>QANY01006351.1:2344030-2702523 GCA_003255025.1 Datisca glomerata | reverse complement strand
GGGGGACAAGTTTTTCTTATGTTACTTCTTCCCATTTTTTGGTTTGTTTTTGTTTTTATATTTCAAAGTTGTGTATGTGCATTGACGGGTTTGTTTATGAGTGATCTTTAATATTCTTGCTCATAGTTATGTTATAGTTGGGGACCAACGCAGTGCATGGTAGTAAAATGCATGTTTACAATGTATCTTCAATTGTGCTTAGATTTGTTTAACTCTTCCACCATATGATGATTATCTATTTGGATTTTTTTTTCTCTTGTGCTGTATTAGGTTACATAACTTTCCTCCCACGTGTTCCATTCATTTTCTTTTTCTGATCACTCATAAAAGTAATTTTCTGATAAATTTTAGTTCTTTTGTAGGGGGCATGATTTTAGTGTTGCAAAATTTGATGAGCAGACAGTTATGATATGTGACCAGGTATAGTTTGCATTTCTTTTGTGCTATGTCTGTTAAATTGCATTGACTTTTATTTAGTATAATGTTTTTACTTCTGTTTTCTTGTTCAGTGTGAAAGAGAGTTCCATGTAGGTTGTTTGCACAGTAGTGGGTTATGCCAGTTAACAGTAAGTTCAAAAGCTTATGAGAAACTTCATTTTTTGAATTTACTGGTAGAAGCACTCAGTTTTTTGCATCTTTGTACAGGAACTCCCCAAGGATAAGTGGTTTTGTTGTGGTGACTGCAATCGGATTCATGTGGCACTACAAAATATAGTTTTAAATGGAGCGGAGACCATCCCAGCTTCATTATCAAATATAATAATCGGAAAGCACGTGGATAGAGGAATTCTTACTGATGAAGTGAACGATGTTGAATGGAGAGTTTTGAGTGGCAAAAGTCGTTTTCCAGGAGACCTCCCATTGCTTTCAAGAGCTGTTGCAATGTTTCGAGTAAGCTTTTTCATTATAGTATTGCTTGGTTTTCATTTCTTTGTATTTTTAGACACTTTTATTGTATACCCATAAGTTTTGGCAAGATGCTTGATTTATGCTATTTGGTTCATCCTCCTCCTCCTCCTCTCTCTCTCTCTCTCTCTCTCTCTCTCTATATATATATATATATATATAGTAGAAGCTGTTTTTTTTCTAAGTGGCTTCCTCTTTTCTTATACTTGCATTATATTATTCTTTACACTCAGTATGGTGGTTCGAGAAACCTTGTATTGTTTTTGTGGAGATGTCGAATGAACACTGCGTAAACAATACGGAATTTGCTGATAAACATTTAGAATGCAGTTGGGTGTTTTCCTGTATTCATTACGTCAGTATGGTGGTTTGAGAAACCTTGTACTGTACTTGTGGAGATGTCGAATGAATACTCGTAAACAATACCTTGGAATTTGCTGATAAACATTTAGAATGCAGTTGGGTGTTTCCCTGTATACAATGCACCATATTTCCTCTATTATGTATAGATACTTGCATTGAGCCCATGTCGAGTAATTTCGTTTGTCAACACTATGACGGCACTGGCAATCATTAGTTCTTCAGCATGATGTTTATTTCCATTCTATGGCTAAAGCAAGGGACTCAAAATCGTTTAGTTTCATGGATCTCAGAGGTTGTCCGTAGAATGGGCTTCCGGTCCTGGGAATAAAGCATATGCTTTGTTTATGGTTTATGTTGTCTCTTGTACTGCTATCGTATAATGCAGTTATAACTCCGTGTAGACATTTACTAACTATACTCCACTTTTACCAGGAATGTTTTGATCCTATTGTAGCAACGTCCGGTCGTGATCTGATTCCTGTTATGGTTTATGGGTAAGAAACCTTACCTTTTGGGCTATCCATCTATTTCAAACAATGGTTATTCATGATTTTTTTGGTAAGTAAAATTATGTGTAAATAAAACCCCGAGAATGGGTAAATACAACCTACATAATCATATCTAAAGAGAGTCCATAGGGGTAGTTCTCCTAGTTTTCAAAAACCAACATAGGGAAAAAGCAACTTATCCACTCTCAAAAAACATTGGAACAAAAAGAAAACTTTACAATTAAGAGTTTTCAATCCCTTCAAAAGTTCTTAGATTCTCTCCCTCAAAATTGTTTATTTATGATTTTCCCCTTATTTTTCTTGTTTGAGGTGCGTGAATCTCTGTGTTACTTCTTACAAAAATTCTCCTTGTGTTGCAACTTGCGATAGGATAGATAGTGCAACAATAGCTGGATTGTATCTCTCTTCAGTTCTCACAAGTCATAACAATATAATAAGATGCAATTAATCGCTATTTGAAACTGTATTTACCGATAGTTTAACAGTCATTGTGCGGTAACATGTTAACTGATTAAAAAAAATCGGTGGGGGGTATTATGTGTACCCCTCACCGCACTTTAATGTGTATTCGTGCATGTTAAGTGGATTAAAATTCATACGGAGCAGTTCTACTGTTTGCTGCATGAACTTGTGCTGAAATGGTATTTATTTTGCATAAGGAACCAACTAGGTGCAAGTTTGTGAGAACGTTAAATTTACCATATTGTTTCTAGTATATAAAGGACCTGTATCACATTGCAGGAGAAATATATCAGGTCAAGAGTTTGGGGGAATGTATTGCGTTGTCTTAACTGTGAGGTATGCTGGTTTTGGTCACATTATTTACTTTTGTGTTCACTATAATGTTGTTTTGTTCATTTGATTTATACTCCTTTCATTCTGTATAGGTCGGTTGTTGTATCGGCTGGTCTTCTTAGGATTTTTGGTCAACAGGTCGCAGAGCTTCCTATTGTGGCCACGAGTAGAGAACATCAAGGGAAGGTTAGTTCTTAATAGGGGCATCATGGTATAGCAACTGCAATTGCAATATTGGATCTTAGAGTTTGAAATACAGGACGAGAAATCATGGTTTTAGTTTTTAGTGTGGCTGTTCATGCAAGAGTATTAAAATACCTGGAAAATAACCAATTCCCTTGTTTGGTATCAAATTAAGCAATACATTAAGTCGAAGGGGTAATAGGGAAAGTTGCAAACAAATTTGTAATATTCCCTGCAAACTATCAGAACAAACCCATGCATTACCAAACAACATGATACCAACTTTGCTGATGTATTGACTTCCCCACACTCACATTCAGATAATATAATTCCAGAAATTTTATACACTTATCTCATACCAAATGACCCTAAAGAGTATAAAACGGCATATTACTTTTACTATCATTAATTTTCATTAGCTTCCTGAGACTGTCGAAGGGTGTTCATTCTAGACAAACCTTGTGGCCTTGTTTTCTAATTTATCTTTTGGCAGGGTTATTTCCAAGTATTGTTCTCCTGCATAGAGATGCTTCTTCGTTCCCTAAACGTCGAAAACCTGGTGCTTCCTGCAGCTGAGGAAGCCGAATCAATTTGGACCAAGAAATTGGGTTTCAGAAGGATGACTGAAGAGCAAGTAAGTTCTTTCTGAGATTTTACCTTGATCACTTTAGCTAATGAGGATATCTCTATTGCCTCACGTTTTCGTTCTTCATTTTTCATTACAAAACAACAGTCTATCAGAAGCGGAAAAAGACCTTGTGAATAACTTATATAGTATTTTATCGCACGATAAGTGAATAACAATGATCTGTTAACTGGCCAGTTAAAGAAGTATTTGAGAGAGGTGCAGCTGACAATGTTTAAAGGAACATCAATGCTTGAGAAGGTGGTTCAGCGGACAGAAGAAAGACCTCAGGAAGGATGCTAATAGAAATGATCGATTGAGGACAAATATAATTTTTTCACTAGCTGCACTAGTTTCTTGTATAATTACTGCGATTTCCGAGTTTACCGAGCAGCCAAACAATCTGCTTCAGAATTTTTTGTCCTTGTACAAAACTAGAATCGCTTAGAGTGAGAAGTGGGTAAAAGAAAAAAAATGTCTTTTTCTTATCGTTTCTTTTCTTTTCTTTTTGCCTTCTTCCTTTGGTGGGTTGGAGACGAAGAAAAGAAAAGAAAAGTAATTTTGTGCATGCTGACTTTTTACTATGCATGCGTGCACGTTGTTGGATCAATTTTTTTTTGTTCTATCATTGTAAAAAATGTTCAAATTTGGTGTAGAATTAGTGCACTGTCAGAGTAGGAGGCGATCAAAGAATGCTGCTGTTATTATTTTTTTATGGTTTCTGTTGGAACAGAGCAATGGATATAACTTTCATTTCATTCTAGTCCTTCGACATGAATGGTGCTGTCTATCACACTAAGTTATAACATTGATTTCCAATCCTAACTTAGTCAATCCTCTACCTTTGTATTGATGCAAAATCTGGCCTAAAAAGAAAGAAAAACAGTTGAATTAACAGTACCATATTTAATAGTGGAAAACTATTGGGTGTAATTGGATTTATTCGATCAGACTGGAAATTATCCATCGTCAAACAAAAACACAAAGGTGTAGAGAGTAGTGGCAGAAGACGGATTCTCTAGTTCAAGACTGATTATATGAGAGAATCTAGTTCCCGGTCGTTGTTATCCGTTACATTCAAATGGCTTTGAGATTGAATCACTGTTTTTTCAACATAAAGGGTGAAATAAAATAAAAAAAGAAATATTGTTTGTCTAAATAAAAAAAATATTGTAATTATTTTTTTTTCAATGTAAGATCACTTTCTTTTGATTCTACATTTCTATCCTGACATGATGAATTGGTTTTGAATCTAGTTCCAAACTATGGTTTTGAATCTAGTTCCAAACTAATTATAAGAGCGAATATAGTTAGACAGTGAGATAACTTAAATATCATCTCTTTTCCAATCGGTGTATAGAAGGCGGACATTTCGAGCTTAACTAAGACTTAGTTTGTATAAATATCTGCATTAATATTTTCAAGAATGGTGTAAAGGAAACATTTTTAAAAAAAGAAGAGATGGGGAGGAAAAAAAAAAGAGGAATGGAGAAAGAGAGTAGAAAAGTACGGAACAAGGGGTTTTAATTAAAAGAATTAGATATAAAAAATGTTCCTAATATTCAAGAAGTGTTTCAATGAGGTTGTTTTAAACTTGCGTAAATCACACTTAAAATACATGTTTAATAACCCCTAAAACCCTAAATCATAAAAATAGTAAACATTTAACCCTAAACTTTAATCAGATTTGTTGTACTACCATAATATATCAGTAGCATTAACCTTAGTTCTAAAATACAATGATTGTCGTCATTACAATTATAAATCTCAACTGTGATTAACTTATGTGTAAGTATAGTTTTAAATTATACATTGATTTTTTAAGTTCCAGCCAGTGGGTTTACAAGGTGGTCTCATATGTGTATACTATATATACACGAAACCCTAAAATCCAAAACCATAAATCTTAAAGCCTTAAAAATTTCTACCCTATATCAAGATTAAAAATCTTGATATCATACAGTAATAATTCATTTTATGTTAGATGTATCTCAAAATTGTAATAGGTGAATCCCGTTTGTAGAGTAAATCATTCATGAGTTACCATCATAATGATATGGCTGGCATTTTCTTAGTACAAACATAGTCAAAGTCAATCAATTCAGTTTCTCTTGTGTACGAGAACATTCAATAGAGTCGAGAGGGCTTTTGTGGGAGTTCTGTTGAAGATTGTCAACCCACTAAACCCTAAACCTCCGCGACCGGCTTTAAACCCTTTTCGCTGAATTTCGATGGCTTTCGCTTCTACCTTTCGACGTGTTCTTAATAAAACTTCCTCCGTTTCTTCAATTGTTCAATCGCAACTCACATCGATTCGCCTAAGTTCCACTCTCACCTCTCCAAAGCTCTTCGTCAGTGGTACGTTTTCTATAGACTCTTGCATTTGTTATTCATGATTCATAACACTGCAAATACGAAAAGGTTTCTATTTGATTTATGTTTGAATTGCCAGCGAGCGGTAGTTAATCTCTCGATTGAATGCTTTCCTCGGTACTGAACTTTGGGTACTATTTCAGAATATCTGCTTTTTTGTTTCCTGTATTTGGTCTATGTGATATCATGTAAGCTGATAAAAGAAAAAGAAGCGATTGTCTAACTGCATCTCCTTGTCCATTAAGCTGCGTTCATTATTTTTATGGTTGGTTTGCTCTGTGTCCATGGCCGTTTCTTCCGACTATATGGATGGATAGAAACGGAGTGAACAATGACCACATCGCATAAGGAGTTTGCCTTTACTTATGGATGGATGGAATTAGAAATATGTTTTCGATATTTCCGGAGCTTCGCATTCTTCATATTTGCCTTTTCTTAGAGCTCAGTTCCTTTTATTTGGGATTCCTTTTGTTTTCTTTGTGGTTCTTTCTCTTCCAGGGTTCCCTTCTCCATCCTTTCATCTAATCCTCAAATTTTACTAGTTTCAACTTTCAAAATGCCTCCTTGAATTTATTTTTAATACGAGCTTCTTTTTTATTACCTGAGCAATACCAAAGGAGCATGTCTTCCTTCCTATCCAGGCCGAACTAGGGAGGTAGATCCATGGGTATTGAAACTCAAAACCTCCAATTTGTAAGGTGAGGTCCTGGAGCAGTTAAATCCGTGTGGTTTTCATAGACTTTTGCGAATTTTTTACCAAAAACCGAGTAAACAGGGTGGCTCTTTGGCAATGCGATTGAGGCTCCCATACAAGTCTTAATATTTACCTATTTGAAGACACTTGGAAGAGAACATAAAATATTGTTGAACTATCTAGAGGACTCTTGTCGGGGACAAATCGATACTAACAATCATGCGGAAGTGAAAGCTAAGAATCTCATTGTGGAAACCAATGATAGTAATGCATTGTATAACATTCCGATGTAATACGGACTATCGTAATCGAATAACTTTTATCAGTTGTATAATGCTTATAAACTTTTGTGTTGTCATTTGTATGGCTAAAGAAATAACACATTGATTCAATGATGTTTTACCTTATATTGTTATTATTAATGTGATGGACCGATGCCCTTATATGTTACTACAAAATAACATCAAAAGTTTATATGTAATTTCAATGAGGCATTGAAGCTGGAGGGTGACTATGTTGATTATTAGATTTATCATTTCATATGTGAACTTTTATCATTAACTTCACATCGTACTCGATTAACGATTGCTGATTTCATCTTTGTGCAACAAGCAGGTCTTTCAAGATTAACAACTGATGATAAGCTCAAAGAGGCATTCGCTCCTTTTGGTCAACTGGTTGATGGTGATGACACCCTTTCCCCTTTATTTTTCCTATCGGATTCTATTCTACGACTAATTTTATATTGACCTATTGGTTTCATGACCCGGCAGCCAAAGTTATCACTGATAGAGCTTCTGGACGATCCAAGGGGTTTGCTTTTGTTACATACGCGACCTTAGAAGAAGCAGAGAAGGCTAGAGAAGGAATGAATGCTAAGTTTCTAGATGGGTGGGTTATTTTTGTTGACCCTGCCAAGCCAAGGGAGCCGAGGCCGCCTGCTCCTCAACCACATGCCGAGACTTCTGAAACTGGTTTCAGAACAAACAAGACGATCGGATGGTGTGGTTGAAAGGTCATCGAGTTCTCTACAACCCTCAAACATTTAGCAATCATACATGTCTGATTTATGACGCCGGGTATAATAGGGTAAAACCATTAGGGACGAAAAACCCAGAGCCAAATTATTATTTCATCTTTGGTCTCAATTCGGAATTGTTTTATAATTTCTATGCTGAACCTCTATTGACATGTTAAATACATTGTTAACTTTAATTGCTATGTTTTTCTTTATATATGGAGCTATATTACTTCTTTGCTAATGTTTCAAGCTTTCATCGTTGGGGCTGCAAGCTGATGGAGTACCTTTTGAAGCTTGTAGGCATGTTAATGCTAGGCTTTCATCATCATGTGTGAATCAGTTTATATGGTAAAGTATAAAGTTTGAAATAGAAGCTAAAGAAAGATTTAACCTTAATAAGGAAGGAATCTACTTTTACTTGAGATCTGGGGGACTTTTTACATAAACCTCGCATACTTCTAATGTTGGCAAACATCTATTCTCGAGTTTACAGAACTAAGATAATAAGGTCAATTCTTTGTTTGATTCAACCTGGAATCATATAAGTTGTGTTGTCATAATTGGTTAAATTTACGCACTCATATTTTAGAGGTCGTTAGTTTAAATCATATTTTCTCATTCTTCTTAAAATTTATAATGTAATTTTATCAAAAAAAACCTTGGAATCAGCTTTTATATGTTAGGAAGAGGATCAAGTTCAATCTTTAATTCTAGGAAAATGACGTAAATAAAATAATAATATATTTTGATCTTGGAATTTGTGTCGATATGATTTTAGGCGTTGGCGCTTATAGATGGCCGTAATTTAAGTAACATATCTATTCTTGTTGGTTTCTCAACACTGGATTTATTTTTGTGAGATAGTCACTAATGATTGTGTTGTGTGTCACTTCCTAGTAATTTGGGATAAAAAAAAAGAGAGAATATATTTTACTTCCACAAGTTTAGAATATTTCTGAAGTGTAAAATTGAAAAAATAAAAGTAAAGATCTTTTTCCAATGTGTTCTTATTAAGATTTAATATATTAATATTTATATATTATGATATTAGATATTGGATTAGCGATAGTTTTTTTTATCTAAATAGAATTGTTGATAAAAGTTTTTATATATTTTTTTAACCATATAAAGATATAGCTAAATAGGTATGATCATTTTTCTGCTATATCATGGAATTGACAGTCTTGAGACTGCCTTTTGATATGCAAAAATCGTATTATAATGTCATTTCCATACCAAATCAATAGACTGATTAAACTAAACTAGCTTTTAATTGAAATAATTTGAGCCAATTTATTAAATCTCTGTACGAAAATGGTTATAAGCATTTTGGTATTACCCATTTTTAAAGTGTGATTTCCATACCCATCTTCTAAATAATTATAGATTAAATTTTAATTGACTAAATAATGTATCAATCGTTAACGTATTATCACTTATTAACACATCAAATATTACTTGTTCTATAACTTTATCATCATAATATTAGTGGGAAAAAGTCACAATGGTAGTTCTGTAAATAAATAAACAGAACTATCTTTTATTTAACCAGAGTATTGTGAATGTCCTTACCACCTCTCTTCTTGGGTTTTTTGTTAAAGTAGACTCATATACTAACCATTTTGCAGAAATATACGCTTACACTAATTTTCGCTTACCCTGAACCTTTGGTCCACTTTTCCTTCACTTTTTCAATTTTTTCCCCATTGCCCTTCTTGCAAACCGTCCAATCATATGTTATGATCTACTCACTTAACATTCAAAAACTTCATACCCACCCTATTTCTCCTTTTTCATTTTTCATTTTTCTACTTCCTCTTCGTTTTCCTCTTCATCTTCCTCTTCATTTTCTTCTTCGTCTTCTTCTTCGCTTTTTTCCTTCTTCCTACAACAGCAAATGGTTGTTAGTTCTTCTTTCTGGAATATGCATAGGTTTTGTTTTTTTCTTTCTGAAAATATTTACTTGTCGTATTCCTTCTTTTATGGGGTTTTCACTTTCATGAGTTTTCTGAAAATATTTATTTATTTTCTTCTTTCTGGAACGTTGTTTGAAATTCATTTATTTTACAGGATCACTACAAGATGATGTTGTAGTGTAAAATGAGGTCTACATGAGTATTACACCAGCTTCGTGTAGTCATCGTGTGGACTATATGTATGGTACACGATCCCCGTGTAGACCTCGTGTACACTACACGATGATCGTGTAGTGCATCAGGAACTTCTTTAGCAGTTCACGAGCATCGTGTAGCATCTATTACACTAATCAATGACTACACGGTCATGGTGTAGTGTACAGGATGACCACACGATGACCGTGTACTCTTCGTGTACACTACACGATCCTTGTGTAGCCCTCGTGTACACTACACGATCATCGTGTAAGACTTATTACAGTACACGAGGTCTACACGATCATCGTGTAGTGTTGCTCGTGAAGGCCCCGTGTACACTACACGATGCCTGTGAAAGCCTCGTGTACACTGCACGATGGCTACGCGATCATCGTGTAATATTCCATTTCATTATGTATTCTTCTTGCACCAACTTCCTTCATTGATGTATATACATATATGTGCGGAGATTGAATTTTTGTAATCCATGATGGAGATTGGGTGAAAAATCGTACAACATGGCCTTTTAGTGGAGAGAAGACCAAATTATTGGAGATATCTACTAACTGCACTTACCATGAGCTATTGGGTACATTGCATGAAGAATTCCAAAGTCGACCCCTCAAAGTATGATATGTCCATCAAATTTCTTTATAGAAGTCATGTCCCCTACCCTCCTACTAAAATTTTAAAAGATAGAAATTTGCAGTTCTTTGTTAAAGAGAATGGATCAGAATCACTTAGAAGCTCATTATTTGTAAGTACCAAGCCTAAATTTTTTCCATCTCAAAGCTCGGTTCCTCAAACCACAATGTCACGACAGCCTATATACATGAAAGCATTCCTTGTTCTGAAAGTTTTGATCATTTTGAAAGGAACTATTAGATGATAATGTTTTTGGTCATGTGGATTATAATATTTTCGAGGATGAGGATGTTGATGTTGATGATGATTTTGATCAGGGGGCGTATGATGATGCAAACCGTGGAGATGACCATGATGAAGCCATCAGTGGAGATAACCATACAACAATTCCAGACTTGAATATTGGTGGTGAAGCCGATACCACTTGTCCTTCTTGGGTCCAATGAGTAACGGGCTGATTTGAATCAGCTTGTAGCAGAGACAATAAATATGGATGATTTGTACAGTGATAAAGCCGAGCTGCTTAAGGATGCTCGTATGATAGCCATACGAAGAAATTTTAAGTTCTGAATCTTCAACTCAAGCCAGTCAATATTGGTAGTTGTATGTGTTGAGAAAACATGCCACTGGAGGTTGCGGACCATGAAATTGAAAACTTTCTGCACACAGTATGGATGCATGTTGGCATCACAATATTTCTGCTGACAGTATGTGTTCGAGGTTTTATTAAAATGAGGCTCTAATTGCTCAGATGCGGAAACAATACATCCTCTCGGGGATCAAGCAGATTGTGTCATCAGCCAAGAGGTTCATGAAAAAGTGGTATCGCCATCTATAATGAAGCAGCAAAGTGGCAGACCTAGGACAGAGAGAATTTCATCTAAAGGTGAGAAACTAGTGAGAAGGAAATGCAAATATTGTGGGCAAATTGGCCACAACCGACAAACGTGCAAAAATCTAATTCCTCTAACTCAACGGCATGACCCAGCCACTTAAATATAAATAATGCCTTTGTAGACTTAAATTAAATATTAATATAGAAATATACTTATGTTTGTTCTTTAATAATGTCATAAAGTTTAATTAGCCTGCCTGAATCCTACATGATTCCCGTGAAAACCATCATGTAGCCTACATGAATCCTACACGAATCCCGTAAAGTTCTCGTGTAGTCTACATAATTCCCATGAAGTCGTCGTATAGCCTACATGAATCCTACACAAATCCCGTGAAGTTCTCGTGTAGTCTACACGATGCCCGTGAAGTCATCGTGTAAGCTACATGAAGACTACACTATTCTCGTGTAGTCTACACCATGACTACAGGATGCCCGTGAACTCATCGTGTAGCCTACATGAATCCTACACGAATCCCGTGAAGTCATCGTGTAGGCTACATGAATCCCACACGAATCCCGTGAAGTCACCATGTAGCCTACATGAATCCTATAAGAATCTCATGGAGTCATCGTGTAGGCTACATGAATCCTACATGAATACCATGAAGTCATCGTGTAGCTTACATGAATTATACAAGGCTACACGATGCCCGTGAGTCATCGTGTAGGCTACATGAATCCTACATGAATCCCGTGAAATCATCGCGTGAATTACCACGTGCAATAACTCAATTTAATAAAATTTAATAAAATAAAAATTCATAAAATATATCCATATTATTTTGGTACAACATTATCACGTGCAAATAACTCAATTGCAATTCGTCTTTGATATTCTGACATTTGTTGTTGAGTTATTTCTTGGAGGTTCTTCCCATATACGAGAGCTTTGACAAACTTAATGGTAAATACCCCACAATCGAACCCACAAAACACATGAAATGTAAAAACATAATTAAATAATATGTATGAAATTTTAAGTGAACTTTCAAAAAAATGTAAATTTCACTTATCTATTCTATTGTTGTGGGACACTTCATGATCAGATATTTCCACTCATTTTTGGGTTTAACCTCCTGTCTTCTCTCGTAAATATTCATCATTTGAGCTAGCCGAGAGACAATCTTCATGAAAGGTTTCATTATTTAAATTTACAAGGAGCGTTGGTATGGCATGTTCATGGAGTTATAAATACGAATTCATTGGCCAATCAAATCAAGCTCAATCGCAATTCAATTACTGCAATTCACATTCATTGGAAAGATAACCTTATCCGACTATTCTCAACTCCTTCCAAAATTCATCTACAAGCCGAGGACCAGGTACCGGAGCTGATCATCAATGTCAATATCTCAGCCCGCGGGATCTTGCTCAAACTTTGCCATTCGTCCAGGCAGGTTCTCCTGTAATGTCACCGGAAAAAATGTAAACTCTCAACGTCAATAAAAAATGGTCACGAAGTTTACACGAGGCTCGCGAAGGCCTCGTGTAGAATACATGAAGTCTACACGAGGTCTGTGAAGGCCTCGTGTAGAATACACGAAGTTTACACGAGGTCCATGAAGGCCTCGTGTAGTCTACACGAGGCCCGTGAAGGACTCCTGTAGAATACATGAAATCTACACGAGGCCCGTGAAGGACTCTTGTAGAATACATGAAATCTACACGAGGCCCGTGAAGGACTCATGTAGAATACACGAAATCTACACGAGGCCCGTGAAGGCCTCGTGTAGAATACATGAAGCCTACAAGAGGTTCGTGAAGGCCTCGTGTAGAATACACAAAGTCTACGCGAGGTTTTGTGAAGGCATCGTGTAGTCTACACGAAGTCCACGAAGGCCTCGTGTAGTCTATGCGAAGTCTACAGGGGGTCCGTGAAGGCCTCGTGTAGTCTACACGAGGTCCGTGAAGGCCTCGTGTAGTCTACACGAGGTCCGTGAAGGCCTCGTGTAGTCTACACCAGGTCCGTGAAGGCCTCCTATAGACTACACGAAGTCTACACGAGGCTCGTGAAGGATTCGTGCAGACTAATGTTTGCAGTTCATTAAATTCAAAAACAAATCTTACTTACTTGTAGAATCGAATCACCAACACTAATTCTGATATGAGGGTTGTTCAACCCCCGTATAGTCCTTGTGTAGCCTACACGAGGCTTACACAACCCTCGTATAGCCCTTGTATAGGACTCGTGTAGCCTACATGAGGATTACACGATCCTAGTGTAACCCAGAAAACAGACAACCACTAAGGCTAGAACCTCAGAAACTCAGAAAAAAACACTCAGAAACCCAGTAGAAAAAAACACTCGGAAACTCAGACAAAAAAATATTAGAAACCCAAAAATTCAACCTTGTTGTGATTTGGACATCTACAAAAAACAGAAACGCAGAAATCCAGAAAAACACCCCTCAGAAACCTAGAAAACAATCTCAGAAACTCAGAAAAACACCTCAAAATCCAGAATAAAAACTCAGGAACTTAAAGACATACCTTGTTGTTTTTCCTTGCTGTGAGAGATGAAGACTCAAGGATTTGCAGAGAGATAGATGATGTGACTTCGAGAGAGAGTATCAGTAAGAGAGAAATAAGGGTAATGCAAGTGATGTACATGAAAGAGTGGGGTTTCGTGTAATCATCACTTCTTTTTTTTCAAACCGTCCTTTAGTATTCGTGAAGAGGTTTTTTGGTAACTTCATAAGTTGACTTTGAATTGAATGTATACTATGGGTCAGGGTAAGTGAAAATTAATGTAAGAGTTCATTTCTGTAAAATAGTTAACGTAGTGGTCTACTTTAAAAAAAACCGTGTCTTCTTCCTCTTTTACTTTGTTTTAAAAAAAAAAAAGCCTTGTGCTCGCGGCTCCAAGCTCCCTCCTCAACCTGTGAACACTAGAAAAACATTCGAGCTTCAGTGATGTATATCTGTGTTCCTCATTACGTCTCCTACAAATTTCCAGTCCTTTGCGGTCCAAAGGTCTGTATCATAAATTCAGATTGAATGCTCGTTATCTAATGTCCATTTGATTGCTTGAGAAGAAATTCAGTCGGGAAATTTTTAGTTTGAAACAGTGGTTCACACAGTTTCCATTCTACTTTTGTTTTCCTTTCTCTGAGTTCTGGACAACCAAATATAGTTGTTGATCTTCTTTTTTTTATCTCAGAAAAATTTCAGGCTATTTGCGGCTACGTCGGATGGAGCAGCGGATTACATACCAGCTGCTCCCATTTTTCTTCCCGAAGGACCTTGGAAGCAGGTCTGTTTCTTTCTATGGAGTTAATCTATGTGCTTGATAATAGAATTGTGTTTTCTTTTGCTTAATGTTTTAAGTTTAAAATCTGATTATCACTTACATTGAGTAGTTTATCTAGGCTTATTTGAACTATTTTTCTGGGTTTTGGAAAATAATTTTCATAGAGAATGAATTAATTGATTCGCACGTGTTTCTTATTTCATATTCAAAATTGTTGCTCCAATTTTTTTTATGTAGTTAGCTTTCCTAATCACATTGTAGATTCCTGGAGGAGTTGCCGCTGCAAAGGGGTTCAAAGCTGCGGGGATTTATGGTGGGCTGCGTGCCAAAGGAGAAAAGCCTGATCTTGCACTTGTTACTTGCGATGTTGACGCCATTTCTGCTGGTCCGTCTCTTTTTATGTGAAGTTGGTGGTGGTGTGATTTATGTAGAGTTCATTTACATTTGACAGTCATGCTTTCTAGATATTGATAAATGTCCAAACTAGTTGTTTTACATTATATCTATTGGCCAAGGTTTCAACTTTTTGAAAGTCGTTTCAAGCAAATTAATTATTCTGATCTTAAAGACATTTTCAATTGCTTCAATTCCAGGGGCATTTACAACGAATGTCGTTGCTGCTGCACCGGTGTTGTATTGCAAAAGTGCATTAAACATGTCAGATACGGTATGTCAGCATAATGGTCATTTTTGCGTATATTTCTTATATTTGAATGTCATAGAGCTTGCAGATATGACAGGTATGGTGATTCTGTTCTAAGGTGATAAGTAGGAAAATGTGATGATGAGGATTTATCATTTCGTAGCCCTGTGCTTAGATAAAATGTACCCTAAATAACAGTTCACTCATATATTACGTGAGTCATATGCCAATAAACCAGAAAATAACATGGTGACCACCTTGTTTTGGTGATTTAAACATTATCTTAGTGAATAATTGTTTGTGATTATAAGCTAATAACTCAAGTCTTCTAAACTTTTTAGGCTCGTGCAATATTAATAAATGCTGGTCAGGCCAATGCCGCTACTGTAAGTTGTTGCCTCTTTAGCCCTTTGTCTTGCATTCTATAGTCCAGGCATGCCATACTTTTGGAGAGTTTGTCCTAGCTATTTGTAAATAAATTTTGTTACTCTTACAACACATAACTCGAGTCTGAACGCATTGGACATACATATTAGGAGTCTCATATGCCATTATCATTATTGCTGTTATTGTCGATCTGGATATAGTAATGCGTTGCTGAAAGATTTCTTGGTGATGTCCAGGGTAATGAAGGTTTCCAGGATACGATGGAATGTGTCAGCGAACTTGCTGAGGTTCGCTTGGAGCCCAGTGCATGATTGTCACTTAACAGTCTTGTTGCTATCATTTATGCTTACGTTTGACTAATTTTTATTGCAGCTACTTCAAATAAGGACCACGGAAGTGTTAATTGAGTCTACTGGTGTGATTGGTCAAAGAATAAAGAAGGTTAACATGATGTTGTTTTATCTTTGTTATTTTTCTGATTACGGTGATACATTCAGTGCTCTCAGAAAAGTTAGGAAATTTGCAGCATGTTGTTTGACCAATTGTTTAGTCTGCTTTAATTTCCTCCAATTACATATGCAGGACGCTCTTCTACGTTCCCTTCCAAAACTAGTTGATTCAGTTTCATCTTCAATCGAGGGGTAATCCTTGTTATTCATTGATTTAACTCTTTCTGTGTAATATGGAATCAAGTAAACTAGCTTTTGCTTTGCCATTTCTCTATGCGAAGCCTTCTGAGAGTATTTACCAAAATAAAAGATCCTTCTGAGAGCATGTAACTTCAAATAATCTCTGATAGGTCATTCTTCACTCTCCTCTCATTTGAGTATCTAAAGATTCTTAAATTTTATCAGTGTATTTGCAGGGCAACTTCGGCAGCAGTGGCAATTACAACGACTGACCTCGTTAGTAAGAGCATTGCAATAGAGTCTCAGGTTGGAATAACTGGTCTTCTATAGTTTCTTCACACTTGGTCATACATTATTGACAGTCTAATATTTGTTTTTTGAAAATGAAGTAGTCTAATCTCAATTCTAAAGAGCTTGCATCATTGTCCTAGAACACTTTACATTTTCTTTCGAAACTAAATTCTTCAAGGAAAACCTGAGCATTAAAATCCCTTGGAAAATGAATCTCAGTATAATTGATTAATTGGTCAGGTTGGGGTGTCAACTGTCAGAGTTGGAGGGATGGCAAAAGGCTCAGGGATGATCCACCCAAATATGGCTACCATGCTTGGTGTATGTACATCTTCTTATGCTTCTTTCCTTATATGGTGCAAGTGTACCCTAGATTAAGAAAGCCCTGACAAGCGAATAAAAAAAGAATCAGGTCGAAAGCCTCAATTGCAAGAATAGATATCAATCGGGCCTTTTCTTAGCTATAGGTTTTAGATAGGCATCTTGTGCTTTGTTTTCTTTTATTTTATTATATAAGCATATTATCGCAGGTAATAACAACGGATGCTCTGGTCACTAGTGGTGTTTGGAGAAAGATGGTGCAGGTTGCTGTAAATCGAAGTTTCAATCAGATAACAGTAAGTCATATAGTTTGGTAATCAATCCATTACTGAGGCGTAGTTTCAGGTAGTAGGCTGCTTGGCCTAATAACAACTTGGATTATTTTCATGGAGACACAATTCACTCACAATGCTATGTTCGGTCATTCTTTTTCCTTTTAGGCCTCAGAAAGTGTTAATAATTCTGCGTAGTACTACATCAATGAACTCAGAAAACTCATTAATCCATTGCCAGAAACAAGGTTCAAAACTCGGCTCAATTGCTCATTAAAGAAAAACCAAAAATCTCGACTCCTTAAAGTAGCTTAGTTGAGTTATGGTCTTACCTTACAAATGTGAGATCTTTTTTATCGGTTAAAGAGTAAATATGTGATCTCTGAGTTCAAATCCTGACACGGCTACCTTCCATGGTTTGTCCGGCAGCATTCGCATAGGAGAGTCTACATGTTCCTTGGTTATATATCAAGTTCTCTTTGCTGCAGGTGGATGGAGATACTAGTACAAATGACACTGTTATTGCTTTGTCTAGTGGCTTATCTGGATCTCCTAGAATATCAACTTTGAACAGTCATGAAGCAACACAACTTCAAGCATGCCTTGATATAGTAAGTTTGCCTTCTATTGAAATTTCTACTCATCCCTTACATTTTAGGTCAAGTTGCTCAACATCATCCAATCACTACAAATTTATAACACTACTACCTTTGAATGGCTACCATAATATTTCCATTATCAGGTAATGCAAGGTCTTGCAAAATCAATAGCTTGGGATGGTGAAGGAGCTACTTGCCTAATTGAGGTTTGCAACATCTTTCAGTAAAAAGCAATTTTAGCGATGGAAATCTAATAGTTATACTATTAACCCGATTCTATACATGTACAACAAAGTCATTCTGTTGATCCAACATCGATTATATTTATACAATGAGTTCTTGATCTTGCCATGTCATTTCTGGCTCTGCTTGTAATTAATGCTAACCATATACCAATGGAGCAGCTGCTGCTGCTCTATTATATGTTTATATACTGTTTCACAAATAAATTAAGCGTACGTCTAGTCTGTGCGTTGATTTTAATTTCAGATTCAGTATTCCTTTTCCTTTGTATGTATGATGGATAAACTTTCATGACTTTTGATACTCTAAATATAGATCTTATCTTATAGAGATTAATCGCTTTGTGCACAGTGGGAATGATGAGATACAATTGATTGGTTAAGTGTTTAATGCTCCGGTGTAGGTCACAGTAGAAGGCACAGGATCTGAAGCTGAAGCAGCAAAGATTGCACGTTCCATAGCATCATCATCACTTGTAAAGGTACCTTTATTTATTGAAACCACCCGTCTAGTGTTTCAACATTAAGAAAAACTCACTACGTGTTGAAATTTTGATTAGGCTGCTGTATATGGTAGAGATCCAAATTGGGGGCGCATTGCTGCTGCCGCAGGTTATGCCGGGGTTTCTTTCAACCAAAACAAGCTCCAAGTACTGCTAGGAGACACCCATCTCATGAAAGATGGGGAACCTCTTGAATTTGATCGGTAAGATTAAGGCTTATAATTGGATGAAAACAATTGAGAATAAGTCATCGGTTATTTCTTCTACGCTATTGCTCCATAACCATCAAGCAGTGTTAAGATCCCAAAGATACCCACGAAGCGCATCTGCGCTTTTCTTCTCTGATTACCACTTTTCAAATCTGTAACCACAAATTGTAATGTTAAATGGTAATTGCATCCTTATTTTGCTCAGAACATTAGTCTTTGTTTTTCATCAACTGTTTCTGAGTGGCTAATTTCATTTTCAGAGCTGCAGCAAGTAACTATCTCAGAAAGGCTGGTGAGACCCATGGTACTGTTAGAATTCATGTATCTGTTGGTAAGCTAGCTTCCATAGTACATTTTTAGCTAGCTTCCATAGTACATTTTTACCTATTATACTTACTGTGGCTTTTTCAATCGCGATCCAAACTGCCTGTCTTGAATGACAACTTTTGATTTGAAAAAGAGAAAAAAGATCAGTTGACCTGGAACCTAATGCGTTTATGTTCCTCCTTTCCAACAGGTGATGGACCAGGACGTGGACAGGCATGGGGCTGCGATCTAAGTTACGACTATGTCAAAATAAATGCAGAATATACGACATAGGATTTCCTGCACTTTTGCAGCTCATAACCCTTTTTATCTGCAGTAGCATTTAAATGATTGTTGGTAATGCCATCCCCTGCATAGAGGATTTTTTTTATATGTAGCAAAAGAACATCTGCCTTTGGCATGAGTTCTCTTTCATCAATTACACAGCTATTTCAAAAGAGGTGATCTTTGTAGCTTTATGTGACATAAAATTGATCTATCAAATCAAGCAGCCTCATTTTATTTTCAAACTTGTGACCAATCAATTTGACCAGAAGTGCCAGGATTAATCATCAAAATATTGACAAGATCTCTTAGACTTGAGACACATCCTTCACAAAACAGGTAAATCATATCAACAAACTAGATACCAAAAGATGTCATCTGACCTTCTTTGGAACAAAAATAAGCTCCTTAGAATCTAATGCACACAAGAATTTACCAAGAGAGGCGAGTTTATACGGTGGAGAGCAGAATATATTCAGTTTCTATGCATCATTCAGCCGGTTCATAGCAGAAACTAAAAGTCTATGCTCTTTACAAAGCTTATATTATATATTGAGCAAGTATTCATGTGCCACACACCGTCAAGAAAATGCCATAAGCAATCAAAATGCAATCTTCAAAACATCAACTATCAAGAAACTCTTTATTTATCTACAGAAACGGGAATAAAAACATGGAATCTTGAACTAGATCACAATGCTTCAGCGATTGAGTAGTGCACCTTAATGACTGATTGTTTAAGAAAGATACTCCCACAGTAAGGATCTGGACTGCCAACATCAAAATTCTCAATATCATTATTAGTGTTGATGAAACTCTCAGTAGCATTCTCAGATTTATACCACCACTCAGAACTCCCGCCAACTTTGCGAACTTTCTTTCTGTCCTTGCCACCGGCACTGCGTGAAGAGTTGCTGCTGCTGCTGCTCTTCTGCCCTTTCTTTCCTTTCTTGTTCCTAGACTTGTGGTGTTTCTTGCTTTGAACTGTGTGTGACAATGATGTCTGAGGAGGATCATACACATCTGGTGCCCATTTCACGCGCAGTTTCTTTGGTGAAGCACCACGGAGTGCACGACTACCTTTCATAGCAGACACAAGCTTCAATGGAGTCTGAAAATGATAGAAGCGCAAGAAAGAAGATAGGATAAATGAAGAGACACGGAAATGCCTTTGAAGGCTAATGGAATAACCTAAATTATTGAATTGACAAATAGGAGGCTTGAACTTAAGTAGAAGAGAATTGGCTCGAAGATATCATCTCTCTCGTGCTTGGTTGAAATTTTCTAAAAAAAAATAAACGTTTCCAAGACATTTTTCTCTCCTGCTCGGAAACAGATGACCCCAAGAAAGATGTAGGACTAGAAGCCAAAAGATTGCCTACATAATCCCTCCCAGGATTTCGTCAAGCAAGCACGTTCAGACCCCAAAAGGCTAAAACCGCAAAGAGCTACTAATCTCAACATAGTTGTTCATATAGAGAAATATCAACTATTGTAATGATATTGAGATCAAAACCAACAATGTCCCCACATTCATTGCAAGGTTTTCCTTTCATTCTTGCGATGAGGGGAAGAAAGCTTACCAGCAGAGACATTGATTGTGAGAAGGATTGTTGCATAGAATTCTCAGAGGATTCTGTCAATAACTTCTCATGTTCCACCGCATCTGACAGCTCAACGGAAGGCAGCTTCACAGCAGAAGACAGAAAAGTTGCACACTTGTTCAAGTGTCCCTCTGTGAACTTAGTATTAGGAAGTTCGAGCGCTTCAAAGCCATTTCTTTTCTTCACCACAATGATAAAATCATCCTCAGTTCTATTTTCAAGTTCCTGATTATCTTCAATCCTTAAAGACTTCATAAAAGAATCTTCAAGATCATGTACTAATTCGCCTTCCTTTTCTTTTGTCCACGAATGTAGTTTACAGAAGTTCTCCGTATCTTGCATATCCGGCTTACAACGAGTGGCATGCAAGTCCATTCAGAAGAAGTGGTACTACACGAAAATTGCCAAGACCTGCATGTCAGTAAGACTCAACACCTTATCTATAGATACATGGGAAGAATTACTCCTGAGAACAAAGGCAAGCGGCATATTAAAATCCCTTCCTTACTTTTTCCAAGAAGATAACAGAAAGTGAAACATCCAGTCCAGGACAGCTTTTTACGCAGCATCCTAATAATTACCCTAAACTACATTTACAACTGCCAAACTTGCCACAAGTAGTACAACTCATACATCACTACAATGGCTCCGAGTAAAAGGAATAATAAAGAATTCATAGAAGTATGTATTCATCAAGCAATTCCTCAAAATAAAATACACTTAGGCTTGGAATCATGTAAATTAGTAAGGACGAGAAATGAGAGGAAAAATAAAGAGAATAAAGAGAAACGAAGGAAAACGATAACGAACAAAGTTTATCTTTTAAAACTATTTTCAGTCCATATTCCATGAAACCAAACAATGTTCACACAATTCCCTACTATTTTTTTCCTTATGCCTCTTAATTTTAAAGATCCGAAAAGGATCAGTCCTAAGTTCCCAAACTAATGCACTATATACCCGACTTAACATCTTTTAGGTCAGGAAAAAATGGAAAATAGAGCGCGCCCGCGCGCCAGCACACAATACTTGATACAAAAGATAGGAATATCCCTACGGCGAATCAAATCTACCTTGTGCGATGTTCTGGAAAACAAATATTCCTCTAAAACGGGTATCCAGCGGTAAACCAAGCTTTCTGAGCCTTCTTCACCCGAAATCTTAATATCAGAGCCAAAAACTGAAATTATGATCTCTGATCTCTCGCCAATTCCCTCACCTCGTACCGGTCAGAAACAAGGATCCGAAACGAGAACTTTATGAGGAAGATAGTCCGGTAAGAGCTACAAGAAACCTAATGTTAACTAAGATTACCACGCCTATCAGCTTTCTCAAGATGTTTCAGACGATGCGACGGCGAACCACCGTGAAGGGCTGTTACAGAAGGAAGCAGAGGGAGAATAAGAAGATCTATGGGAACCGAAGGCATGTTGGAATGCTCTTCGAAACCCTATTCCGGCCACTCACACAAACTCTAATCTCTTAGCCAAATTCAGCGAAACTGAAGCTCGGACACCGTGACGTGGGTCTGAAATACGAAGCAGAAACGGAAAAAGAAAATTAGCTCCTGGAACCAGCCAAATCGGAGGAGACCAAGACGGGAATGGCGGTGAGGTTGCCATTTATAAAGAGGAAATCTTCAGTTCGGGTCAACGATCTTCGAGCCAAAGATTCCGATGGTACAAACTTAATCAGAGACGTACACGTTCCCATCTTGGACTTTTCATTTGCGTTGTCGTTTTGGTATGTGTTGTTTTTCTTCAAATTTGTTTGATATTATTTCCAGTAAATTCTTCTCCTACCCTTTATAGTTTATAGTTTGACTTACAGTTATTCTTTTAATTTAAATATTTATTTTTAAATTTGAGAATAAAACTACCAGTAATTTTGAAGTATTTTATTTAAATAGTATTATGTTAAAATTTAAGAATTTTTTTTGTTAGTGAAATTTAAGATGATAGAAGATCTATATCATTTTTTAAAAAATTAGAAAGATTTTCATGTCATTTAAGCAAATCAAAATAAGTGTTAGAAAAACTTATCCTATTATTCTTTTCATAAATTGTAGTATATAACAACTTTTACACCTTCTATTAGATTTTTGTGAAATTTTCTAATTATTTAGAATTTTGTCAATTTTATCTTTTTTTTAATTTAAATTTTTTATATTACACTTATTTACCCGTAATTTGAGTTGGCGATAAGCTTTTTCTATAAGCTTTTTCTAATTGACTTTTAGGGTAATATTTTTTATATTCTTATATTTAAGGTAGCTTCTTATTTTTTTACATAGTGTAGCAATTTTAATTTTAAATTTAAATTTTTAGATATTATTTATTGTGATAGATCTCATTATTTTTTGTTGGCGGATATACATCAACCCCTATTTTTATTTTATTTAAAAACTTATAGACCCGTCCCTTTGTTTTTTTTTAGCTTGTTGATTTTAATTAATATTGATGATCATTGTTTGCTGCCGAAATTAATATTTTATCAATGTTTTCATATGCTTGCTACCGTAAATATTTATTGATTGTTGTTGTTAATAATAGTTTCATCCATGTGAATATAATTAAATATTGATAATCATTGTTTGAATGTGTGTAAACATTTATATATTGAGTGTTAACAATAGTTCTTCCATGTTAATGTAATTATATTTTGTTAATCAGTGTCTCTATGTGTCTAAATATTAATTAGTTGCTGGTGTTGATAGCGATTTCATCCATGCTAATCTAATTAGATATTGATAATCGTCACTTGTATATGTGTAAAATTTATTAATTGTTGGTGCTGATAACGATTTCATCCATATAAATGGAATTAAATCTTGATAATTATTGTGTAAATATAAATTAATTGTCGGTGTTGATAGTGGTTTTATCCATCTCAGTGTAATTAAAAATTGATAATCATTATACAATATGTGTGGTGTTTTGTTAGTTTTGGAGTGAGTTTTCATTGAGTACATTTCGGGTAGAAGTTTAAAATGTCATTTTTCGGGGATTGAATTTTAACATCGATATTAGTTGTTTAAACCCATATTTTAAACAAATAAGCTAGTACAAAAATGATACTTAAGATACATGATGTATGAAAGTTCTGGATTTTTTAAAATACATTAATAAATTAAAATTTTAAAAATATTGGCAGAAATTTAAAATCTTGGCATAAACTTGATTTGTTCAATTGTTTGTATTTTTGTAAACTTGTTGATTTTAATTAATTTTAATAAACATTGTTTGATCCCGAAATAAATATGTGTGCCTCAAATATATATTTTATTAATGTTTTGAGAGATGTTTTTATATTTTTTGTTAAAAGGGTAAATATATTGACCAAATAGCATTTACAAGTTTACAATGGACATATTTCATGAACAAACAGATGTATCAAACTAAACAAAGCTTAAAATTTACCTCTAACACCTACTACTACACAGTAAACGTAGTCGTGTACAACTCCCAGTTTTCATAAAGACTAACATCACTGATAGGGCTATGGTTGGATGAGGGACTGATCCAGGATTTTCCCTTGAAAAATCCTTATGTTACGTTAACCCAAATATAATATACAAAAACTGAAAATGGCAGCTTAGCTACAAAGGAACTAAGATTTTTTAGCCTAGTTTGTCTAACAAACCAAGACAATATGATCTCCTAATCCAGTTCAACACAAGCCAGATAACATTTAGACTATAGAAAAATAAAAATCTTTCTAGTAATTGGGCAATTACAGAAAAGATGAGGGATCGACTCCAAGTGAGATAAATGTTTTTAGGGTGGTAAAAAATAATAAGTTTTACTATAGATTTTTTTAGATTTTATTTCGAGAGAAAGATTGTTGAGTGATTTGAAATATTTTTTTCGAACTGCAATTTTAGGTATGTTGTAATCGAAATAGTTTATTTTGTAAAGATAATTTTTTTTAAATTTATAATTTACGGGATGTAAATCTCCTTTTTTGTTGGAGTTGATTCTTAATGACTTAAATATATTATGAAGAGTATTTATGGTATGTGAAATAAGAAAATTCAGGATAATTAACAAAATTGATAAAAGCTAATCTCTATATTTACTATATTAAAGAGGCTTAAGGGTAAAAAAATTTATTCCTCTTTACCATTTAAGGCCCGTATAAGATTTTTTTTGTATTTAATTTCATTTATAATTAGATTCACTAATTATTCTTTTACTAATACTTTATAAAATTTTATATTTTATATTATTATGTTATTAGGACCGTGAACTATCACGCATAAGATTTTGTGGATCTTTACATCATAAATATTGTTTCAGTCAATAACAATGAGTTACTGTCTATCTGTAAGATTTTTTTTGTTGTTTAATCAAATCAATATCCTAGACCAACGATTTTTTTAGTTTTATAATAGTAAGTGATTCAACGTCTATTATATGTAAGAAAATAGTTTGTCATATTTTCATGAGCACACTACTCACATGTGTGTCATATCAGTTGAGGATATTCAGTTTTAGTGGGAGTTTGTAACTTTTTGTTTAGTTTATTTTCATCTCATCTTACGACATAAATTTGTTAGGATCGTGCGTTCTTTAACAATCACGCTTGCAGATAATTTATCATCTCTAAATGATGCATGGTCTATTCAAGTTTCAATCGATTTGTAATAGTTTTATTATAAATATATCATCTTCAGGTGATGCTCGACCTATTTAATTTTTTTATTTGTAATAGTTTAATTGTGAATATGAGAAAAAAATATTATTATTATTTTCTTTTATTTCGGATTTACAACATTTTGAAAGCTAAATGTATTTATTTCAACGTTAATGGTAATGTTAAAAATCTTATATACATGTATAAAGCTGTGTATGAACACTACAAATCGCGTCAAGTGTCATACTCAATTTTTTGACAAGTGTTATTGTCCACTCATAAGTATTAATGTATCAATTTTATTAAATATAATGTTTGAATTCTGACAATTTATTTATTATTATTAGAGTTGATAGAGATGAAAATGTGTTTAACATTTGGATTGATGTAGTTCAAAGACTCTTTATTTTCTTTATATTGTGTCTAAATTCAACAGTTATATTATGTAATATTTGAAATTAATATGCAACCGTAAAGAGTTAAACCAAAAGATGGAAATGGAAAGGTCTTTTATCTTCAATGCAAGGCTTAAATGTCTAATGACTACATTAAATTTTTTCATTATTTAATAAACTTATAGCATGTATGATAAATAGTTGAAATGTCACAATTATGTAAATATCAATAATTAAATAATGAGTTTATTAGAGATATAAATACTAATAAGTGTCTTTGTAATTGTAACAAATAAAAAATGATTGAATTATTAATTAATTTGATTGAATCAAAAAATTACCAAAAATATTTTACTTCTACAAAGCTGGAAATCAAAGTCAATTAATTAAACATAGAAGTACAGATGTAAGATTGATTTCGTTATAATTTTCATTTTCCTAATTTTTTATATTTTTTATTATTAAAAATTTACTCTAACATGACATTAGAAATATGAAAATTCCTCTTTATTAGTAGCCAAGAAACGATTTTCCTCTTTTATCTTTCAATATATATATATATTATATTAAAATAGGCTTAAATGGAATAAACTTTTAATTTTCTTTTTTACTCTTTAAGAAGCCTTAGAATTAAGAATATCATATAAATTAGGTATTTCACCTAATTCTCCATTTACATAATAATTTTTTTAAATAGTTTATAAATCAAATATTTTTTAGAGTTATTGTGTAATTAGGAATGTGAATGTCCGTAAATATTAATTTTAGGATTTTTTTATTTTCATTTTCTAGTTCACATTGTCACATAATCGATATCCACTTTGTCTTTCATAATTTTATAATTATTTATTATCCATATAATTTTCTATGCGTCATGTAAAATTTTCATTATTATCTCAAGCATTAATGTCAATTTTTTTTAAATCTTTAAGACTTTACAAAAATAAACTTGTTTGGTAATAAATGACATTTTAGTGATAGCATGAGCATTGTCGGTAAATATGTTCAATTTTATCTCTACTTTTAGATACAATGTGATAAGATATGTTGAGAGGATGTTCTAAAAAAGCTACTATGAAATGGACATGGGATGTAAAATCCAAGCACATAATCAGGCAGAGATAAAAGGAGCGGGCATTATCTGAAAAATATTTATGGAAATGTAGGCATGTGCCGCATTTTAATGTTTTACGTGTAAGAGTACATGCAATAACGTTTATTTTTAACTTTTTTAAAATTAATTGTGGAGTCACTTAGCTATTAGTAATTTCAAGTGAAAAATCCCATCATGTCTAAATATTTTTAGTTAATTACAACTTTACACCCCTTATACACATGTCTAATTCCTATTGGTTTAGTTTTATAATCTCACACTCTTTTGAAAGCGTGACTATAGGGAAGAAAAAATACTCAGATTAAAATCCATTATTAATATTCCCGAACAATGCCCAATAATCTCATTTCTCGGGTAAGGCTCATATTAAGTCCAAACTGAGGACTCCTCCGTGAACGGAAGTCACCATGATCACCGAGGCACCCTCCACGACCAGATCAATGGACACAATGCCGCCTATACTTACACCACCGAGTTCACACGGATGATGAGGTAATCTTATACCTAGGATCGTGGCTACTCGAGATAGCCGATATCATTTTCTTGTCACGATAAGATATAATAATCAGTCATACAAAAAAAAAGATAGGCACACATCAAACCTATCAGGCAATCTCAATGGTTGTTAAAGGAGATAAGATGATAACCAGAATATCCTGATTAAAAAATATTCTCCATGAACATCTTCATTCCTTATCAGAATAAAAAAGGAGATACATTGTATCTAGACGTTTGACTGATACAGAAAATCGTTAATATATATATAAACAGTAAGCAAATTCTCCACACTGCTATTTTTCTCTAAATACTTTACTAACTTGATCGTTCGAGTGCATTATGTGCGGCACCACTCCAGTGCTCTGTCTACTGCTTTCATGATCGTTCTTAATTTTTTCAGACTTCTAGATGAATCACCAAGTAACGCGCGGTGGTCCCTCGACAATCAATGCTAACATTTTTTTTCATCAACAGTTTGACGTAGTCGATGGGAACATAGATCTCCCATTTTCTCAAAATTGAAAGCAAATTCTATCCACCGTCATTATTGTCGCTAAAATAGTGAAACGATCTAAAAACAGTTAAAAAATCATGAAGAATAATAGCGTAGAAAATATTGAACGGTGCATAGCCACCTTAGGTGGAAGATCGTCTTCGTCGGGAAACACGGTTGGTGCCGAGAGCAACCGCACTTTGTGGTAAAATGTTGCCAATGCCGTTAAAAAAAGCGAGGATCCAACTAGAGTCGCGGCTCTCACGGAGCACAGTCCAGCGACTCCATCCCCATCGAATATGCCCTTAACGACAGCTGACGTTCTTCGAAGAAGAACATCCGCATCTACCATGACCGTCGAACTCAGAGGAGGAGCTGCGAGGAATCCACTTATTTATTATTTGAAAATGGAATACCAGATCTACATCAAAATGAAAAGTTTTCAGACTCCAAGACCCCCACTATAATAATCATATGGAAATTCACGGTGATTAAAGCCTTCACCGGCAGACAATTGTCGTCGGATCGGTCTCACGCGCTGGCGCCGGCGACCACCTCCATCATCGAACCTTAAAGCTTAGATCTACTAAAAAAGACTCAATTTCAGACTGCAAGGCACCTGTAAAAGCATTCAGATGATGAATTCTGGTATTTTGAAGCCATTCCCGCCGAAAACGGATGTCGGCAGAAGTCTCACGCGCTCTGGCGATGCGACCTCCATCCTTACCCGGATTCAGCTCCTCCGATTACCCTACTAGGAACATGACCCGTGGGTCCATTAGATGAGCCCTAGCCTAGCACGCGGCCCATGGATCTGGTGCGCGACCCGTAATCCATCTCATCTCGTGCAACACCCAGAGTATGACACGCAAGTCCAAGGCCTTGCTCACAGGCCCGACAAACTCAGGCAACCCAAAGAAACCCAACCAGCGCCCATGTAAAGAGCCCAAAAGAGCTCACATGGCGGGTCCAACCCGTGAACTGCTACACGCATGACCCGCATATCTTGGGCCTTATCCACATGCCTTACCTCCTCATGAAGATCAGCTCCTAGCCTAGTGCTCATCACGACCCATTTTACAAATTTGAGTCCAAGAAGTTTTCATCAGAGACAAATAATTATGGCAGAGCAGATGCACAATAACAATATAATATTTAAGGAAATATTTATTTACACACAATAATTATTATTATTTATTTTATTTTTACTATTAAGCAATTTATTTACTTATTATTTATTTGAATGTGATTAAATTGCAAAAATCTCTTTAATTAATTTACACTGTTTGATGTGTTATTAATGTTAGGATAATAATACAATTATTTGCATCAATATTATTTAATATCTCAGACATGGGTGTACTTCAAGATCGGGATGCGGACCACACAGCTCCGATCAACATCATTCTAAGTTTTTTATTTCCTCAAAATCGTGAGCCACATCGATGATCTCTATTAAAATTTTGAGGAAAGTAATATAATCAATATTATTCAGCATCTTGGACAAGAGTAAGTTTCAAACGCAAACCACAAAGCTCGAATCTGCATTTTTTTAGATTTTTATTCTTTCAAAATCAAGAGTCACATTGATGATCTCTATTAAATTTTTGAGGTACGTTATTTATTTTTTATGCTCAAATTTACTATTCTTTTTAAATATATTTTATGAAAGTACTTTAATTTAGTATGATATCAAGTATGAATCCATTACAAGCAACAAGATCCTAGGACATAATATAAAGTCTCATAATCTCTTAATTATATTATCATGATACCTCAGCTCGAGCTCCATGAATTGCTTGGGCCCGCTTGATAGGGGATAGGAAAGTAGAAATAAAATATATAGTGTAAATCCCTTACGTATATATAAGTGTAGTTAACACATAAAAAATGCTCTCGCGAGAGAGAAAACATAATCATCAAGACCCGAGAGGTCACGAAATATGCAAACGCTATCACAATAAAGCAAACATAATTAGCAGGACCCGAGAAGTCATATATTACATAAAGCTTCCGCGAGAGAGCAAGCATAACAATCGAGATGTGAGAGGTCCACTACCCAGTCTGCTTGGTCAACACGGTAAAGGAAAAGATGAAGAATGGAAAGTGGAAGTCCTGTATAGGGTTTAATGACCCGAATAAAGCATGACAAATGACAACTTCGCTATTCCATTAATCAATTGATGGACATTACAACGGGACATGAGATGCTCAGTCTTATGGATGCTTCTTTGGGTACAATTAGACATTCATGCATCCATCAGACCCAAAGAAGATAACATTTGTGATTGAGAGGAAGACTTATTGCTACAAAGTCATGTCGCTTTGGACTGAAGAATGCAGGATCCGCCTATCAGCGCTTACTCTACAAAATGTTCCAAGAGTACATGCGGAAGATGATGGAAGCACTCAAAGAGTTTGACATATGATACGAACCTCAGACCGCAATCAAGGCTCAAGAACTCGCTAACTTTGTGATAAAGATGACGCAACCGCAAGAGAAAGATGACTTGATTTATACATAATATGTCACGCAAGATGACACGATGGATAGATGCACGGAGAAAGAACCTTCAGACATGGATGAGGCGCTCAACGTGGATGGTTCTGCAAAAGCATGCCGGAGCAAAGCCGAATTGATACTCAAAACATTAGAGAAGACCATAACTGAAAGGGCGATGCACTTCGCATTTAGGGCCTCAAACGATGAAGGTGAATATGAAGCTTTCCTCCCATGTCAACGAAGATTCTCAAGCTAGACTCAAGGATGGGGGCAAATCATAGCAAAGTTCTAAAATTGAAGGAAGGATTCAAAGAGTGCTCCATAGTGTAGTTATCACGAGCACACGAGATGCTTGGATGAAAGACCTTGATAGAGGTCATGACCGTCGAGACCTTCTAAGTTAGGGGTTATGCACTCAAAGTATGTGTATTTGCATTTGATATGAAATTTAAAGAGGATTACATTTTTCTAATAATTGTTCTTTTAAATTATTATTGAATAATTTATATAAATATCTAGAAATTTCATATTCATTAATGAGATTATGATCTTGTATTAGTACAAGAGGATTAAGATCATAGATAATGAATAAAATTGTCAGGAATATATTAAAGTATAGAATATTTAGAGAATGATTGCTAGTACGATTCACTAAGCATTATGAATGCGTGTGACCTAGATCCGGATCATTGATGTGGATAGAGATCTTAGTGAATGTATTTTATATAATAAAATTATATATGACAGAACCAATGTGAATTAATATCTTTATCAACGTGCCGTTTATCATAAAGATTTAGTACACACTAATTCAATAATCATATGTAGATCAGTCTGAATCCTAAGTAGTCATGAACTCGTATGCATGTCTACTGGATATTTTGATTCACTCGTTAAGGTTTGTTTGTTGATCAGGCTAGTGACTTTTATTTTAGAGATTCAGTGATATGGATGACTGAGGGCATGATCTTACAAGATTTGGAATCTAAGTTTTCCTAACGGATTGCATATTAGTTCCCTTAAGTGTTAATTCTGGAACTAAATAGTTATTGAGCTCAAATTTATAATCAGATTATAAATTTCTCATTCACTAATAGATTAATGGTACTTAAGGATCAAGAGATAATTAGAAGGGTAAAATAATAATGTTGACCAGTTCTAATTTATGAACCAATAATTGGAGCACAGAACTATGTAAAATGATTATATTAGTGGACTACATGAGAATACTCTATAAATACAATCTATAATCTCTAAGAATGCAATTTCATATTTATAGTGGAGTAATAATAGATTTAATAAATAAGATTATTTAATTAAAAAGTTTACTTAATAATCTAGTTTATTGAAACTTAAGATTATAGGTCAATGGTCCTCAAATCACCTCTATACTACGTTGTCTAGGGCGTGAATAATTGAGGACATCAGAAAAAGACTCACTTGTAAAATAAATTTTTATTCTAGGACAAGTACATTATTATGAGATAATTATGTGTGATTAATTAATTAAAAATTAATTAATTAAATTATTTATATATTTAAATATAATTTTTTGAAATTATATATATATGTATGTAATTATCGATAAGTGAGATAGAATATCTAATTTATGAAATTAGATAATTAAATTATTATTAGATAATAATTTAAATCAACTAAATCTGTTATTTACGAAATAACAGATATGTTAGTTGATATGTATAATCATATATGTTAACTTTGAATTAACTGATATCTAGATAATTTTATGATTAAAATAAATATTTAATTCACAGTAATTGTCACGTGTCAATCACTGATAGGGTATTAAAAATTGACATGGAATATTGCGGTGCCACATGCACTACAATAGCGAGTGTGTAACACTGTAGTACCACATGACACTACAGTGGTGCCGTGAGGCACTGCGCTAGCTCACGGCACTGCAGTTGTGCACGATTATAGTTGGTCCCACTACAATTGGTAATTTTACAATTAAATATTATTTCAGTTTATCCTTAAAAATCTGATACGTCATTATCTAGAATATATACATATATTATTCTAATGACTTTGATTGTTAAAAAAGATAGGATATAATCAGTTGAACAGATCATCAGTTCATCAATCAAAAGTTGAACTGAGAACATGATTCATGTCAGAGAGATTTTCTTTTATGATTAAACGTTAATCAAATAAAAAAATAGTCATCACGTTCTTTTAGAGAATCGTCTCACTAAAGTCATTCTCAATAAATTTCTAGATCTCATGTGTTGAGAATATCTAGAGACGAAAAAAGTGTCTTGTAATATCCTACGTGCCCACTTACGTCCTAGTGCGTTGAGGATTGACTTAGAAGAGCTTAGTGTGGATCTCAGAGTCTACTAATCGTTGGAACGATTTCGTGAGAACAGATGATCGATCGATTTTTGCAAGAACATTTGATATAGACTACAAAAGGTATATGATTTCTAATATTGTATATTGTAGATTTAATTTATAAATATATAATAGATCCTCACTGATTGAAAAATAGTTTTCAATAAAAGTTTTTATTTGGTTATCGTGGCGTTGCGCAAGTTTTATTTTATTAAAAGATTTGATCTTTATTAAAAAATTATTTTCAGAAGGCCGCGCGCCTCCACGCTTCGGCTGTGCATGCGTCGCGACGACTAGCAAGTGGTATCAGAGTGGCCTTTATATATTTATATGTTAATGTTGTGTGAGTTTTTTTGCATTATTCATATAATATGAGATATGTATGATGATGGATGTTTATATTTTTTGAATGTATGAAAAATAATGAATCGTTAATTGTATGGTGATTATAAGGTTAGGCTTTGTTCTAATTTTTTGTAGATCTTGTGTAAGCTGAATTGAGACGTATGAATTTTTCTAATTTTATTTTGAATATTATTATAATTATTCCGAACGTGAGAAGATGAAGAATGCACGAGACAAATGACAACAATTTACTGTTCACGCAAAACATTGTTCATCCACGAAAACACTGTTCACGCCGAAAATTTACTGCTTTGGTAGAGGTGAACAGTACTGACAGTACTGTACCAGTGGTGAACAGTGGCTGTCCGACATGGCAAGAGACAGCCGGCAGTGAGACGGGTAGCGGTGGTGATGCGCAGCGATCGGAGAGTCCTATCATCGGTGATAATTGTTGTCACGTTTCAAGAAAGTTTCTAACAAATCTTGCAACCAACTCTATCACTTAAATGTCTCATTAAAACCCAAACTCTTTTAATTATCTATTTAAATTTTGAAATTTATTATTACTTTTTGATTTTATGAAAATTAAAAATTAATAGGTTAATTGAGTTCGACTCAAGTTTGACTAAATCAAATAAAAAGTTTATTTGACTAAGTCAAAGTCAACTATATTAAAATATATAATTATAGAAATTAGTTTAATTAAGAATAATAGTTTTTTTAATTAAAAAGGGTTTTGTTCAAAACTTGAAGATTACGAAGATAGACATCAGGCGGAGAAGGCAATATTTGGGTAATATGTATTCTTGAAGTCCACTTTGTAGTTTTATTTCTTTATTTCAAGGGTTGTAATTTAGAACTATCCAATAATCACTCGATCCATTATTTTATTTAATTATTATGTTTGATAACATGTCCATGCATTAGTCGATCACATGCCATACATGAAAATCCTACACAATTTTATTTAATCATACATCTCATATGTAGAAACATGATTTATTAAGATTGTCCTAATATATTTGTATGTATTACTTTATGAAATCAATTGCACGTAAACTGTTAGGTTTTAACTAGTTAAAATTTGGTAATCACACCACACTATAGACTATAGTAACATTTAGGTTAACCGACTTTAGTACAAGAGTTTTATTAAGTTTTGATGAATGTAATTACTTAGTTAATCTAAGTTCACCTAATTATGACTTTGGCTCTTCAAAAAGTTAAATGAATTTAAACCAATGAGATTGGATTAATTGATAATTAAATATTCATAGGGTTATTATTTTAGCTAGTAATTATTTTAGAATTAATTGATTAGTTAAAATAGAAACACATTATCCTAAAATAGTGAGTGAGAGAATATTGATATTTCAATGTAACCTATGCTCTCCATCATTAGTACAACACCGTGAGGTGCAGTGAGAGCCTCGAGATGACTTTGTTTTCATCCCCCATAAGAAAGGTTTTGAGCTGTACCAATACCAAGGTTGGACTTCTTAAGAAGATATGAGGAAGTGATGTAGTTTAATTTTGACCGATCATAAGGTGGCATATTCTAAATGAAGTTGTGACTTGACCATACAAATGATACATTATTGTTAAAAGAGAAAAATATGAGATATTTTAAGTTTTAACTAATAAGAATGAGAATGTCTCAAAAGCTGTCTGAGGATAATCTGACCGACCCTAATGCGCCACATTAATCGTTGGGTTATTTTAACGTGATTAGTAAATTCTAAATTTATGTGTTGATTATGATTGCATTCATGCATCACATTTACTTTTCGAATTCTAAATATTTATCAATTATACTGAATCATGTATGTTTTAAATTTCAATTATCAATATTATGTCTACCATGGGCAACCATGTTACTGCTTTACTCGCTCTTGAGAAATTGAATGGTGATAATTTCGTACATCGAAAATCAAATATGAACTTAATGCTGATTTATGAGAACCATAAGTTTGTTCTTACTGAGGAATGTCCTGATGAGCCCGCTGCTAACGCCCCTAAGAATGTTAGGAACAAATGTGATGCTTGGATCATATCAAACAACGAGGCGAAGTGCAACATGCTTGTGAGTATGAATGATGTTCTGAGAACCAAGCATGAAGTCCTAGAGACTGCCTATGAGATTATGGAGTCTTTACAGGCAATGTTTAGGCAGCAGTCCGATCAAAGTCGTCATGACGCCACTAGGAGCTATATGACAACTAAGATGAGGAAGGGTACTTTTTGTTCGAGAACATGTTTTGAACATGATCAACATAATGCACGAGGTAGAAGTACATGGGGGGCAATTGATGAGCAGACTCAAGTTAGCATCATACTAGAGTCGCTCACACCAGCTTTTTCTGCGTACACGACCAACTTGTTATGAACAAGTTTCAATTCAACATGATCCAATTGTTGAATGAACTGCGGACTTTTGAGTCACTCAAACTTAGAATGACCAAAAAGGGTGAGACAAATGCTGTCAAGCAAAAGCTTTCTTCTAATATTGTTAAGAACAAGAAAATGAAGAAGAATAATGGTAAGGACAAGAGTAAAAACAAAGAGTAAAGAAAGCCAAGAAGAACAATAAAGACAGCAAAGACAAAGGAAAGGGTTTTGACTGTGGGGTTGAAGGTCACTAGAAGAGAAACTATAACAAGTATCTCTCTGAGCTGAAAAAGAAAGATAAATATGATTTACTTGTACTTGAAGCTTGTTTAGTGGAATATGATTTGTCATCCTAGATACTTGATTCAAGAGCCATTAACCATGCATGTTCTTCTTTGCAGATGCTTGGTTCGTCAATGGAGCAGGCTGATGGCGATGTCGTTTTGAGAGTTGGCAGTGGTGCGCTCGTGTCAGCTAAACCATTAGGGACAGTTCATTTACTTTTTGGATATAATTACTTAGTTTTGAATGATGTTTATTATATTCCTGGTTTTTCGAGGATTTTGATTTCTCTTTCATTTTTTCAAGAACAGTTATTCGAATTTACTTTCATCAATAAAAAAAATTTAGTATTTCTAAGACTGTATATGCTTAAATCGACAGAACGCGTGTTAAATAATTCTGAATTATTTAAAGTAGCAAAACCTAAAAATAACAAATGACAAAGAGTTCATCATGATGATAACACATATTTATGACATCTTAGGCTGAGACATATTAATCTAGATAGGTTAAACATGTTAACAAAGCATGGTGCTTTGAGAAAGCTAAAAGTTGGAACTCTTTCTATTTGTGAATCATGTCTAGAGGGTAAAATAACCAAGAGACCTTCATAGGAAAGGGCCAAAGAGCCAAGGAGCCAAGAAGCCAAGGAACCACTTGAGTTAGTACATAGTGATATATGTGGACCGATCAATGTACAAGCTAGATGTGTGTATGAGTATTTTGTCACTTTCATTGACGACTACTCAAGATATGGTTATAGTTACCTAATGCATCGAAAGTCTGAAACTTTTGGAAAGTTCAAGGATTTCTTGGCTGAAGTTGAAAAGCAATTAGGTAAATCATTGAAAACCCTTTGATCCATCGACGTGGTAAATACTTGGATTTAGAATTCAAGAATTATTTGCTGGAGTGTGGAATTTGTTCCCAACTCACAACACATGGAACACCACATCAAAATGGTGTTGCAGAGATGAGAAACTGAACCTTATTCGATATAGTTAGGTCGATGTTAAGCTACTCATCATTGTCACTTACATTTTGAGGATATGCACTACACACGTCAACTTACACTTTGAATGTAATGCCCTCTAACTCTGTAAGCAAGACACCTTTAGAGTTAGGAAATGACTCCAAACCTAGTTTACATCATTTCCGTATATGGGGTGTCCAACTCACGTTCCTAGACCCAAGACCAGAAAGTTAGACTTAAGGTCTGAGGTATGCATATTCGTTGGTTATTCTCTAGAGACTAGATGTGAGTACTTTTATAGTCACAATGATCGAAAGGTGTTTGTGTCGACAAATGCAACCTTTCTTAAGCATGACTATATGTAAAACTACAAACCTCATAGAAAATTAGTTCTCGAGGAATTAGCGACTGATGATATCAGGCCGTCTTCAATTTTTACTGATAATCGACAAACCAGAGAAATCACAGTTCCTGCCAAGAAAACCCCGGTGCAACGCGTAGTGGGAGGGTTTTAAAATAATGAGTTCACTATGAACTAGAGGCACATGTACTAGTGTCATACACTAATAAGGACGATCCATTATCGCATGAAGAAATAATGGATGATCCTGAAAGGGAGAAATGACAAGATGCAATGAACCCGGAAATGGAATCTATGTATTCCAATTCCGTCTGGAAAATTATAGATCCATCTGAAGATGTGAGGCCCATTGGATGTTAATGGATCTTCAAGAAGAAAAGAGTTGCAGATGGGAAAGTAGAGATTTTCAGAGCACGGTTAGTAGCCAAAGGCTATACACAAAAGGAGGGAGTCGATTATGAAGAGACATTCTCCCATATGGCCATGCTAAAATTCATTCGCATCATTTTATCCATAGCCACTAGTTTTGACTATGAGATATGATAAATAGATGTCAAGACAGCTTTTCTGAATGACTCTCTTGATGAAAGTATCTATTTGATGCAACTAGAACGGTTCATACAAAAAGGACAAGATAAAAAAGTATGGAAGTTGCTTGAATCTATTTATGGATTAAAGCAAGCATCTAGATCTTGGAATCTTACATTTTTTTGAGATTATAAAGTCTTATGGCTTCGAGCAAAATGTTGATGAAGCCTGTATTTATAAATACACCAAAGATAAGATAATGGTTTTCTTAGTTCATTATGTTGAAGATATTCTACTCATTGGGAATGATGTAGAAACTTTATTGAAGATAAAGAAGTGGTTAGCTGAGAAATTTCAAATGACAGATTTGAGAGAAGCGAGCTATGTTCTAGGCATCCAAATCCTAAGGGATAGAAAGAACCAGTTCTTGATACTTTCTCATGCATCTTATATTGATAAGGTACTCGAGTGATTCTCTATGGAGAATTCTAAGAAAGGTCAATAACCGACCAGACATGAAATTGTCCTCTCCAAGGAACAATGTCCTAAGACACCTCAGGAGGAAGATGATATGAGAAAGGTTCCTTGTGCTTCAACAGTTGGAAGTCTCATGTATGTCATGTTGTGTACGAGACTGGACATCTGTTATGCAGTGGAAATTGTCAGTCGTTATCAATCGAATCCAGGTTTGGAACACAGGATTACAGTAAAGCACTTTCTCAAGTATCTTAGGAGAACGAGAAACTATATGCTTGTTTATTCAGGTGGAGACCTGAATCCTACTGGATATAGAGATTCTGATTTTCAATTAGACAATGACAGTCAAAAGTCGACATCTGGATCAGTATTCACCCCATGCGGCACTACAATTGTGCTTAATTGTAGTGGGTCCCACTGTAATGGTAATTTTACAATTAAATATTATTCCAGTTTATCCCTAAAAATCTGATACGCCTTTATCTAGAATCAATACAGATGTTATTCTAAAGGTCTTGGTTGTAAAAAAAAATAGAGGAGACAATAAGTTGATCAGATCATCAGTTCATCAATCAAGACTTTAATTGAGAACACGATTGATGTCAGAGAGATTTTCTTCTGTGATTACACATTAATGAAATCTCTAAAAGAATAATCATCGCTTTCTTTTAGAGAATCGTCTCACTAAAGTCATTCTCAGTAAATCACTAGGAACTTATGTGTTGAGAATATCTAGAGAGGATAAAAATGTCTTGTAATATTCTACGTGCTCACACACGTCCTAGTGCGTTTAGGATTGACTTGGAAGTTCTTATTGTGGATCTCTAAGTCTTTTGATCGTTGGAACAATTTTGTGGAACGGAGGATCGATCGATTTTTGTAAGGACACTTGATATAGACTACAAGAGGTATATCCTTGTATGTTATAGATTTAACTTATAAATATGTAATGGATTCTGACTAATTGAAAAAGAGCTTTCAATAAAAAATTTTATTTGTTTATCATAGCATTGCGTAACTTTTGTTTTATTAAAAGATTCAATTTTTATTTAAAGTTTAACTTTTTAAAAGGTCACGCGCTTCCATGCTTCTGCTCGCACGCGCGACCAACATCCTACTCACCAGAGATGACTAGAAGAAAAGACCCTATATAGGGCAAAAGGACCACGAAAGTAACTCGCGACACCCGAGCACACGAGATGATCGCACGAAAGTCCTTAGGGACTCGATACCGATAATTACTCGGAGCAACTCGCACGAACCTGAACCATAGAGCTTCAGGTCTGACATGGTCATGCACGTCGTCACATGAAGAAGTTCAATTTTGATCAAGATGACAACCTTTTTACCAAGAGTCAATCGACAAACATGAAGAAAACTCGTCTTAGTCACAAGATGTTCTGAGACTCCATCATGAACTAGCAACAAATACTTAGATATTTGGACATAAACTCTACTGTTTGACGATCTCAACGCCAACATATACTTAACACTCGATTAAGTGCAAAACTAGAGTCTTGGGTAAAAGCTCATGGCTCCCACCACATCATACTTCCCGACTCTATTGCGATGCTCCAAACTCAAGAAGTGGGGGCAAACTATAAGGGAGAAAAAAAACCCAGGATAAAGCTCATTAATAATATTTTCAAATAAGGCCCAATACTCCAATTTCTCGGGTATGACCCATATTAAGTCCAAACCGAGGACTCCTATGCGATCGAAGTCACCATGATGACTGAAGCACCCTCCACGACTAGATCGATGGACACAATGTCACCTATACTTACACCACCAATGTCACACGGATGATGAGATAATCTCATACCTAGGATCGCGGCTACTCAATATAGCGATATCATTTTTCTATCACGATAAGATATAATAATTAGTCATACAAGGAAATGATAGGAACATATCAAATCTATCAGGCAATCTCAATGGTTGTTCAAGATGATAATCATAATATCATTATTAGAGAATATTATCCATGAATATCTACATACCTTATCAGAATAAGGAAGAAGATACACTGAACCTAGACGTTTGACTGATACATAAAATCACTATTAATATATGATGATCCTCATTAAACAGTAAGCAAATTATCAACACTGCTATTTTTCTCCAAACGCTCTACTGACTTGATTGTCGGAGTGCATTAGCCAGGGCACCACCCTGGTGCCCTGTCTACTGCTTTCACGATTATTCTTGATTTTTCCAGACCCCTATACGAATCACTAGGAGACGCATGACGATCCTCTCGACAGTCGATGCTGACATATTTTTCGCATCAACAATGGCCAAATGACACATTCCTCATCCTAACAATCACCATTGGCACACAATAATCCAACCCAAGTATCAACTCCTTACATTCCTCTTCATTTTATAACTATTTCATTTGACATTACAACTCGTCGATAATGCATATTCATTTGACATTATAACTTTTCAAGAGAGTATATCGTTCAATTGCATAAATTAATTATTGTTAATATTTTATTAGAATAATTACATGTATGATCACTATAGTTTGGACTAAGTTTCAAATTCATCACTATAGTTTTATTTTTCTCAATTACATCATCAAAGTTTGTAAGATGTTTCAATCTCATCACTTCATCCACATTGTGTTAAAAACTTAACGGTTTACTGACATGGTATACACTTTTTTACACGTGTGCCATGTCATCAAAGTTGTGGTACAATACAATTTTCTTCCCCAAATTTTTTTAATTTTTAAAAGAACCTTATAAGATAACAAGATGTATTTTTCTCTTCTCCTCATTCTTCATTTTTTCATTTCTCCTTCTCCTACTTAATCATCTCCTACAAGGTAACAAGATGTATTTTTTACTTTCCTTTCTTCTTCTACTTAATCATTTTATTTCCTTTTTTTTCTTTATTCTTCTTAATTTTGCGTTTTGATGTATTTTTGAATTTTTCAAATTTTTTGAAAAACAACTATTTAGTTTATATTTAGGATAAAATAACTAGTGAAAAACACTACTGTTATATGCTTGCAATTGCTAAAAGTTCTATATCATCAAAGCACTATAACATTATGATAAAATATGTCTATTTTTTCAAAGATAATTCTGTCTACTTTCTATCAATAAAGATAAAATTTGTCTCTCTCATATCCAACCCATACACACATCAAAATACGTATTCATGACCAAAATATATATCATATCCATAACAAAAGATGCATATCCGTAACCAGTCAATGATCCATAATCAAAATACACATTCATAACTAAAATACATATCCTTAACCAAAATACATATCCATACGCAAAATACAGATATCATTATCCATAATCAAAATACATATCCATAATCAAAATACATATCCATAATCAAAATACATATTCATAATCAAAATACATATTCATAACCAAAACATTCAAGGTTTATCACTTTCCTCAACACCTCCTCCACCCCTCTGAAGACCTATCCTATGTATCAAAGCACCTCTCCTAAGACCTATCCCACGTATCAAAGCACCTCTGCCACCTCTCACATGTCCTCTATCACGTATCAATGCCTCTGCCACCTCTCACAACACCTCTACCACCTATTCCAGCACCTGCAACACATATCCCAACACTCGTAGCACCTCCACAACCACCTTTATCACCTCTCATAACATATCTACCACCTCTTCTAGCATCAATAGGTAGATGGCAATATAATCAACAATTAAAAAAAGAAATTAATATGATATGAACAATTAATTAATGATTTAAATGAAATAATTAATATAAAAATAATAATTAATTAACAATTGAAAAGAAGCGAGTTACCTGAAATCTCATAAATTCGTAAGTAGAGGCAACATGTGCACCCTTTCATGTTCGTTTGTTATGTCTCATTTGCTTACACTTACTACATTTAAATGTAGAGTTATGTCTGCTCAACATTTTTCTAGAGAGGTGGATTCTTCATTGGACTTTTCCTTTGTTTCTTAGGCTTACCAGGTTGCCTTCTAAGAATCGAAGATAAAGGTTGGTCTGGGTCAATCATTCCACTGATCTTGGGCCATAGCTTATGTCCATTACAAGGTTGGACTAAATGTTGATACATCTTTAAAATTGTTTTGATGTGATAATATCCTCCAACTCTAACACACTCATTATATCTGGATGACAATTCTTAATGATTTTAATCACACCCCCAGGTATTTAGTATGGTTCAACTCAAAATGTCTATTGTAATGGAACATATTGAGAATAATTCTCAATTCATCACTGAATCACAACACATAAACATAAAAACCATTAACTTAGAACACATAACCCTAAAATTAGATTTTATAGTGAATAACCAGATTTAAAAAACCATATAGAAAGCCTAAACAGATATATTTTGGAACAAAAATGATCATGAACATAATTTAGATTTCAGAACTAGATTTCAATTAAATATAAACTAGATTTTGTAACTCTTAGCCCATATTTTATAACCCTAAAAATTTAATTTTTTACCACCCTAAAACCATATTTTCAAAACCCTAAACCACATTTTCAGAATCCTAAAACCATATTTAAACCAGTTAAAAAACCATAAATAAACAAAGAGATGAATTGATTTTCAAAATCCTAAAAGCCCAAAGAATAACCAAAATACCTTTTTATATGTGGTCTTAAGGAGAACCACTTGTTGCCTTGAGTAACTTTCACAATCTTCAAGTAAAATTAGTCGTCTATTTGGCATTGAATATGCTAAAATGGATAATGGAAAATTCAAAAAAATCTGGAAGTGAGAAAGTGAGATAGAATATGTGAGAAAAATAGGAGGAAGAGACCATCCATTATGTTTTCCCTGTTTTAATTCTATGAGATATTATTTTGTAAATATTGAAAACTTTAAGGGAGAAAATAAAGACACATGGTATATTTTGTAAAGTTTTAAATCGTTAAGGGAAAGGGAGAAACATGTATATTTTATAAATTCTAAATCGTTTAAGGGGGGAAAAGGGAGATGCGAGGTATATTTTATAAATTTTAAATAGTTTGAGGGAAGAAAAGTAAGAAGCGGGGTTTTTTTATATAAATTTTAAAACATTTAAGAATAGAAAAGAAGGACATGAGGTTTATTCTGTAAATTTTAAAGAATTAAGGGGGGAATCATAACATAAATATATTATGTGCCACAACTTTATAGTACATGGTATATTTTTTAATTTTTAAATAATTAAGGGAAAGAAAAAAGTACGGGTTTCACTTTATAATTTCTAAAAAAATAAGGGAAAGAACTTGATACATAAATTTTAAACAAATATCTAATGTGTAACAACTTTGCTGACGTGACATCCACATGTAAGAAATGTGTCTGCCAGATCAGCAAACTGTTAAGTTTTTAACGGAATATGGATGGAGTGATGAGATTGAAACATCTTACAAACTTTGATGATATAATTGAGAAAAGTGAAACTATAATGATGAATGTAATTTTTCCTATTTTATTATTAGATTACTGGTTTGTTTAATATCTCATGCATGTAAATAATTAATAATTCATCTATAATTTGAATTAATTAATTTAATAAATTAATAATATATTTTTTAATTTTAATAATTATTATTAACCAATTAATTTAATGTATCTTCAATAATAATTTACTATTATATTTAAAGATAACTTTCATAACAAGTCTATTTATAAAGCTCATTATATGCCTCTTTCATTTGGAGCTATAACTCTTCAATATGTGGGTGCCCACTCCATTTTGCATTATAACTTTTTTTATATATGTAATATTTTGATTTAGTTGCACCATTTCAACTTGATATTTTTCCATATGTACTTTAGTTTTTGGTTTCACGTGTCTCTGTTGAGTGATTATCTAAACACATTTTCTTTTTAAAAATATCTCTAAATTAGGCTAATTAATTGTTGTATAAGTATTTAACTTCATCTCTTGAAGAAAATAGCACACGTGTTGAATTCATTATTAATGAAAGCAGATGTTGTACTTCTTTTTAAGAATAACAAAAAATCATATATTTTACCATATAAGAGAAAAGAACCCACACAAAGTAGATCAAAGTAGAATAATGTGAAAAAAAAATGTTTAACACCTATATGAAAAAAAAATATAAATGCATAATATTTTCTAGAGAAACTAGCTAAAACTCTCTGAATTGTCGTGATAAAACGAGTGAAAACATAAGTTGATAAAATGGGGTAAAAAATGTATAAATGGGTGAAAAAAAATTGATAAAATGAAACATGTTCTGAGCATTCGATTAAGTTATTAATAAGGGAGAATCCACCTAACACCCCTTATAGTTTATATAATTGACACATACACCTATCTAGCTTGAAAAATAAAAAATAAGTTTTTTCTATTAAAAATCTATTAGTTTAGGGGTGAAAATACAATATTATTCTTATAACTAATCTGATCCAACCATTTTTTCTAACCCGAAACATAAGCTAACCCAAATTTTGTTAGGTTTTGATGAATTATAGTTTGAATATTAGAAGAAATTGGTTTTTAGAATTGGAAATAAAATGATGAGTCATTTTGATGTAACATATATATTTAAACGGTGTTAGTTTGTAATTTAATGATGCTGAGTTTTTTTTATCATTGAAACCTAACATGAATAGTGGTATGTATCACTTTTCAAATTAAAAAGTTGTAGACATCATTTAATCAAACTACAAGGTGTTAGAAAATTTCCATATTAATAATTAACAACTCATATATAACTCTAATGGAATTAACTTTGATAACCTAATTATAATTATATATATGTGTGTGAATATTTTGATATGATTGTTATTAATAAGAATCAATAGATGCATCATCGCTTTCAGCTAGCTGACACCTTCTTAATAATTACATTAAGAAAAATTACATTTTTAGTCAATTAACTTTCATAAATAAACCAAAATGGTCCGCCTAACTTTTATTTGACTAAACCCATCCACTAACTTTCAATCTTGTATCCCTTTAGTCATTCTTTCAAACGCCATTACTTTTTTCATCCATATTGTTGACGCATACGCTACATAGGCAACACGTGAATGGTATGTGTATTTTTTAGTCATTCAGGGCTTATTTGATAATCAAGATAGTACTGTACTAAATCTTTCAGATTATACTATATTGTATTGAATTAAATAATATTGTCCAGTGTTTGGTGCTGTATTAATTAAAATAATATTACTTGTACAATGTTTGACACATCATAGTACTGAATTAGTGTAAAACTGTTTGTCATAATTTGATTTACATAAGTTTATTCAGAACTCATTAACATATTATTTAACATTTTCAACTACAAAATAAACATTCATTAAATAAATCAATAATAATAATAATAATTACAATACTCCAAAGTAGATCCTGAAACATCATCATTCACTTTCATAGTTTATAATAATATTCATATAAAAAATGTCATCCACTATGACATCGCAAAATAAGCTTTCATGTCCGCGACATTGAAATTTCTCTTAGATTTTCTTCTCAAAAAACGTTTAAGTTCAATTATGCCATGTTTTTTTTATTTTTTTAATTATAATCCTTGAAATTCGTCGCACTAATTGAACTTTTTTTAATTTGACTCTGAAATCTTAGAAGTGTGAGTAGTTATAGCCAGAACATGGGGTTTTTAGGGACGAGCAGCAGCTCCAGGAAGAGTCAAATTTAAGAGACGGCGAACGTAAGTGTGGATGAGTCATTTACGAGTGGGCAAATCCTATATATGCTCAATTTAAACTCTAAGTTTTTTTCCTTTTCAAAGTTAAACATTCTACTAGAACTTGGGATACAAATGCTCGAATTCACGCCCTCGAGCTGTGGGTGTGAGGCTCGAATCCATGCCCTCAACTGCTCAAATCCATGCCAATTGGTTGGGAGAGAAGGGGTAAAAAATCAGATCTAAAATCATATCTAACACACAAATTAGATCTAAAATCAGCTCCTCCACTATAGACGAAAATGCAATTGCCAAAATCCTAACAAAAATCAGAACAAAACACAAAAAATAGATCGAACAAAAATCAAAACAAACACAGATCTGTAGACTAAAACGTAGATTAAAAACTAAACAAACACAGATCCATGAAAAAAATAGATCTATAGATGAAAACCAGAAGCAACGAGAAGAAAAATCCAACGAGGAGAAGAAGAAGAGGAAGAGGCTTATCAGGAAAAGCGGTGGAAGGAAGAAGTTTCGTTGGCGGCATGAAGAAGCTTCATTGGCGGCAGGAACGAAGACGTCTTCGTGTGCATCTTCGTGTTGGTCGCGAGTGAGCCTTAGTCCTGTTTAGTCCCCTCTTTTAGGAGGAGACTAAATTATCCAATGTGAGTGAGACTAAAGAATCCCACCATATTAGTTAGTACATGTTTAATATTTTTGCCAAACGTCAGACAATACTAAAATAGTATTGTCCTCTCTTTAGTAATGTACAGTATGAGTTACCAAATAAGTCCTAAATTATTAACCTAATTATTAATTTAACCCATCAACCCTACCCTTACCATTTTAGCTAGAGAAATTTTATGGAATAGATAACTTTAGGGATGATATTTTAAGAAATGACAGATTTTCATAACTGTCAATAATTGTAGAACAAAATGACCATAATATAAATTATGGCGTGTTTGACAGCTTTTATAGGGTGATCGGTCTGGACAATTTTTTTTCTTGTTAATGGTCGGTTTTGTCCTCCTTTTATAGAGGACCAAAATTTTAGACCGACCCATAATTTTTGTTAGTTATGGACTGATCCGACCGGATCGACCGTATATATTATATATATTAGGGTTTTAGGTTAAATGTCCATGTCTCCCTCTCGCCTCCTCTCGACTCTCCTTCTCCCTCAGCCGTCACGACTCTGCCTCTCGTCTCTCCCTCAGTTCAATACCTCTTCACTCTCTTTCCCTTTCTCTCGCAAATCTCTCTCTCAAGCATGTCTCTTGAAGCTTTACCTCTCGCAGATCTCTCTCCCTGAGATCTGAGACGTTCTCCTTCAAGTTCTGCCTCAGATCTGAGACATTCCATCTCTCATCTCTCCTCCTCATCTCAGATCTGAGACGTTCTTGAAGCTTCTTAGATCTGAGCCACCCCTCATTCTCCTTCTTCTGTCCTTCATGACTTCACCTTCTACACTAAAGCTTCGGGGAAATCAGTTGCGTCGTGGATCTGTACTTGCGTTGTGGACCTGAAATAATGATGGTTTGTACATGTTCGATGGTCTGTGAAGGACGTCGAGAGCCTGTTCGGGTCTGGTCTGTTTGTTCTGTTTTTGCATGATTTTGTTTCTATTTCAGTATATTGTAAAACATGTATTTAGATTGCAAACAGCTCTGATCTGTATAGTTTTATTTATAATATCTGTATGATTTTTGGTAATCTGATATTTGTTTCATTTTTGAGTTGAACTTTTGATTTACACAGTGTAATACTGATTTAGTTTGTTTAGTTGGTTTAAATCTGATCTAAATCTGATTTAGTTCTGATTTTAGTTAATTTTAGTTGATATATGTTCATGAATGAGTTCTGATTTAATTAATTTTAGTTGATTTAATTGATAAAATAGAGTGAGGTAAAAAGCTCAGCCTTTGGTCTGTAAAATCTGTCCGATCTGACCATTGATGTTCGGTCTGGATGGATCAAATTTTTTGTAGTGTTATGGTCGGTTCGGTCTTGGAGGACCTTAATTTTTGGCATGGTCTAATTTTCCTCTAAAAATCTCACCAGACCGATCGTTGAACACCCATAGATTTTTGGATAAATCAGTGGTATATAGTTGATATATACCAATATAGAAAATGCTTAAATCGAGAAAGTAATTAATGCTTAAAATAATATTTAAAATTTGATTAATTATAGGAAGTCATTAATACTGGATATCAATAAAAAAATTGAATTTTAAAAATCATTAGAAAGCGCTAAAAAATCTTGAATTTTTCTGGTCAATTAATGATATCATTGATTTGTTGCTTAATCTATTTGTTCCAATCTATTATAGAGTGTTTGAAATATTTTTGGATCAATCAATGAGATGAGTTGAAGATGTCTCAAACACCTCTATTATAGACTAGAGTCAATGGTGATCATCTCATCGATTGATCTGAAGTTTTCGAGTCAATCAATGATATTACTCCATTCGTCCCAATCTATATTATATGATCAATCCATTCATCTCGATCTATTATAGGAGTGTTTAAAATATTTTCGGGTCAACCAATTAGATGTGTCGAAGATGTTTCAAACACCTCTATAATAGACTGAGGTCAATGGATTGATCATGTCATGGATTGACTGGTTAATCCATTCGTCCAAATCTATATTATAGGATCAATGGATTGATCATCCCATTGATTGATCTAAAATTTTTAGGTCAATCGGTGATATATTATTGATTGACTGATTAATCCATTCTTCCCAATCTATTATAGGAAAGTTTGAAACACTTTCAGATCAATTAATGAGATGAGTCAAAGATGTTTCAAACGCTTTTATAATATACTGGGACGAATGGATTTAACATCTCATTAATTGACTGAATTTTTTGAGTCAATCAATGATATTGATTGATTGGTCAATCCATATGTTCTAATCTATATTTAATTCTGATATAATCAATAACTAATTAATTGAATCATTCAATTGCTTTCATATTTTCTATAACCGACATTAGTTATAAACAAAGAAAGAATTAATATCATTAATTAAATGTTGATATAATTAATAAAATAAAATCAGATTTAAAAATTAGTAATTTTCAACGTTAACTATAAACAAGGAAATAGTTAATATCTTTAATTAAATATTGATATAATTAATAAAAAATAAAATAAAATAAAATTTAAAAATATGTAAAATTATGAGGAATATCGTTTCATCAAATCTTAATCAATTAAGGATCAAAATTGATGTTTTTATTTTTAACTTTCACTCATGTAAGAGAACACGTTTGCCTTCACTCGTCTACTTCCTAGCCACTCGTCTGCTTCCTCTCCTAACTTTCACTTGTCGTCGTCTTCAAACTATAAAATCTAATCTACATAAGAGCTTCTTCAATGAGCAGCTGAATAACTGGCTTAATCAACAAAATAAAAACCATACACATCATGTGGAATTTCACAAATTTCAGCATCGAACTATGAAGAAAATAAGCAGGCCTTCTCTGTATTCACAGACAGATCAGAGAAAAATCATCACTTTTTTATGAAGGGAATTGATGATGGGAAAATTGGGAAAAAAATTAATCCGAAGCTCAAATAAAACAAATTGGGAAAAAAACCAGGGAGGGAAAGCTGAAACATCAAACCTCACAAATCACAGCACACAACCAATTTATGGAGAAAATGTGAAAATAGATTTTGGAACTTTGGGTTTTGTATAAGGAAATTCGTCCATATACGTAGGGTTGTGATCACACAACAAATGAGAAAACTTGACGCGTGCGACAAACAACGACCTCTCGGCAGTGATTCGTCTGAGCAACGACGGTGAGAATTGAAAGGAGAGGAAGCAGACGATGACAAAGGTGATTTGGCAACGTATAAGGTTTTTGTTTCAATTTAAAAAAAACATATAAGTTACAAAACTAAAAACCAAAACTTAAAAAAAAAAATACGTGCCATCAATGTGTCATTACATTATTAAGTAATGGAAGGATTAAATAAAAATAAAATTAAAAGTTAAATATAATTTTCTCATTACATTATTAAGTAAATTTTTGTTTCGTCCATACATAAAAAAAAAAAAGAATCATTCATCGTTTCTCTATAAATCACTTATTCCTTTATACTATGCAAAATTTTAATTCATTTTTTCTATCTAAAAATACTTATAAAAACACATAACACATAATATTAATTCATTTTCTATTGTTATAAAAAGTTATCAAAGTTATCCTATTATCTGATTGGTTCTGTTCACTTTCCACAGATTCCCGCCTCATCATCTCACAACCGTCGATCTTCCTCCGAATCTGACGTTCATTATTCCCGTCCCCAAACCAAAAGATGCTCCTTCAGTTTCATAAAAAGCTGGTGTAGATCTCTTCTCTCACCACCTAACGCAACCGATATCGCTCACGCACGCAAACTGTGTTCTTTAGTTCCCTTTCTATTTGTTTCTCGGGAAGCTTGTTTTCTTTTCCCCATTGGCAGAAGTTGAGACATGGACGCCGGCGGAAAGTTAAAGCGAGGAGCGGCAGGTAGAAAGGGTGGCGGTCCGAAGAAGAAGCCAGTTTCTCGGTCCGTGAAAGCTGGTTTGCAGTTCCCGGTTGGACGGATTGGTAGGTACTTGAAGAAAGGCCGATACTCTCAGCGAGTCGGAACCGGTGCTCCCGTTTACCTCGCCGCCGTGCTTGAGTACCTCGCTGCTGAGGTATCTTGACCTTCACTACCCTTGTTCAACTTGGCTTCTTACTCTTTCTAGGGTTTCTGATCACTGATTCTTTTAATTTTCTGCTGAGAAAAAACGAAAAACGTCGCTAATTCTCTATACACATTGAATTGAGCTAGGGAGTCAAGTTTCGTTCCTTGAGCTCGAACCTTAGATTGCGTTACAATAGATTATTGAGCTCAAACCCTAATAATTCTTTTCGTGTAACCCTATTTTGGGTTTAGATGTATACATGCCTATTGATTATTTATGATTGCAAACTCCTTTAAGAATTAATCCAAATATATGAGCTCGTTTCAACTATCAAACAGTCTGAGCTTTTGGTTACGATTTTGTATGATTTGTTGTTGATGGTGGTCGGTTTTTTCCTTTTATCTTTTCGTTGGGGGAAATGTATAGGTCTTGGAGCTTGCTGGCAATGCAGCCAGAGACAACAAGAAGAACAGGATAATCCCAAGGCATTTGCTATTAGCAGTTAGGAACGATGAAGAACTGGGAAAGCTTCTTGCTGGTGTGACCATTGCCCATGGTGGGGTGCTTCCCAACATCAATCCTATTCTTCTACCAAAGAAATCTGATAAGGCTGTCAAGGAGCCCACGCCCAAGTCTCCATCCAAAGCCACCAAATCCCCTAAGAAGGCATAATAACATCACTTATGTAATAGTGAAACTGTTGATCCACCGTATGTATTTTTAGAATCTAGGTTATGTACTCTTTGTTCTCCATGTTCTTCTAGATTATCATGTCTTTAAGATGAATGATATGAAATTTGTCCCTTCCAAGTTCCCACCTGGGGCTTGACTTGTTTTATTTCTTCTGTTTCATAATTTAACTCCATTATCTTCTTTATTTAATTCATTTGGAGCTAAATCTTAGTTCACTATGACTTGCATAAATAAAATTTTTAGAATCCTGTAAACGAGTTTCGTGAGATTATTGAGGCACACGTAAGCTGAGACACCTGTGGATTCCTAAAATGAATGTGGTATTGGGAAAGATGTTCATCATGGTTCTCTGCTTGCCACAATACATTGACTATAAAAGCTTTGAGATTGGTATGTCTTGTGCATGGAAGAACATTGTTCTGGAATTTAATAATGTTCAATCGGCACTTTCCCATACATTTCATACAAAAAGCGGGAAACATCAGACCCAATTAGTGTACAATACGCAATTCGCCCTCGCCCACTTTAAAAATTTAAGCTATGAGTAAGATTCACTTTCCCATACATTTGATACAAAAAACGCGAAACATCAGACCCAATTAGTGTACAATACGCAACTCGCCCTCGCCCACTTTAAAAATTTAAGCTATGAGTAAGATTTCCCAAGCTCATTGGACTACCAATACAGAAGCTTTTGAAGAAGACGTCCTCAATCAGAGTCGATCTTCTATTTGTTAAGCAAATTGCCGGGGCCGTCTATTGGGTCAAATTGTTAAATGGTTGTCTAATGAGCATATCAATTTGCTTAACAAATAATAGATGACCTTTGTAAGAATTAGTTAAAATTGTCTAAAAGATATTTTAAAAGAGGAATTCGACGCAGCATAGTCGTGAATTTGGGTATTGACACTTATGTCGACTACATATATCTGTCTAGTAGATAGAAAATAGCCATCAATCAGAAATTGTTGAAACTTCAATATAATAAGCATATTGTCTTACATAAGATGTAGCACATTGCCTCCTCAACCCCCACAAAAAAATGATCCTCTTCAGTACACTTTCGTATAAGATTTTTCATTCCATATTGTCATAAGGATGTATATGATTTAGCCCATCTTGTATTAAAAGACATTGTGAAAGTAGATGTATGCACAAAAATAAAGACATTTTATCTTATAGATGAAGTATAGAGACAGCAGAACTACCGCCTCAAGCTCTCCACAATGTAGTCCGCATAGAGATTCCTTCACAAATGAGGTTAAATAGCATTAGAATCAAGCTAGTAAAAGTAACATACTTTTTCTTTATCGGTTAGTATACGTAATATATTGTATGCAAGTAGAAGCGAAATTGAGGGAACAATTTATAAGATTATCTAAGTCAGTAATTCCTAATATACTTCATACATAATTAAAATTGTGATTCAAGTACCAATAATAGTGCTTCAAAATTAAGATTTCGGATGAATAGTGAATATATAAATTAGAGAAGATCATAGCTTACATTGAATACTGAATTGCTTCGAAGGCAGCAGAGGCTGGCAAAAAGTCATTTACTGCAACTTTCTTGTTCTCATTTTTCTTGTCTGAATACCTTGTCATGGACGTTTCAATCTCATTTCATATGCTTCATTGGAGACATAATCAAGGTAAAATATAGTATTCTAAAAGGTGTTCTAAAGGTCATTTAATTCTTAGAAGGATACAGTCTTCAAAGAAGCGGCGGATCTCTGCTAATCGATGTGGTGGGAGATCCTTGATGTCATTGTAGTGCCGGTACTCAGGATCATCAGCACAAACAGCAATTATTTTGTCATCTTTCTCACCCTGGATCAAGGGAATATGACATTTTTCAAGGACTAGGTTAGGACACAAAAATTCTTTCCAAATCTAGGGATATTTACCTGATCAATCATAGGCATGAGACCTATAGCTTTTGCCCGAAGAAAGCACCCTGGAAGAACTGGTTCCTGTTGATTGTTATATAGCCATATCAGTGGGGGCAGATGTAGTGAGAACCTCTCTCTCTCTCTCTCTCTCTCTCTCTCTCTCTCTCTCTCTCTCTCTTTCTCTCTACAGATGATACATAGAACATCTGTGTCGGTGTCATTCACAGTACAGATAATCTGAGGAGGAATGATAAAAAAATTAAAGTTTGGTTTCCTAACTGCAATTCTGTATCTACCCAAAGCAACATGGTATCAAACCATGTTTACTTCATAGTATACATAAAAGAATGTAAAGCCCCTTAGAGATATATATGGATATCTGTTAGACATACAATTACCCTATGCTAAACCCTGTGCTGAACCCTAGTCATTTGTTTCAATCATCTCTCCTCTTTAGGTGAAATTGTCGTATGACTTGTTTTAAAAAACACACGTGTAATTACGAAATACCTGAGACATGTTGCATGTTAGTACTGGACTTAAAAATCTACTAAGATGAAATGTTTCTTCAACCATGCATTTATAATTCACGAAAAATAGCTAGAAAAGCATGAACATGTGAAATTGATTGAACCTGCATGATAACTAAGACATCGATGGGGTCATTGTCTTCACAAAGAGTTCGAGGGACGAAGCCATAGTTGTGTGGATATACGACAGATGAATAAAGAATACGATCAACCTGCAAGATGATCACATTTTAGCGACCAATAGTTAACAAACTAAAGGTATCACAACATATAGTTACCTTGATCAGACCAGTTTTTTTGTCAAGTTCATATTTCACTTTGCTTCCTTTGCTTATTTCAACTACCTGGATGATGAGAAAGTGGTCGGTTAGAATGCTATTAGAACTTATTATAGGAACATTATGTGAAATCATACATTTCAACTGAAAGAATTACAGCAATAAGGACCAGCCATGATGATCCATCCTTGGGAGAATTTGGCTGCCGATAATGCAGTCGTTTCATACAATTTCACATTTTTCCAGCCAAAAATTTAACTCCTAATATAACCCGTTAATTGAAGTTCTGAAGTAACTAGATCGGGGGCATCTAAACTAAAGGATTAGCCAGATCATCTAATGATATTAACTAGAGTAGTATTCCTTTTCTGAAAAAAAGGAGTGCATGCAGGAACGTTTTACTCTACAACGTCGCCAAATATTATATGTCATCATCATCTGAAGCGTATGCAAGGAACACAGAACATCATACAGCTGCTGGTCTTAATATAAATAAGATCAGCGTCCTTACGCAATTGAAAATCTTCGGAGCTCCAGGTCCTGTATTTGAATTACAAGTACATTTTCAAAGGTTATTATATTGTACATATAACCATTAATATTCTTTTTTATAAATGAAGATATTGTTTTCCTCCTTTGGGAGGGAAGTACTAAATTGAGTAAATGATGAAGCATACCTATCTCAAGATCATGCCACGGATGTGCAGCAACAGACCTCCTAGTCAAAGATGAAAGTATCCTCTCATTAAGTGGTGGATGAGGGGAGTGTTTTATTTCTTGCAATTTGTTCGGAGTTTCAATTGGAGGAGCCATATCTGCAAGACAAAATTGGGCAGCCACATATCAAATAACAGCTACCCTCAACAGTGAAAATAAGACAAAACCAACAGTTAATGTATTTTTTTCCAGAAAATGCTGAATAAAGAGTATTGTCAAATACATTGTCCATGCACTAAATTTTAGTCGTCTCTGACAAGAAGAGACAAAGAAAATATATATGTTCATTGCATCTAGTTAGAATCCATTTAAGGATTTGAAAGATAATAAATTGAAAACAAAGAAATCTAGGGATTTTTACAGACAGTATATGCTTGATGTGGATTCACCAAGGTAAAACTAAGCTAATTTCAAATGCAAACTGATTTCACACATCAACAGCTGAAAGAAGCACAACGCATATCAAAACGGACAGAGAAACCAGTAATAATCACTTTCAAAACTTGTGCTGGTGTGCATTCACAATAGCACATAATTTCCAACAATCCAGGATTGCCAATATATGACCAATTTTTAAGCGGTTTCCTTGACATAAACAAATTTTCTTGATCTAAGCCTCAGGCGCTATGATAAAAGTGACACAAAATGCCTTTAAACGTCTGCTAATCAAAACAGAAGCTCACAGGCGCTATGATAAAAGTGACACAAAATGCCTTTGAACGTCTGCTAATCAAAACAGAAGCTCACTCACATTTAGAAGGCACCAAGATAATTACAGAGCTAAAAATGACGTTAATGTCCTGAGCTTCTGGATCCTGATGCCTCTAAAGACACTCCACAGAAAATAAATAACAGATGTTTTGAATCCTATACTTAGTTACTTTCATAAATTTTTTTCATCAGTTTGACCTTGTAGTTGTAAATACACCGACTCGTTTCTTGATTTCCACGAGTTTCCGTTTGATATATAGAAACAACCTCATGCCAAGCGTTTCTTTCATTAAATTGTGCAAAATAAACTGTAAAAATACAACGGCCTTCAAGATCTTTCAATTGGCACTGGTATCAAATATAATATACAATCATGACATGCATTGAATAGAACATAGTGTCCATGAACAACACCCACCTGCCGCAGCTAATACTTAATACATCCAGAAATTTCCGGCAAACCGGAGGACGAACAATCAAAGTGACTAAACACAGACATCACAAACATTCACATAAATGCGAAGCAAAAACAGGGGAAATGTTGTACCATAGGACATCCAGATCCACTGATGGTTTATATAAATTAAAAGGAGCAGCAAGAAACAAACATGAAGCAAAAAAAATCAGAAAATGACTAACTGCAACACAGAAAATGTGACCTGCCATTGCCAAGTATTGCAGTACCTGACGAATGAAGTTTCGAGGAAAGAAAACGGAGCACAGATCTCAACGCAAGAGATATCCTCTTATGGTGAAAGGGAACTCAGGTAGAGAGAAAGAGGAAAACAGATACAAGCCTTGTTCCCGCTTTCTTTCTTAGTCGCCATTTTAAAGGGAAAGAAAAGGAAAAGCGGACAAAAAAGAAAATTCTAACGTTTTTAACCAGTGAGGGAAAAATTCCTACGAAATCCGTATATTCTGTGAAGTGACTGTATCGTGAGTTGTGAGTGACTCCTAGATTTTGGTACTCGCAGCTGATTGGTTGGTTTTCAACTGACGTTAGGGCCCCACTTCGGACAGAGACGGAATTCCTAACGGTTGTGCGGTGCAGTTTTGCTTCGCGTAATCCTGAGTCGGACGGTAAGGAGTCTCTGTTATTCATTTCGTTTGGGGTTATATGTATTATAATACGGGTTAAATGTGAACTCAACGTTGCATTTTGATTATTTTGTTATTAAAGCACCCAAATATTTTTTTAACGAATTAAGTATGTGTAATTTAAAATTTTATAATTAAATTAATTTACACAATATCTTTAGATTTTAGCATCAAATAATAAATTCATATAAATTTTCCTTCCATTACCATTTAATATAGTCCTGGATTTTTTTTTGAACGACTTAGATTATACTAAAATTGATAGTCTATCAATTATATACTCTGAAAAATAAAAATTTAATCTAGCAGAATGTCATACGAGTTTTAGTACATGAGAAACGTAATAGAAGATGTTAAATAGGTTGAACAATAAAATATGTCTGAATTGTGTACACCAATGTACTAAACTTAATGGATTTTGAGACATGGTGACTACAAAAATTTAACGGATTTTGAAATTTAACCGATTTTGTGTCCGGGTGTGATGGCAAAACAACCAACAACATGCGTAGATTGTTTTTACTTCTTACCTTTAACTCATATCAGTCTTTTATCACATGTGTTGCACGTGATTATGTAAATCGCTCAAAGTTTTCGACATAAATAACAATTTAAATATTCTAAATAATTCAATTAAGTGTTTTAATAAAAAAAACTTTTTAATATTCTCTGAGTATGATTTCAATGATAAACCTAAACTTTCTTAACCATTGAACCTAGCATAATAAAAATTAGTGGTTAATGATGGATCTAAGGTTTTTCAAATGATAAGATATAACTCATTGGAATAAGAAAATGTATCACAATTTAAGAATTTGAAGTAAAAAAATAATTAAGCGCAATTCAAAAGTTATAATTCATAAATAATATAGAAACAATGAAAATACAACGGGTGGAATTGTAAAGACTTTAGAGGGAAGGAAAACCATAGAATTATTAGAGATAAATTTTGATTCTTTTATGTACATGCATAAAGACTAAACAATATTAATAATGATTTAAAAAAGTATGGGAAAACTATTTTTTTTATGAAGATAAATCTTAATTATTTTGATCAGAAACATGTAAGACCTACCATTATTAATCGACGGGCAAATAAGATAATTCAAAATATCAATAAGGACAAAAAAATGTTTCTCCCTGATCATTATATATATGTTATAGACTATGTTTAGGATTAGGTGTGTTTTTTGTCCTCCAAGCTCAGCTTCTCGATTTGGTTCATTTAAGTTTAATTTTTATAATCATGCATCAGATCCTTTTTAGCAGCTATCAAACATGCAATTGCTTGTTACGTTTGATAAATTAGAAGTTACCATCATTTGTTCATACTTCATTTATATGTATTAACGACATAAAAAATATCAAAATTTGATGCTAATAAAAAAAATTCAGATTGCTATATTGTAAATTGTTAAATGAGGATTTCATTGAAAAAATTAGACCTATGATGTGAAAATCAACATAAATTTAGAGGACTACAATTGTATTTTCTTCTAATATTGAATTTAGTTTTACTTATAAAAATGTTTGGTGTGTGGGAACAAAATGTTCTAACTCATCGTTTATCCCACAAATAAATAAATGAACACGCAAAAATTTGTGGAAACATATTAACGAGACATGTAAGAAAATAAGTAAGAGTGTTATACATCTTTTAAGTTTTGACTAAATATTAAGTGACCAAATAATATTTCAATCATTTATATGTGATGTTTCTAACTTCAAGATTAGGAGTTCAAATCCCATGTTGTGACCAACTCCTCCTTTTTTTTGCTAAATTCTTTTAATCAGTCACATATCATTAATTTTTTAATAATTGACACCTCTCTTGTTGTTTAAAACTTTGTTAATAAATTAGTCGAGATAAAATAATTCAGTAAATAAATAAGAGAATATAAGAATCCTCATAGATGAGAAATATGGTACGAGTGGTAGATTGCATATATCAGTGTACAATATACAATTTTTGGTCCCATGTTCAAGTAATTATTGTATCTACAGCCATAATATGGTCTGCGACCCACATAATTCAACTATAATCCGTTGATTCAAATATCAGCGAATCTGTTTTGTTTAAAACAAAAATAAAAAAAATAAACTTTTTTTTTTAAATAAATATAAATCATAACCGATCATTTTTTAATCTAACAGACATCACTAATGATATATCATCACAGTCAATCTCTATAATTTCTCTCAATTGCCGATAAAATAATCTCCCTTCTCAACGCGTTCCATTAATGCATATGCCAGCTGTGAGATATTTATAATATTATTTGATTTATTAATGTTTAAGTTTTCTTAAAGAAGGTACTTACTACTTACTATTAATTATAAATAAAGCAATCGTGTTTTTTATGCTATAAATAAACATTAACTGAAAATTAATTTTGGAGGTCTCTGTAAATTTGGCCTTTAATTCTTAATTTTTTATTATCAATTTTTTTTTCTCAAACAATATTCAATTAAAACCAAAGAATTACATTAAGGGGTCTAAAATTCCCCCTACAAACAGCACAATCCTTATAAAAAAAGCTAATAATATGATTAACTAAGTTAGGAAAAACTAAACCAATCATGTTCCGACCATCGCTATACTAAACGATAACGTCAACAACTTAATTATAATTCCTATTTACCCACAAAATAGAGCAACTATTAGCTTGAGAAAACTTCCACAAAATATCACAACAAAGATGATATAACCTCCTATCTGCCTTACCCTCATTATTTATCTATTTAACAACTTTCAAAGAATCAGATCCCCCACCCATTGGTTTTAATTAACAACATCCAAAAGCCTCCTCAATAGCCAACAATTCTAACTCATCAACACTGTCAGCTTTAAAACATTTCCCCCTCCAACACAAAACCTGACCAAAACAGTCTCTAGCAATAATACCAACAGCACCATCCTTGAGAGAGATTGAAAGAAGCATCACAATTAACCTTAATCATACTAGAAGCAGGAGGACTCCATCTTAGACTCTTACCAAATGAAGAAGAAGGAATCGCAGCAACAGTAATAATAGAATCCAAACCAGAAGAAGTATGGACTATTATTATATTTTGTGTTATTTAGTGATTAAACATCATTTTTCATCTATAATGTATAATATATTAAAAGTGGCAAGACAATTAAAATCATTTTTGGATCATTTTATCTAACTGTGAATCTTAAATTTTCTTAAATGACCATCAAGAATTAACCTAATTATAAAATTTTAAGTATTTATTTCTCATAAACATTCACAATACTAATAATTAATTTTTCTCAATAAGTTATCTTAAATTAAATTTATATTATTTTTATTACACATTTAGACTAAACAATTAATTTTGAAAAATTAATTGAATACTTAAGATTTTAGTTTGAATAACTAGACTAACTTAAAAAAATTGACGTGTCACTGATAGTAAGTTATGAAAATGAGTAGATTAAAATTATTAAAAATGTTTAAAAAATATAGATAATAGATTATAGGTTAAGAATTGCACTTGTCTATAAGACATATCTTGAATAATAATATATTCTCTCGTAGATTAAAGTCACATGTGATTAAAAATATTTTATGCATGATTTTATCTAAGCTATTTACTATTCTAACTCTATCATTTGTTATTTGATATATGTTCAAATGTGATTGATACATATTACATATATTTAACGTGTTCACTTAATAAAATTAAATAAAAATATTTTAATTATTCTTTTAGTATATTAATTATTAATAATTAATTAAGACATTTTTTTAAAGTTATTGTGTGTTTATTAATTTATTGACTTGATTTTTTTATCTCACAGTCTTTTCATACTTCTTACAAAAAAAATATATTTCTTTTTACTCTCATCTGCGCTGCGCGTATTATTACACGAATTAATCAGTCAATCAAATTTTAATAGCTTATCACCACTTTAATACTTTCATATACTATACATGGTATTAAAATAAAAAATATTATACATATTAAACTATCATATTATGTGCAGCACACGTAGCACATGGCTAGTACATATATATGAAGCCACATAGAACTACATCGTTTTTATGAAGAAAAACATCACCGTTGAATTATACTAGTCGACAAGCGTGCTTCGCATATATTCAACTAATTTAAAATAATCATATAATTTGAAATTAATATTAACTTTAAAATACCTATATCACTTTGAAAATCATTCTAAATCTAACTTAAAAGTAAAATAGTAATACTAATAGTTTGTTTATTATTTACAATATTAAATCGTAGTGTTCTTTGAATAATATAGGAAATAATTTTATTTCATCAATTTGCCACCTCTTCTAAAACTTCTTGTACAAGCTTATTTTTTCTTTCTAGCTTCATGATTCCATCCTCTTGTTCATAGATTACCACTCGCAAATTCTCATTATCCTTTGCCATCCTTCTAATTTTGTTGTTCAGTTTGCGAGTGTCAGTTCTCAACTCTAATATCATATTAAGAGATTCTCTCGTATTTAAAGTATTTTAATGTCTTTCTTTAAATTTATTCATGTAACTTTTCATGTTTCTGATAACATAAATATTCAATTTATAAATTTTTAACCAACAAATCATTATGGACTTAAAATTAATATCTTGGAATCAATCTTTGTAGATATTCGTGTTTCTAATATATAATATTATTCAAATATTTTATTTTATTAATCATAAAGAAATTATTATTGAATAGAAATTTTTTATTAAATGAGTTAAATGAGAAAAGAAGTGAAATACCTAATTTGTATGGATATTAATTATTAATGTCTTTTAAGTTTAGGATCTAAATTAAAATTATAGAGATCAAAATAATATAATTATAAATTTCAAGAGTCCAAAATGAATTTAACATGAATACATTTCATTTTTCCAATTATGTCTTCGTGACATTATAACTTATCCCAACGACATTCAAATTACGTGAGCCATACTAAATTTTCATAAATATCATTCAATACAATTACGACTTAATGAATTTTTCAAAAAAACAAACCTACTTCGTATCGTTGCAAAAAAAAAGAAAATACAAACTGATTCCCCTAAAATATATATGATTTGATCTGCCAAAATTAGAACATGTCGAACAAACTCCAACACTTGATTAAATAACAAGTGGACCTACAATGCATTAAGCATAATAATCCGCAATTATTTAATAAAGAATAATAAGCACAATGATAATTACTTGTAGGCAAATAATATAATTTTAGTAGACCATCGCTTTTAACTAAATTAATCATAATTAGATTTTATCTTCATATTATTGGGAATCGGGTCTCCTAAATTTCCCTTTTGACAATAATAATAATAAAAAAGATTATTATTACTTTTAAATTTTTAACATTGAAGTATCCACTCTACAAATTTGTGAGAATACAAAAATGGCATCTTCTAATCATTGACAGTAAAACGCGATTTGTGTGGACATGCGAGCTAGCATCTTATCATGTGATAGCACGTTGATAAGATCAAGTCATAATCGAAACATAAACGCATGTATAGTTATTAAAAAAGAAAATAAAACTACGTTGTAACTATCATGTATAAATTTTTGTTTACCAATTAATATTTAATCTTACATTTGATATCAAAACATGTGATCAAGATTTCGGCTCTCATATGAAGAATTATGCTCGCGGGTATGTGTTGGGAGGGGATTGCTTTACTAGAGGAATATGTGTGGTGGAGCTGCGTATGAATGCATATCCAATACTCAAAGGCTGGCAACAGATGAGTTGCAGTCTAAGAACCTACCAGTCGTCGTAGATAAAATCCAACATGAGCTGGACGATAGTGTGCAGCGCGCTCGGACCATTTCGCTTTGTAAAGAACGTGACGAAGTCAATTGAACTAACTTTCATGGTCAGCCCACCCTCGAATATATTAGTTCTTTGTTGTATTTTACATTTTTTCAACCTCCATCTGTAGCTTGTTGCATGAATTAGACTCTATTTTGGCCACGTTCCGGAGTGGAACACGTTTTATTGACCTGGTTAAGACCACCCTTAGTTATAGATTTTATAAGAATGAAATATAATATGACTCGAACACATGGTTTATAAATATATATGTATTTGATTTAATCATTTGTCAACTTATTAACCACACCGTCCCCAATAATTAAAAGTCAGTCTTTGTTTTGGGACAACCTTGTGTTCAAGTTTTCAAATAATTAACATATCATTTATTCTATTAAAATGTAGTGTATAGCCGTCAATTTAGAATATTGTTAGTGTATATGCTCACAACTTAGATGTGATAAAAGTACAAAAATAAAATAACAAATTCTAATTACGAAGTGTGTAAGTATCATCATGCCACACAAGATATGAAGTGGTTGCATATGCAACATTATTTTCTTGGGATCATTCACAATAGAACCCTGTACCACATATAAAAAGTGAAATTTTAATACATTGGTACGTAAAACTTGTACATATACATCAATTTTACATACCAATACACCTAAGAGAAAATAGTAGGAAAAGACAAGTTTTGTGGGTAGAATTGCAAAAATGGCCAAAAATTTTTGTATTTGTAAAAATGGTCAAAATATGACTGTGGTAAATAAAATATTTACCCTATTTCGGCCTTTTTTGCAATAAAAAGTTTTTCTGAACATTTTTACACTTGAACTAAGAAATGAGCCACTTTTGCAGGTCTCGATGCAGCTCATGTATGAATTGTCCGTAGAGTACTAACCTAGTTTCTGATGCTTATTGGCTGAAATAGTCGAACAGATGTGGGTTGGGCTTGTGTTTGATCCAACCTTCATTGGTAAAGGTACCTCGGCAATACCTTTTACCGACAAAGCACAGGCTTCGTCGTTAAGAATATTTAAGGACGATATAAACTTCGTAGGTAAAAATTATAGACGATGAACAAAACTACATCAACGATAACATTTAATGACGAAATCCATTTCTTAGCGACGAACAATTCATCAGTGATACTCTTTACTGAAGAAAAATCTAACATCGCTAGAAGTTTTTAGCAAGAAAGTTTTTTCATCACTAAAACCTTATCTCGTCAGTGAAGGGTTCCGGCGTCACATTATTTCATCGCTAAAAGTTGAACATTTTAAAAAAAATTGGTGGTTCACCACCTGCCTAATCCTTCTTCATAAACTAGCCAAAGTAGGGGCAAGCCATTCATAAAAGCAAATCAGTGGCTTTTGAATAAAAGAAATTCCATAAAATAATGGCAATACAACTGTAACAAAAGTGTTAACATTTTATATTACTAGCTAAATATGAACTTCTATAAGAACACCTCAAATCATATGAACACTTCTAGCAAATATATAGTCAAGCAACTAAATATCAAAAATCAACTTAGAGGAGATAATTATAATCCAAATGATGAAAACACTATATATGTGTTTTGCATTGTTTTAAAGGCCAAAAACTTCTAGCTGAAGACTAAATATATTACATATGAGCTCTTTCAGCACAGTATCGTTATGGTCTGCCTTATGAAATATATTGAGTGCTCCACTTTACCCTTGTCGGCAATTTCCAGCTCTTTATTCTTGCTCTTGATCTTGTTTGTATTCTGTTATTGGAGGTACAGTTTGTGTACATGTGCGGACATGCATAGTTCTGTCTATTTCATACTCTAAAATTATATCAGCATGTCGTAACTTAAATTCAAGCTATTTCATATTATTGATAAGGTGTTGTATTAATGTTGAATTAGATAGCATGTATCAGCATGTCTGAACTAAATTCCATAATACAAAAAGCTATGGCATGACATGACTATGCGTATATGCAAATACTAAAAATAACATCTTTCCACTTGCTATTGAATCTATCCTATCATTATTGTCCTATATTGGCCAGCGCAAGAATATACTTTGTGAAGCATAGTAATTTATAAGCAACATAAGTATGAAGTAGAACCTGAAATAAGAAAATTAAGATTCAAATGGATAACTCTGGAACTCAATTACATATCACACATAAAATTAATGCCCCTATACGACCTATATAACAATTAAAATGCAAAGATACACATTCGACTAATTAGCGATAATCAGAAAATATACGGTTTGAGAAGGAACATAAAAATGATGGGGACGAAGTTATGTAACTCTTAGTAGAATTCAGATTGGAGAAGAAATGAGACATATCAGCAGTTCAGGAAGTAGCCAAGTAAAGAGCAGCAATAATGTAATAGGCTGAGCAACTAACTTTTCCACGTTTGGAAGATCTTTTGTTATAACATTTACCGGTGCAAACAATGTTAAAATTGTAGTAATGAAATTTATGCATCATTGCCAAAAGCCAATGTTAAATATCTAACATTCAACGACAATTTGAAACTCTCGTAGTGGAAACTAACTGTTGACGGCTAAATCTCGGGGGCGATAGTAGGCCGGTAATGTGTCTGTTCCACTTCTCTCTCTACACCTGCATATATTCATGGACTCGGAGTGTTAACCAATTTTTTCATGTTGATATAACACAAGTTTCAGTGTCCTAGCCTATTAGTTGGCCAAATGAAATGACTTGTACCTTATTTTAGATGTCATAATGGCTGAGTTACTCGAGGCGATCCACATCTTCCACCCAGGTGTCATTTGGATGGCTGAGATGGGACCTGATCCTTATAAATAGGAGGCCTCCTACTTTTCATTTTCACTCCCGACCTCCTCCTCTACTTGGTGCAAGGTACTCCCTCTTTCCCTCTCTTCTTGTATTTGTTTTTCAGAATATAAGCATTTTTTTAAATAGGCCCCCTTATTTCCCATTGTATTGCTAGGCCCCCTTATTTCCCCATTATATTGATAGGCCCATTATTTTCATTTTGTGTTTTTAGGTCACATTCGCCTCCCCCTTCATCGTTCAATCATGTCTTTAGCTTCTGATTCACAAAACGATTATTTTGCCAGGGGGTCATCCGAGGGTGAACTTTCAAGGTCCTTGTCGGTGGACTCGAGAGGTCACGAGGGTGGTGAGTCAGAGGCAGCTAGCGGGAATGGCTTAGGCAGTGCCAATCCTTAGGTTGGGTTAGATTAAGGACAAGAATGAAGTGACCACAAGCATACTGAGGCTGAGGGGGAGCAAGAGGGAGACTTATGCAATTGACGTTGCTAAGAGGACCATGACCCAGCAACACATGGACGAGCTTAGAGAGAAGTATTCCATTCTCGATTTGATCACTCTACGACTCCCTCATCCTGACGAGTTAGTTATTAACCCTTCTTATGTGGAGGTTGCTTTTCGCCAGTCCCATTTCGAGTGTGGGCTCCGACTTCCACTTCCTAACATAGCAAGGTTGGCCCTCAGAAGGTTTTATTGCACTCCATGCCATCTTTTTCCTAGCTCTTGGAGGAACATATTTGGGGTGTATGTGATATGGACGGTCATTCTTAAGGCTCCTCTTGATTTTAAGATCATACAAGACCTCTTCTAGATTAAGTGTCATGGGCCTGCGCTATTTTACTTGAGCCCTCAAGGGGGAAATGTAGGTATGCCGATGCTTGGTTTACCATCCAACAACAAAGAGACTAAGGACCGTTGGTTTTATGGGTGGTGAGTGGGCAAGACGAGAAGAGTCCTCCCAGGATGAGTCGTGGATGGTGCTTTGCAAATTCACTCCTTTAGATCTCGTACTCACTCCTAGTAGGAATCTCTTTATTTATGTGCTATACATTACACATACTTGACTCACACATATATAAATATATGCTTAATGACTGTTAGGATTCTCCCCCCTATATTTTCGTGATCGTATGGGTGAGGGGTAACCACCCCACGTTGAACGACGCATTGTAACTATAGGTTGAATTGGCGTTCCATATTCCGTCGGCCAAGTGAAAGTGTTCGGCCCTTTTGAACTAGCATAATCTATTAGCATCGAAGTTGTTTCTCACTGCCACTTTCCGCCTCGAGGTATATTTTTGCGCTTTAGTAAGTAGCTCCCTTTTTGTTATGTTTTCGTGGATCACTTTTTAGTAAGTAACTTATACTTGTGTTTATTTTCTCAGGTGAGCCTAAAGCCAAAAAGCAAATGAGCAAGTCTAAGAAGAGGAAGAGAGAAAAGGTAGTTAAGGATCCTCCCCCTACGTCAAAAAGTGGGGGCTGTAATGATAGGTCTTCTCACTTCCCTCAACAGGAAAATGACGTCCCCAATAGCCTTGGTGCGTTACTTCACGCCCCTCTGCCGGCAATTAGAGGTTTTGCAGCTTTGCTAGACCCTCTCAAAAGTTCCCTCCGTCGAATCGCAACACTTATGCGAAGTATATTGAGCCCTTACCAGACTTGTTGTTCACGAAGAGGATCAGGGTGTAGGGGGAGACATGGATCAATTTAGAGATCTTAACAAACATCGTGGTGACTTTACCACCGAGGCCATACTTCATAACACTTGAGGTAGTCTTAATTTATGATTCTAAGAGTGAGGTGTCGTTGTCCCACAAGATCATGGGGAAAAAGGTATCTGATGTTGTCATAGGTCTCGATGCTGGTATAGTTTGATTAGATATAGTTCCTACCATCGAAGTATTCTATGATGAGGTAGTCATCGATAGTGGGGTGACCCTTGATTCGGGGGCACCCGGTGCCATCGGGGTTGATGACATTAGTAGAGGCCTAGGTCTTGAGGCAGTTGATCCAATTCTTGAGGGTCCTTATGATGCTGGTGCAGGCGATAAGGGGTGCCTATGGTGTGTAGGCCCTTCCGGGACTAAGGAACTCCCTGAAATGATTGCTTCTGATAGTGATGATGACAACGACTACCAGAGCCATGAGTTCCTTATCAGGATGAGGGTTGAGATGAAGACCTTTTTAGAGAAGCATAAGAAGCGATTCACAGTTGATGGGGCATTGGGGATGTTAGAGTCAGATGACTAAGGTCTCTCTTCTATCAGTGTTGCTGTTTCCACTCAGGTTAGTCTCCATATCATTTTCCCTCTTTTTCATTTACTTTCTCTTTAATAAACCATATTAACTGGTTTTTATTTCGGGTATCTATGGCGTGTGCTTTATTAGAGCAGTGTGAGGCCCAACTTAAGATTGACCTAGACACTACCCGTGTTTTAGCCAAGAAAGCTGAGGAAGACAAGTCTTTTGTTGTCAAGGAAAATGAGTTGCTTAAATCTCATGTTCAAGATCTTACCCACGAGTGTAGGGGTCATGGTACATGGACGTCTAATGAGGTCACCCGTTTGGAGGTAGAATTGGAGGTAGTCCACCGTCAGCACGCTAAAGAGTTAGAGGCTGTACAACGCTTGCATACAGAGGCATCTTCCCTTCTGATGGAGGAGTTAGAGGCTACTCGACGTTGGAAAGGCCACTATGCATTTAACAGGGGAGTTATAGGCCACAAGATGCCTACATGCCCATGTGGCTTGGGAGTTTGAGGCTTGTCGTACTATGTGTGATGTACTTGGGGTAGATTTGAGTTCTGCCTTAACTGAGGCTGAGGCGCTTTGTTTGCAGGCACATGAGAGGGACATGAGCCTTCAGGTAGCCATTGCTGAGTTTAAAATGCTAGAGGTGGATTTAGCTTGGCAATATTATCAAGATGGTAAAGCGCGAGCAATCCCCTTTCAAGGGTGCACTTACAGAGACGAAGGCTAGACTTCTCAAGGAAACGGATGACCTAGCCAAGGCTCAAAATGATATTAAAGGGTCAAGATATGAGCTTTCTAGGGTGAAAGCTGAGTTATCACATGCTCAATCTGAGGCCAAAGCTGCTTAGGGATGTGCTTCAAAGGCTGCTCAAGACTTGGCTATACAATTAAGTTGTTCAGGGATGATGCTTTGTTTAAAGAGTTTAATGATGGCGTAGCCATGACCATAGGGTTGGTTTTGGAGCATTACCCTTCTTTAGACCTCAACTTTATCCCTAAAGTGTCTACCATTTCTCCTCCTCGTCCTCTTTTAACATAATTCTCAGTGAACACTTGTTAATTTTTTTAAATGAAACATGTAATGGAAATATATGATGTTTGACAACCATGTGAATGTCAACAGTAACTTTGCTTGACATCTCTTCTTTTATTTCTTATGCTTTGCTATTGCACTTTATTTTCTCCCTAGCGTGAGCTGCTATGATTGCTGGCTTGAGCTACAATGTGGTGTTTAGTTGTGAGGTTCATCCTGGTGACCCTTAGGTTAACTTTGACATTAAAGACCCCAAAGGTATTATAAGGCTTAATGGCCCTTGGGTTTGCTTCGACTTTGAAGAGCCCAAGAGTATTGGTAGTCTTGGTAGTGGGTTACGACCTAGTTGGCCTTGGGTTCACTTCAATTTGGAAGAGCCCAAGGGTTTTGGTGACCCTGGTCGTAGGGCACAACCTAGTGGTCCTTGGGTTCACTTCAATTTTGAAGAGCCCAAGGGTTTTGGTGATTGTGGGGTACGGCCTAGTGGCCCTTGGGTTTATTTTGATTTTGAAGAGCCCAAGGGTTTTGGTGACCATATGGTACATAATTATTAGGAGTTATCATAGATACTCAAAAAGGGCCATATCTAAGGCCTTTTCATTGATATTTGGATCAATACATTCATATCCAGATCAATACATTCATATCAGGATCAATACATTTATGTTTGAAACCATAGATTCATTCAAGGGTAGTACAATTTCAAGTGCTCATCATTCCATGGGTGAATGCTTAAGCACCCTTGTAAGGTCCTTCCCAATTGGGGACGAGAGGTCCTTTGATACGATCAAGCCCGAACTCATCTTTTCGCAGGTGCAAGTCATTCACCTTGAACGACTTTCCTTTTAGTCGTGAATCGTAGTGGTGGGAAACACTATGCTTATATGCTATTTTTCTTAGACAAGCTTGTTCCCAATGTTCTTCAATGGGGTCAGTTGGGCCCTGGAGGCTTCCTCTTTTATTTTCTCATCATATGAGCACGTCCTTTGTGTGGGTAGCTCGACATCTACATGGACCATTGCTTCCATCCCAAATGCAAGAGAAAAATGTGTCTCTCATGTTGATCCTCGAGCAATGGTTTGGTAGGACCACAAACCCCCAGAGGTTCCTCCGGCCATGCTCATTTCAAGTCTTGAAGCCTCACCTTTAGAGTGGCTTGAAAATTTTATTTACTTCCTCCACATATCCATTAGCCTGGGGATCGACTGGGGAGGACTTGACGTGCTTGATACCAAAGCCGTTACAAAATTCCCTAAACCTTACATTATCAAATTATTTCCTGTTGTCCGTTACGATAGTATATGGGATGCCAAATATGCATAAAATATTTTTTTCAAACAAAATCGGTTGTCTTTTGCTCAATGATTGTTGCCAACAGCTCAACTTTGGCCAACTTAGTGAAATAGACGACAATTACAACGACAAATTTTACTTACTCTTTGTCCATTGAGAGGGCCTATGAGGTCTATCCCCCACTACGAAAAGTCATCATGGACGTGGGTCATGTGGTGACTGCCAAGGGTAAGAGGTGAATTTCTGGCAGTGATCACATCTTTTCGCGAATTCCTTTGCATCTTTCTTCATGGTGGGCTAGTAATAGCCCTGCCGTACCAGTTTGTACGCCATAACTTTCCCCCTAAGTGGTTTCCACATGTTCCTTCATGCAGCTCCCTCATGACATAGTGGGCCTCTGTCTTTCTCACACCCCTTAGGTATATAGCAGGAAACCCCTTCGGTACAAGATTCCCTCTAGTAGTGTGTATCGGGCTGAGGCATATCAAACTTGTCTTGCTTTGTTCCTATCTTCTAGGAATTCTCCTTGGCTAAGGTAACAGACAGTGGGTCAATCTTCTCCACCTGGAAAGATCCAATTCCATAGATTCCAATCATTATGCTTTGGTAGGCAATGTGCTCCACCAGAATAGTTCTTTCAAACTCATGTCATGAGGCTAGTCTTGTCAGGGAATATGCATTGCTATTTTGTGACCTCGGGATGTGATCGACTTGATGGCTGCCAAGTCTTGATCCGGTCGGATGTGATGAGGGCGAGACCGGCTCAACTACTAGTCATGTTGCTTGACCCGTTGACATAGAATTCCCACTGTTCTTCTTTATCTTGGACCAGGCTCGTAGCCATATCCACTAAGATATCCACGATGGCCTGAGCTTTGATGGCTGTCCTTGGTTCGAATTTTATTCAAACTCTGATAACTCAATAGCCCACTTAGCTATCCTCCTAGACACATCAGTTTCATCAGCACTTTCCTTAATAGATACTCGGTCCTGATGGTGATTGGGTGTGCCTGAAAATATGGTCTTAATCTGCAGGAGAAGGTAACAAGCGCATAGGATAGCTTCTCTATGACTGGGTACCACGACTTAGCATCAGTGAAACCTTTACTAGTGCAATACACATGATGTTGTACTTTTCCCTCTTCTCTTACCAGGGCTGAGCTTACTGTTGCCAGAGTGGAAGCTGAGTATATGAAGAGAACCTCTCCTAGGACTGGCTTGCTCAATAAGGGTGGGTTTCCTAAATATTCCTTCAATTTCTCAAAGGCCTTGTTGCACTCATCTATCCATTGAAAGTCCTCTCCTTCTTTAGGGCTAAAAAGGGTAGGCACTTGTCTGTGACTCGAGACACGAACTGATTGGGGTAGCTACTCTCTCATTCAACTCATGTACTCTCTTCATATTTCAGGTGGTTGAATTTTCACAAGGGCTTGGATCTTATCTGAGTTTGCTTCAATCCCTTTTTGATTTTCCATTAACCCAAGAAATTTCCCCGCATGTACTCCAAAAACACAATTTGCTAGATTGAGCTTCATGTTGTATTCCCTTAGAGTTCAAAATGTTTCAGCTAGGTCCATCAAGAAGGAGGTAATGGTGGTGCTCTTAACAAGCATGTCATCTATATATTCTTCCATATTCCTTCTTACCTGCCTTGCAAACATCTTGTTGACAAGATGTTGTTACGTGGCCCCATCATTATTTAATTTAAAAGGCATGACTCTATAACAGTCTATACCTCTTTCAGTGGTGAATGCAGTCTTTTGTTTATCCGAGGGGTACATTCTTATCTACTTGTAGCCAGAGTATGGATCTATAAAACATAAGACCTCATACCCTGATATGGCATCCACCAATGGGTCTATCCTTGGAACGAGAATGCTATCCTTGGGGCAAGCCTTGTAAGGTCGGTGAAATCAACATACATCCTCCATTTTACGTTGGATTTTTCACTAGTACTACATTTGCTAGCCACTAGGAGTAGTGGACCTCCCTGATTAGTTGAACCTCCAAGAGTTGCCCACTTCTACGTTCATGGCCTTGGTATTGGGGCCCTGTCAAACTGTAGTCTCTTTTGCCTGATTGGCTTAGCATTAGGGCTCACTTGCAATCTATATACTATGACCTTTGGATCTATCCCCAACATATCATCATGTGTCCATGCAAAGACATCAATGTTAGACTGGAGGAATGTAACCAAGTCGGCTTCTGATTGCTTGGTGAGGTTACTCCCAATCTTAGTCACTATAGTTGGGTCGCTTATAACCAGTACAACTTCCTTAACATCCTTTTTCAGTTCCACTCAGGATCTGCCTTCTTCATGGGTGTTCAATATCACTTACGATGGGGCAATATCCTCTTCCATTAGGTCCCCAGATCTTTAGAGCATTAAAATAAGCGTTTCTTTTTGGCGTAGTGATGTAACGTGACATTTTATGGAGGACCTCTGCTCCCCTTGGATAGTTACCACACCATGTGTAGTGGGGAAGTTCATGACTTGATGGTAGGATGAGGGGATCGTTCTTGCCATGTGTGTAAATGGTCACCCCATGATCCCGTTATAAGCTTGGGTGTCGTGGACCACTAAGAATGTCTTCATCAGTGTGACCTGCTGTGGATACTCTCCCATGGTGATCGAAAGTTCAATGCTCCTATGGGAGAATATGATTTCTCCTCCATCCCCAATATGTCATCAGAGTTACCTCCATCGATGAGTAAACGGTGGACTCAAATGTTTGTAATGGAAATAGTGACTACCAGGACATTGTTATGCGGGTGGTGGACACCTATTAGGTCTTGATCGGTCTCGATCGGTGAAGGCCAACTCTTATTCGACATGTATGAAGTAACATATGCTGGTGGTTTGTGGTGCCCCATCAAGACAGTTAGAGGTAATGATGGCTACATTAAGATAGACGTCAAGTTCCCTTCTTGCTTACCATGCTAGGTTACATTGGCTCCAGTTCGAGCTACCTCCGTATAATCCTCCCCATATGGTTCTCACTTCCCTATCGGTTGTTTCTGCGGGTCCAGTTTCCTTGTCAACTCTCTGAGGTGGTGGTGGGATGTGCTCCTGTCATCTAGTGGCAACGTACTCCTTGAGGTAGCCTCTTTGGACTAGATTCTCAAGTTCCTGATTTAGACTACAATGCTATGAGACATTGTGACTTCTCACGGCACACTGCAATTTCTTGTGGCACAGTAGCATTGTACAATTACTGTGGATCCCACTTCAATTGCATATTTGTAGTTAATTTATTATTTTATATAAATACCTAAAAATATGATATGCCATTATTTGGAAAATATATTGATATTATTCTATTGACTTCAGTGGGTGAACAACAGAGTTGAAATCAGCGATGAAACTCTCTGAGATGAAAAGTTAATCAAAAAGCACTGTGATGAACTTTTAATTAGTTTTTTTATCATAGTTTTGTCTCACAAATTACTCATTCTCGAAAATCTCTAGATCTCATGTGCTAAGTAAATGTAGAGACAAAAATATTTTTGATATATTCTACGTTCCCACACACGTCCTAGTGTGTTTGAGGATTGCCTTGAAAAATTGTGGTGTGAATTTTGAAGTCTATCATTTCTGGGATAGCAAGATCATTGTATTGCAAGTGGTATATTTTACATTCATATATGTCTTTGATTTAATATATAAACATATAATGAATCTAATCTGAAAAAATATTTTTCAATTAAAAAGTTTTCATCTTTGGAATCTACGACGATGTGATCGTTTATCATATTATAAATATTTTTAAAAACACCACCACACCTTCTGTATATTTTGATATGTATGTATGGATGAATGAATTATTTGTTTTATTTGAATGTATGGTTAATGATGAATCATTAATTGTTTGGTGACTTTTGGGTTTAGGCTTTGTTTTTTATTTTTTTCCTTAGATCTTGTGTAAGCTATTTTGAGGATATGAATTTTTATACTTTTATTTTGAATATCATGTTGTAAAACTCCGATCGCGAGAAGACGAAGAACGCACGAGACGAACGATGAAGAAAAAAAGGACCTCTGCTCCCATTGGACCGGTGCCGGCGCCGCTGCCTCAAAAATCAACATTAAGGACGTCGACAATTGGACCGCTGACGGTTGGACCGCCGATGGTAGTGGATGGGGGTGGCGGTGGGAGAGTCCTAACGTTAGAGGTAATTGTTGTTACTGCAAGGAAAGTTTCACAGAAACCCTGATACCTTGTTACCCTATCTCTGTGATGTGTCATGAAAACCCAAATCATATCCTTTATCTTTTAAATTTTAAATTTTACTTTTGAATTTTTGAATTTTGTATTTTAAAATTTGAAATTTGATTTTTAAAAGGATAATTATCATTTTTTAATAAATAAAAATTAATTAATTAATTGGGTTTGACCAAGTTTGATGGGTCATCAAATTATTTTTTGACTATCGATTCAATTAATTTTAAAAGGATAATTAATAAGATTATTTAATTAGGAAAATAGTTTATCCTAATTAAAAGAGTTTTAATCAAAGCTTGAAGATTACTAAGATGAACATCTGGTGGAGAATGAGCTATTTGGGAAGTATGTATTCTTGAAATCCTCTTTGTAATTATTTCTATTTTTCAATGTTGAAATTTTGAGATACCCATTAGTCACTCGGTTCATCATTTATGTACTTAACTTTTAAATAAATGTATATTTATTTGATTGATAATATGACCATGCATTAGTCGATCACATTCCATCCATGAAACCTGACACAATTTTATTTAATCATACATCTGATTAGTAGAAATATGATTGATTAGAACTTTCCTAATATGTTTATATGAATTATTTTTGAGAAATCAATTACATGTAAAACTTGCTAATCACACCACTCTAAAGGTTATAGTAACATTTACGATAACCAACTTTATTAAAAGAGTTTTATTAAAGTTTGATGAATGTAATTAATTAGTTATACTAAGGTCACCTAATTTTGGCATAGGCTCTTTCGAAGGTTAAATGAACTTAGAACAAATAGATTAGATTAACTATTAATTTTACATTCACGTGGGTATTTTAACTAGTAATTAATTTAGAATTAATTGATTAATTAAAATTGAAACACATTATCCTAAAATAGTGAGTGGGAGAAGGTTGACATGTCAATGTATCCTATGGTCTTCATTATTAGTACACACCGTGAGCTACAGTGAGGGCCTCAAGATGATTTTTTTCATCCCCCTAAGGAAGGTTTCGAGTTGTATCAATACCAAGGTTAAACTTCTTAAGAAGACAAGACTAAGTGATCTAGTTTAGTTTTGACCGACTCTAAGGCAGCATATTCTAAATCAATTCAAGATATCCAAAATAATGGGTTACAGTTAAAAATTTAGAATTAAAATTTGAGTGAAAAATTGTGACTTGACCAAATAAACGATACCTCATTATTAAAAGAGAAAATATGAGATATTTTGAGTTTTATGGATAGGCTCAAATTAATCTGACCGACCCTAAGATCACATTAATTGTTAGGTTACCTCATTTATGTATTTAATATGTTGCATTCATGCATCACGTTTACTTTCTGAATTCTTGATATTTATTTCAATTATAATGAATTATGTATGTTTTATTTTTCAGTTATTATTATGTTTACCAAGGGCAATCCTATTACTGCTTTGCTTGCAATTGAAAAATCAAATGATGATAACTTCATAAGATGAATGTGAAATTTAAACTTGATGTTAATTTGTGAGAACCACAAATTTGTTCTTACTGAGGAATGTCCTCAGGAGCCCGCTGTCAATGCTCCTAAGAATGTTAGGGACAAGTTTGATGCTTGGATTCAATCCAACAAAGCTAAGTACTACATGCTTGAAAGCATGAATGAAGTTCTGAGAACTAAGAATGACAGCATGGATATTGCCTATGAGATTATGGAATCTTTACAGGCGATGTTTGGACAGCAGTCTGATCAAAGTCATCATGAGGCTACTAGGAGCTACATGACAACCAAGATGAAGGAATGTACTTCTGTGTGTGAACACGTTTTGAACATAATCAATATAATGCATGAGGCAGAAATACATTGGGTTACCATTGATGAGCGAACTCAAGTCAACATTATACTTGAATCACTCCCACAAACTATGTTATGAACAAGTTAAAATTCAACATGACCCAATAGTTGAATGAACTGCAGAGTTTTGAGTCATTCAATAAAAGTATGACCAAAGAGGGCGAGACAAATGTCGCTGAGCAAAAACCTTCTTCCAATGTTGTTAAGAACAACAAAATGAAGAAGAACAAAGGTAAGGACGCGAGTAAGAACAAAAGAGGAAAGAAAGTCAAAAATTTACCCAAAGCCAACAAGAATAAAGGCGACATCAAACCCAAGGGAAAGTGTTTCACTATGGAGTTGAAGGACACTAGAAGAGAAACTGTAACAAGTATTTGACCGAGCTGAAAAAGAAAGGTAAAACTGATTTACTTGTACTTGAAGCTTGTTTAGTGGAATATCATTCGTCATCCTAGATATTAGATTCAGGAGTCACTAATCATGTATGTTCTTCTTTGCAGATGCTTGATTCAGCAAAAGAGCTTGTTGATGGCGAGGTGATAATGGGAGTTGGATTTGGGGAGAATCCGTCTTAATTTTGGAAATAATTTTCTTGTTTTTGAGAAATTTGATTTCTCTTTTGTTACTACATGAACAATGTTTTGAAGCTTCTTTTATTAATAATCAATTGGTTATATCAAAAAATGAATTCAATATTTGTCATGCTAAAGTTTTGAACAGACTGTATATGTTTAAATTGACTGAACATACGTTAAATAATTCTGAATTGTTTAAAATAGAAAATCCTTAAAGTAACAAATGAAAAAGAGTTTCTCACAATGATGATGACACATATCTATGACATCTTAGGTTGTGATATATTAATCTAGATAGATTAAACAAGTTAACAAAGTATGGTGTTTTGAGAGAACTATTTAAATCTAGTTTAGAGAGAAAAATGACCAAGAGACCTTTCACAAGAAAGGGCCAAAGAGTCAAAAACCACTTGAGCTAGTACATAGTGATGTCTGTGGATCATTCAATATACAAGCTAGAGGTTCGTATAAGTATTTTGTCAATTTTATTGACGATTACTCTAGATATGGTTATACATACCTAATGCATAGAAAATTTGAATATTTTGAAAAGTTTAAGGACTTCAAAGATGAAGCTGAAAAGTAATTAGGTAAATCATTGAAAACACTTCGATCAGATTGATGTGGTGAATACTTGGATTTAGAATTCAAGGATTACATGTTGGAGTATGACATTTTATAGTTATGGAATGACTTCAAACCTAAATTGCATCATTTTCGTATTTGGGGTCTCCAGCTAACGTTCTTAGACCCACGACTTGAAAGTTAGACGCATGTTTGAAGTGTGTATATTTGTTGGCTATGCTCCAGAAATAAGAGGTGGATACTTTTATAATCACAAGGATCAAATTGTGTTTGTATCGAAAAATGCCACTTTTCTTAAACGCGATTATATGGGAAACTACAAACCTCAGAGCAAACTAGTTCTCGAAGAAGTAGCATATGATGAAATCAGACCACCTTCATCATTAACTGATAAATGACAGACAACTATTCCTGTTCAGGAAACCCATGTTCAATGTCATAGTGGGAATGTTGTAAGAAAACCTATTCGTTATGAACTAGAGGCACATGTCCTAGTGTCTGACACTGATAAGAACGATCCGTTAACTTTAAAAGAGGTGATGAATGATTCTTAAAAGGAGAAATGGCAAGATGCCATGAACCAGGAAATGGAACCGCTGTATTTCAATTTAATTTGGAAACTTGTTGATCCACCTGAAAATGTCAGGCCCATTGGATGTAAATGGATCTTCAAGAAGAAAAAAGGTGCAGATGGAAAAGTAGAGACTTTCAAGGAACGAATGGTATCCAAAGGCTATACACAAAGGGAGGGGAGTCAATTATGAAGAGACATTCTCCTCCGTTTCCATGCTAAAATCTATTCGCATCTTTGTATCCATAGCCGCTAGTTTAGACTATGTCAAATGAATGTCAAGATAACTTTTGTGTATGACTCTTTTGAAGAAAGCATCTATATGATGCAACCAGAAGGGTTTGTGAAAAATAGGCAAGATAAAAAAGTATGCAAGTTGTTTAAATCTATTTATAGATTAAAGCAATCATCTAGATCTTAGAATCTTACCTTTGATGAGATTATTAAATAATATGGTTTCGAGCAAAATGTTGATGGAGATTGTGTTTATAAATACATCAAATATAAGATAGTGATTTTCTTAGTTCTTTATGTTGACGATATTCTACTCATTGGAAATGATGTAGAAACTTTGTCAAAAGTAAAGATGTCATTAGTTAAAAAATTCCAGATGAAAAATTTGGGAGATGCGAGCTATGTTCTAGTCATCTAAATCCCAAGGGATTGAAATAAGAAGCTAATTGTACTTTCTTAGGCATCTTATTTTGATAAGATGCTGGAGAGAATCTCTATGGAGAATTCCAAGAAAGGTCAGCTACCGACCAGACAAGAAATTGTCCTTTCCAAGGATCATTGTTCTAAGACACCTCAGGTGGAAAAGGATATGATAAAGGTTCATTATGCTTCACTTGTTGGTATTCTCATGTATACAATGTTGTGTACGAGATCAGACATCTGTTATGTATTAGGAATCGTCAATCATTATCAATCAAATCCTAGTAAAAACATTGGATTGCAGTAAAACACATTCTCAAATATCTCCAGAGAATGAGAAGTTATGTACCTGTTTATTCAGATGGAGACCTGAATCCCAATGAATATACTGATTCTGAATCAGATAAGGATGGTTGAAAGTCGATGTTTGAATCATACACTGAGGTGATTTGATATTGTGCTAACGGTAGAAAAGCACAAGTTCGTGCTCACCACCCATTGTGCCCTTCAGTCTATTGCTGTATTGACTTAAGAGGAAAAGGATGTCTATGATTCTTGGCTACATTCTATAAGATTGCCAGGTGTTACGTCTTGGGATCAGTTGGCAATGTGTTGCAACAACAACATCAGAACATGAAGATCGACGCTAATATGATGTTCAACGTCATTGAAATGTTCGGGGATCACAAACTGCTGGATGAAACCCGAAACTCATGTCACTGAACATATGTTGTCGATCATTAGTTATCTAAATGAGATGGAGATCATGAGAGTTAAGGTAAATGGCGAGACTCAAGTTGATATGATCCTATAAACTCTGCCAGATACTTTTGAGAACTTCAAACTTGATTATTCTGGAACTTAATTTGAGGTACCCTTTTTCGGAACTTATGAATGAATTGTAAGCTGTTAAGACCTTGTTTCTCATGGGCAAGAGGAATAATGGAGTGGCAAACTTTTAATTAAAGTACGCCTTCCACCTCTGGTGCCAAAAGGAAACACAAGAGAGGTCTGAAGAAAGCTAAGAAGGTGAACTTGAAAGCTGCGAAAGGCAAGGTCTCTGTGAAAGTGGACAAGTTGAAAGACAAGTGTCATTATTGTGGAGTCGCTGGTCATTGGAAATGCAACTGCCCGGATTATGTCAAGGAATAATCCAAAGGTACATTACTTGTTACCAAGTCTGTTATATGGTTGACTCTACTTTTTTGTTTAGTCAAGTGGTAATTAAGCAAGATATGAACTTAAGCATGACCCTTAGTTAACAAGAAATCAGGTTTCTTCATGTTTTATCTGTTATACGAATGTGGTGTCATCTGTTCATGCTTTCATCACACATAGGGTGTCATCTGTTCATGTTTTGGTCATACTATGAGTGTCATCTATCCTATCACCCAATGTGTGTCATCTGTTCATGTTTCCGTCACTCATGAGGTTCCATCTGTTCACATTTTCTGTGACCTATGAGTGTCATCTATCCTATCACCCAATGTGTGTCATCTGTTTCGTCGCCCGATGTGTACCATTTGTTCCGTCGCCAAATTCGTCATGATATGTCTCAATTAACGTGTGATCAATTCTGATTAGGTTGTTAAGTAGGAGATATGCCAAGACAAGATATGAATAAGATTGTTATATGATTCTGTTTGAGACACGTGTCATCTACGTGCTATGTTAAGTCATGTCATGATCAAGTACGTTACTTTATTTCATTTATGATATATGTCAAGTTTAATTATGTTATGTTATGATTGCATTTATAACATGTGGATGCATGTTATTATGTGAGTTTGCTTACTGAGTATTTAAAATACTCATTCTCCCACAGTTGTTTATGATGCAGATGATGATGACGAGTAGCATGAGTGAGAGACTGCCATAACCAGTTGAATTAGTGAAATTTATGTTTTCAGTTTTTATGAATTGATTTAAAACTTGGGAAAATATTTTCTGTTTAACTTAGTAGTTTATTTTACATTATGTTTTTCTGCGAATTATTATTAGTGAAAGCTTCATCAATTATGGATTGCAACTTTTGACTTTATTTCAGGCTTTTGAGGTTTTATTAATTATGCATTTAAGACACTTTATCACTTCCGCTATTTAATGATTAAGATTCCGATCATGGATCAGTTAATGCTTCCTCTATTTAAGGTCAAGGTTTTTCTATTATGGGTAAATTAAGAATTTCAATTTGGGAATTTTCTCAAAATTAGGGTTTGTTTCGAATTAAAAATTTAAATTGTGAAATTACACGTATGTATAACCCTCGGGAATCAGGGCGTTACACTAACCCTATCCCTAAGTGTGTTGATCAAAGAAGAAAAGGTTACTCTCTCCTCAACACACACAGGCCGCCGATTTTGTCAGTAGGGGAAGAGAAAATTTTGGGTTTCTCTTTCAATCGTTGTTTTGTGAGGCCACACTCAATTTCTACAAAAATCTTTGAGAGATTTACTTCATACTCTAACGAGTGATTATCGGTGTAAGGATCAATGGATAGCTCTGCTATTCTCAAGAACGAAGAAAGTGAGATAAAGAATTGGATCCCGCCAAAATAGAATTTCTCCATTAATTGAAAAGGTATAAATTCTTTCAATCTTTTCTCAATATATTTATAAGATTATGCATGTTCATTGATTTATTTTGTGTTTAATTGGACTAAACGTTTGCTTGAAATTTTTTTTTGAAATTCCGCCCATGAACTTGTCACGGTTCATTATTTATTTTTTCAAAATCTAAAACTCGATCTAACAACCCACTATCCAAGTAGTCAGTCAACATGTGCCCAGCAGGGTGTCATCATAAGATTTAACGCGGCCAGTCCAATGGGGGCCGTTGAAGTACATTGTGGGCTTGGCGGACAGGGTGTCCAGACAACCGAAGTTATCACATGTTATCTCGTATCCCACTGAGCCAATAAGAGAAGTCCAGAGCTGGTGTTAGTTTGAGTAGGCCTGCCATTGGAGGAGAAGCGTCATGCCGTACTGAGACCAACCTAGCCTCAAGGCCAACTTACACTTTAAATACCCTAATAAATGCACTTTAAGAGGTACAGAACAACTTTTAACTAACTCTCTTCTTTATCCATTGATTGACTTAAACTTCGTAGGGATAAAATGGAGACCGCCCATTCACTTCGGCCTCCTACTTTACCTTCCCCCCATTATAGTATGGAGAGAGAAGTGGAGCAAACACATTGTCGGCCTAATCTCACCCCCGAGATTTAGCCGTCAACAATTGGCGCTGTCTATTGGGACGAAAGGGTAAACATACCTTGCCTCGTAGTTTCCACCAAATTAGTTAAGAAATGAGTCTGAGATCCAATAGGACAATGATATCTAGTTGGGGGCCTTCTCCTTCTGCACATTCAAGAGAGGCCTCGGTTCTTGAGGTAGTGCCACCCTTTGTGTCTGAAATAGCCTGAAGGGTCAATGCCCGAAGAACCATCGAACCCAACGAGAGGAGATTGGGGAATTTCAAAGGCAAGTCCAAGCCCTTAACCATCAGCGTTGGGCCCTTTTTATTAGGAACCATGAATCGGAGGACATATAAGAGGAGGTGGAACAACGAGCCTAGACCGTGGGGACAAGCGTCAACCGACCATGGCGTGTGCATTCTAACAACCCCTAGGATCTATGCACTCTGCTCAGTGAAAAAAGAAGGGCGCAAACCGAGGTTGAAGATACGACGGACAGTGATATGGGGCCAGGCGCGGAGTTCAAACAACTCCGAGAGCAAATAGGTGATATGAGGCGTCTCTGAGCTATAAAGGTTCACTACTCGGCTGGGGCTCTACTTCAACATATATAACCTTCATTCACAAAAGAGGTTGTGCATGCTAAGATGCCTCTACAATTCAAAACGTCATCAATCACACCATATGATGGCACTAGGGACCCGACTGAACACTTGGAGACTTTTAGGACTTGGATGGAGCTTCAAGGTACCTCAGAGGCCATCATGTGTAAAGCATTCTCGCTTACACTTTCATCCTCAGCTCGAGTTTGGTATTGGTAGCTAAAAGCAGGCTCTATCTCATCATTCAGCGAGCTCAGCAAATTGTTCATCCACCAATATTTAGGAGGAAGAGACCAAAGGAAGCCTACCACTCATCTCCTCACTGTCAGGTAGCAAAAGGATGAGAACTTATGCGAATATGTCGTCAGGTTTAATGCGGAGGTTGTTGGAATCCGCAGTGATGCACGACGGAAGGCGTGGTGATGTTTTAAAAAAAATTATAAAACGATAAACGATCGCATTGTCGCAGACCCAAAATAAAACTCTTGTAGTCAAATCAAACATCCTTCCAATACAACCATCTTGCTATCTCACAAACGATAGACTTCGAGATCCAAACAATGATCTTCCAAGTCAATCCTCAAACACACTAGGAGGTGTGTGGGAATGTAGAATATGTCAAGAATGCTTTTTTATCTCTAAATGTACTCAGCACATGAGATCTAGAGATTTTTGAGAATGATTAATTTGTGAAACAAAACTCTGACAAAAAAATAATTAAAAGTTCTTCACAGAGCTTTTTGATTAACTTTAATCTCAGAGAGATTTCACCTCTGATTGCAACTGTGTTGTTCGTACACTAAAGCCAATAGAATAATATCAATATATTTTCTATATAATGCATATCAAATTTTTTAGGGATTTACATAAAATAATAAATTAATTATAAATGCACAATTGAAGTGGGACTCGTTGTAATTGTGCAACACTAAAGTGTCGCACGGCACTGTAGTGTACCGTGAGGAGTCACAATACCGCACGACACTGTAGTTTCACGGCAGTAGTCCATGTCAATCTCTGACATGTTGTAGTCCAACATGCCACATGAAAATTTCTGTAAATGTATTATTTATTTTAATCAGATAAATATCTAGATATTAGTTATTTCAAAAGTTAAGTAACATGGCCATCCCTATCAACTAGCTTATCTGTTAGTTCAAAGAACAGATTTAGTTGATTCAAAATTTGAATTATCATCTCATCATAATTAAACATTATCTAATTTCATAAATTAGATATTTTGTCTTTCTTATTTATTAACACAAAATTAGTCGATATTATTATTTAATGATAATTAACTCTTAATTAATTAATCATACATAATTATATACATGCCCCAGTAATATATTTCATTCGGCAAGTCTGTCCTTTTCTCATGTTATGAAATATTCACACCCTAAATTATGTAGTATAGAGATGAGTTGGAAACCATGGACATATTCCTATGCTCTAATAAACTAGATTATTAATAAACTATTTAATTAAATAATCTTATTAACTAATTCTATTATTACTCCACTATAAATATATAAGTGCACTCTTAGAGATTACATAATGTATTTACAAAGTATTATCGTGTAGTCCATTGATATAATCATTTCATGTAGTTATGTCCTCCAATTATTGGTTCATAAATTAGAGATGATCAAAATTGATGCTTTATCCTACTAATTACATTTTAATCCTTCAGTACCATTAATTCACCAGTGAATGACTAATTTATAATCATATTATAAATTTGAGCTCAATAACCATTCAGTTCCAGAATTAACACTTAAGGGAACCAATATATGATTTGTTAGGAAAGCTTAGATTTCAAATCTTGTAAGATCATGTTCTCAGCCATCCATATCACTGAATCTCTAAAACAAAAGTCACTAGCTTTCTTTACAAACAAACCTTAATAAGTGAATCAAAAGATATAGTAGATATGTATAGGAGTTCATGACTACTCAGGATTCAGACTGATCCACATATGGTCATCAGATTAATGTGTATTGAATCTTTATGTTAAACGATAAGTTCATAAAGATATTAATCTACATTAGTTTACCATATATAATTTTATTATATAAAGTACCTTCACTAGTATGTCTATCCATATCAATGATCCGGATCTAGATCACATACATTCATAATGTTTAGTGAACCGTACTAATAACCATTCATTAAAGATTTCATACTTTAATATGTTGCTGACAATTTTATTCATTATCTATGACATTAATCCTCTCCTACTTATACAAGATCATTGTCTCATTAATGAATATATAATTTTTAGATATTTACATAAATTATTCAACAATAATTTAAAAGAACAATTATAAGAAAAATATAATTGCATGAATTTCATATTAAAATTTCAAAACACATGCTTTGAGGGCACTAAATCCAAAAATATCTCACTTGCCCTAAAGCAAATGTGGCGTCTCTCTCAACCTCATGTTTCGCACACCTCAAACGACTTCATAGAAAGTGTCTCAGTAGATGGGACAGTCAAGTTCTAATCCAACATTATCTCCATAATAATCAGATAATGACATGATTACTGAAAAGAACAAATAAAGCGTTTGTAAATAACTACTTAACCATTTAGGAAAGTATGATGCATGATGCAAATACTTAAATATTTAAAAATATGATAAAAACATATTTCTTCCATGATGTTACGATCAACAATGATAGCTCATCTCATCTACGGATAACGCCCAAGCTACCTCCTATCGCATCGAGACTCTTCGCGTTTGGTTAACGCTTCTCAAGATGTCACTACATCTAGCTCAACCAATCACCTATGATTTTGGTTACCTTATCCCCATTGAATAGCTTCTATGAGAGATTCTAATGTGCTTCGATTAAAGTGTTTAACCAATAAACAATCCGCCTAGGAATGGTCCTGCCTCATCACTTCCTTTACAAGCCTTAGCTTCTCAAGCAACTCGATGTCTCACAGTGACACGATTCCAAGTTTCTCGCGCTGAAGAGAGGACAGCTAGGGCGGCTCTAAACCATGTCTCGTGCAACGATCAAGTTTGCGTTGGGAAACTTGGGAATGTTTCAACGTAAATGACCATCCCACTTAATTTTTGAAAAATTAGATGTTTCTTTGCTTTTTCAAAAACCTTAACTCTTTCTAAATTAAAAAAGCAAATTTTAATAATTATAAACTTTTACAAAATTTAAATCCTAATTTAAAATTTATAACTTTTATAAAATAAGCATTGTATTCAAAACTATAACTCACTGAGAATTTAAACTACAATGATGCATGTCCATGCTACATGGAAATTTGATATTGACATATCTCTATTCTATTTGGCATGTTATATCAGAATTCCAGACAAATAATAAATCATACATTCAAAATTAACCTTTATATAGCTAATTTCTAACTACAACCCATAAAAAGAATAATAATTAAATTACAATAATTTAAATGTTAGTCTTTATGAGGTTGTAACTATCTCCTTATAATCTTCAAGCTTTGGTCAAAACCATTTTAATAATGAAAACTATTTTCCTAATTAAATAATTCCATTAAATATATTTTTTAAATTAATTGAATTTGATTACTCAAGAAAAGGAAAAAATTTATGACTTATCAAACTTGGGTCAAACCCACTCACTTAATTAAATTTTCACTTTCAAAAATTAAAATTAATAACTATCCTTTTAAAATTCAAAATTCAAATTTAAAACTTCAAAATTTAAAAGATAAAAGATTGGATTAGGATTTTCACGAAGCATCACAGGGATAGGGCAACATGATATAAGGGTATCTAAGCCCCGTACCCTAACAAATCACAAGGATTGTTGCCGGCGGTGGCCGCGGGACAGTCCCACCGTCGCCGCCGGCTGCCTGGCCACCAAGACAACGTGGAGAGGACGACGACCCTCGGGGTGTGTGCGGCTTCTCAGGATTTATTTGATGATTGTGTGATGATTCGATCGAAATACGTTCGTGATGGATTTACATGAAAATTAATGATACAACTCCTGCAAAATTAAATTAGGTAAAATCCTTGCCACAATTTCGGCATACATCAATTCTGAAATTGAAAAAAACACCTAGAGCCAATAGATTGAGATCCATTCATAAAACACATTCAAACATGCTTTGAAGCTACCATACAAAAATTATATGCCAATAACATCATATTCGTCCATACATATGTTTAGATATAGAATATGCACATTCAAAAAGAATTGGCTCTGATACCGATTGTTGGAACGAGTTTTAGATTTTGAAGAAAAATTAGTGGACCATGACTAGTTCATGAGTGGAATATAAAAAAAATCGTACAAACATTTTATCCAATTAAATCCAAACAAATCAATGAACATACATAATTATATAAATGTATCGAGAATAGATAGAAACCATTTATACATTTTCAATTAATGGATAAATTCTGATTTGGCAGGATCCAATTCTCTATCTCGCGTTCTTCATTCTTGATATTCACAGAGCTATCAATTGATTCTTACACCGATAACCACTCGTTAGAGTAAGAAGTAAAATTTTCAAGGATTTTCATAGGAATTGAGTGTGGGTCTCAAAACAATGATTGAAGGAGAAAACCAAAATTTTTCCCCTACTGTCGAAATCGGTGGCCACTGTGTGTGTTGAGGAGAGATAAACTTTTTCTTCTCTGATCAACACACTTAAAGATAGGGTTAGCAATAAAGATAAGGATGCAATCCCTTATTTGATAACTATAGAATTTTCATATATATCCCTATATGTTAAATTACCAATAATTATCTCCATGTGCACTGCTATCTACTATTTTTTACATCTCCCCTAGAATCAAGACTATGCCCAAATTGATAAATTCAAATTGATAAATTAAATTAATCCCTATCAGTTAATTAATTAATTAATTTATTTACTAAGTATCTTATAATTAAAAAACAATAAATTAATTAATTTGAACATTAATTTGGTCTTCAGTAATTTAGTGTTGACACCCATTACATATGGGTTCAAAAAGTGTACCTTGGTCTAAAATACGTTTTTGGTCTAACTGACTTTGTTTCTCGCTCCTGTCGTTATTAGCTATTTCTAAGATCGAATGGACCAACATGAATAAAGATATGATATTCAAATACCCAACTAATTTATCTCCATAAATTCTCGACCTATTGAATCATGATATCGCGCGACTCCACTATAGATCTGATGCTGAATCCACTCTCGATTCATCTACATTTTCTGTTACCGTAAATAAAAATTTTCATTTCACGGTCCATAAATATATTTTATGACATTACCCTTCGTGAATATCAGCAACAAGAGCGGGTTGTAAAATTACCATTTTATCCTTCTAGTTATTATTTCCTAACTAATTTATTGATTGTGAATGAAAAAGACATATCGGTAAAGTGTCTCATACAAATCATCATGTCTTATTCAATGACCCTTGTCATCGAGTACCTGACCCATTTTATTTATTCACAGACTCATCAATAAAGTAAAAAGTGATATTGCTATTTTTACAATCTTACCACGAATTTCATATATGTGAATCACACAACTCCAACATAGTTGAATCATGGTCTCAACAATCGAGGTATTGTCTGACAATTCAAACTCACTCATTTGACATATCAAAGATCACAACAAACAAAGTCAAGTTTTGTATTCACCTCAGGATTAAGATAATTATGAAAATACACTCAAGGTGTAACAATTAGATTTAGAGCTAGATAAACAGTTTTGCTCTAAACTAATTGGTTACTGATCTATTCAACATTTTCCATAACATGTCTAGGTCAACTATTGGAGTCTCCACTCCCATGTTCAGAGACCGGCATCCTTTAGTTCAATCTAACAATCATAATTGGACTCTATTGTCCAGTTGATCTTAAGACCGTGAATAACATTCTAAACTATCTCAGATGAGTTTGTCTTGAAGACCGCTTGGTCTTTACTCTTTTTATGTTGGTAATATTTTCAGGACTTAAGTAAGTTATAAACACACTTTAATTAATAAAAACTATCATTTATTCATAAAATTCTATAATTAATAAATAATTGTTTACTCATAAAAAGTTATTATACTCTACTTTATGGACATAATTCTAACATGGGCTTCATGCTTTTTCTTATACCCTCATTCCCGATTGGTCAAGGTGTATTTAATGTACATGATGACACCTTGCAATCTTCCACCTCAACCTTGGATCCCCATTTGAATTGAGATGGGTGATTTCCAGCCCTTGATTTCTTCTCAAAGCAGAAATTCTCTCTTCTGGGACTCAGTCAAAACTTGAGTTTGTTATACGAACACCATCTAGACCCTCGAGGGTCCCAAAATTATTGGCCTGGGGATGGTCTCCGAGGTCCCCTCGAGACTTTTTTTATGAAGCGTTGTGCCCCATCCTCGGGAGGATCAGATGCGGTCGGCCTCGGGGAGCATCCCCGAGGCTCAACACCCAAGCTTCAGGGATGGGCGCCTCGGGGTTACTCCCCGAGACCTCAGGGATGCCTGAGGCACTAGGCCTCAGGATCCCCGAAGAGGGTGGCCTCGGGACTCCCTAAGGGGTTTAGCCTCGGGTTCAGGGGACTCGAGGTGCCCGATCTAGAGAATGCTTCAATTTATTCTAGGATCTTAAAAAATATAACACGGGAACCTGAAAGTCTCGGGTTGCATGATTGTGTTCTTAAACATCTTTTACATATGTCCAAAAAATGGGTATAACATTATCATTTAGCGACGAAACATACGTCATCGGTAAAAGTTTCATCGCTTGTGAATGAGTTTTTGTAGTGTCTATTGTTGGGCATAGTGCCCTCAAAGCATGTGTAAAGAAGAGGTTTGGATTAGAAAGTTATACACTGATATGGAAGTAGTTTCGAATATTGATAAGCCACTAATCATGTAATGTGACAACAGTGGGGTGGTAGATAATTCAAATGAACCAAGGAGTCACAAGAAGGGCAAGCACATTGGGAGAAAATATCATCTTGTTAGAGAGATCGTATACCGAGGAGATGTGACTGTTATGAAGATAGTATCAAATTAGAACCTGGCTGATCCTTTTACCAAGACACTTCCAGCAAAGTCATTTGAGGGTCATGTTGTAAATATGGGGTTGAGAGAGATGTTATATTTGCTTTAGGGAAAGTAGGAGATTGTTGGGCATAGTTCCCTCAAAACACGTGTAAGGAGACGTTTTATTTGAAATTATTAAAAGTGCATTTTCCTTATAATTGTATTCTCTGAATTATTATTGAATAATTAATATAAATATAAAAAAAATTTCATATTCATTAATGAGACTATGATATTGTATTAGTAAAGAGGATTAAGATCCTAGATAATGAATAAAACAGTCCTCAATATATTAAAATATGAAATCTTTAATGAATGAGTGCTAGTACGGTTTCCTAAGCATTTTGAATGCATGTGACTAGAGATGGCAAGTGGGCCGGTTCAGCCCACGAACCAGCCCGTTAAAGCCTGAACCAGCCTGGCCCGGATATGAATAGTACCAGGCAAGTTAAGGCCTGCAGGCCGACCACTTTGGATATGTGCACTTGCCCGATCTGAACCGGGTATATATCTCGGACTGGTCTGGCTCGCGCCTTCATCGACCTGGCCCGTGGACCAATCCTTTTTTTCTCAAAAAATTATTCATTGTGTATACATTGAAGATTGAAGCTTTGACCTTTCCCTTACTAAACAAACTCGTTAACACTAGACCAAGGCAATTTTTGTGAAAATATTATTTATCTTAGATTTTTATTGTCTTTCAATATATTTTGTCAAATTCTTTATAAAATATATTTTTGAGATAAATGTATTTAATTAAATAAATAGATCATATTTTTCATTTAAATGAATATTTTATTCAATAAAAAAATACACTAAGGATCCAAAAAGGCATACCCTAATACCAATTAACAAGACACAAAAGTAAAATGATATAAACACAACAAGCTACAATTCAACATAATGTAGTGTTATAACTTATAGTACACTATCAACATTTTATAATCTGAAACGATCTCAAGATGATAGTAATATTATGGATGGTAGTAGTTCAATTACACAAGTAAGTAGTCCTATGGATATTTTTCAACAAAGAATGAAATTTAAAATGAAGAACATTATTTCTACTCCTCATAGATCAGAAATTTATAATTTTTTTAAATGGAATATGAAATTAAGGAAAATGATGAATTAGATATTTTACAATGGTGAAAAGTGAATTCAACGAGTTATCTTATTCTTTCTATTATGACGCGTGATCTACTAACCCCTCTGGTCACTACAGTTGCATCAGAGTCTGATTTTAGTGCAGGTGGACGTGTAATTGAAGAAAGAAGAGGTAGATTAGCTCCTGGCATTGTGGAAGCCCTCATTTGTGTTAATTTTGGATTGATGACACCAAAAGAAGACAACAACGATTAGATGATATCATTCATGATTTTCATGATTTAGATGTTAATGAGCATGAATTATAGATTAGTTATTAAATATTTAGTATATTTTGGGATAATTTACCTGTGATTTTTTAGATTCTTACAAGTGATTGATATATAGGTAGGTGCCAGCCTAGTTAGGGTATGCCTAATTTATAGTGATGCAACTCTCAAATTTAATAAATAAAATAATAACTTTACGATACTTAGAGAGTTGGAGTGTTCATTATTATTATTATTATTATTATTATTATTACTTTTTATATTATTTTAATTATTATGATAAGTTTTTATATTGAGGTTGTAAAGTAATAAATAAATTATCTAAGGTTTACAACATGACTTCTATTTAGCTTAGTGGTATCCATATACATTTCATCTCTTCCTACCAAGGATCAAATCTCCCCATCTACAATTTTTGAAAATTTTAACATTTAATAAAGCATTGTTCACGGCTGATCTGATTCAAAATTAACCAGACAGGCTCGTTAGTCGGCACGGCCCATGATTTCACGGACCGGTTCAACGGTTCAATACGGGTCAGGCTGTGAACCAGCATAAAAAGCCCAGGCCCGGACCGTGAACTAGCTTAAAAAGCTCGGGCCTGACTCGTATTGAACCAGCAAGGCAGAGGGCTGCCGGGCCGGGCCATTTGTCACCACTACATGTGATCTAGATCTAGATCATTGATGTAGATAGACATTTTAGAGAATGTACTTTATATGATTAGATTATATAGGACATGACCTAGGTGATTTAATATATTTATTAACTTACCGTTTATCAAAAGGATTTAATACACACCAAATAGAAGATCAGTCTAAATCTTGAGCAGTCATGAACTCCTATACATGTCTACTGGATCTTTTGATTCACACATTAAGGTTAATTTGTAAAATATACTAGTGACTTTTATTTTGGAGATTCAGTGACATGTATAGCTGGGAAGATGATCTTACAAGATTTGAAATCCAAGCTTTTATGATGAATCATATATTGGTTCTTTTAAGTGTTAATTCTAAGACTGAATGGTTATTGAGCTCAAATTTATAATACTGATACAAATTAACCGTTCACTAGTGGATTAATGGTTCTTAAGGATCAAGAGGTAATTAGAAGGTAAAATGGTAATTTTGACCAACTCTAATTTACGAACCAATAATTAGAGCACAGAAATACATGAAGTGATTATATCAATGGAATACATGAGACTACTCTGCAAATATATCTTGTAATTACTAAGAGTGCATTCCATATTTATAGTGGAGTAATAATGAGAGTAATTAATAATCTGGTTTATTAGAATTATGGATACATGGTCTCCAGGCCACCTTTATACTATACAGTCTAAGGTGTGAATGTTTCAAGACATAAGAAAATGACTAACTTGTAAAAAGAATTAAGTTTTGGGGGCAAGTATATAATTGTGTGTAATTAATTGATTGAGTATTAATTAATTAAATTAGTTAATCAAATTTTCAAAAATTCTTAATTAATTAATTATATTGATTATTATGAATTAATCGATTGTGAGACAATATATTTGATTTATGAAAATAAATAATATCGAATTATTATAAGATAATAATTTGAATTTGAATTGACAAATCTGTTAATTTTGAATTAACTGATAAGTTAGTTGATAGGTGTTATTAGATAAACTAATTTTGAATTAAATGATATTTTAGATATTTATCTAATTAAATAATAAATTAGAAAAAATGTCACGTGGCATATGGGACTGCCACACGTCAATCAGTAATTTTGAATCAGGCATTGGCATGACACACTGTAGTGCCACACGACACTACAGTGGGTGTTGCACTACAGTGATGTGGGACACACTACAGTGCGGCACGGCATTACAGTTGTGTGAAGACTGCAGTGGTTCCCACTATAGTGGTACATTTTTGTAATTAATTTATTATTTCAAAACCCTAAACTCGTAGATAATATTCCATTGGTCTCATAATCAATCAATTGATCGATCAATTCTCTCTCAGAGCTCTGTCTCAAAAGTCATTCTCCAAATATTTAGATCTCATGTCTTGGGTACATCTAGAGATGAAAAATTATTCTTGATTCATTCTAATGCCCACACACATCCTAATGTGTTTGGGTATTGGTTTGGAAGATCTTGGTATGGATCTCAAAATCTGTTCATTGTGGAATCGAACGTTCATTTTTTTACTAGTAGATAGCGAGGACTCTTGATAGATTTCAAGAGGTAAAATTCTTTTCTTTGAGTGTCTATTAATTTAATGCATATATATAATGAATCCGCGTGGAAAATTATTTTTCATAAAAAACATTTTTTTGCAATCTGTGGCGTCGCAATTATTTTTTCAATCAATAAAATTTTCTCAAACCACCCCCTCCGCTGCGCACGTCGCAATTCTAACAATTGGTATCCGAGCGGTCTTTATATATGTATATATTAAATAATGTGTGAGTTTTCATGCATTATTCGATATATATTTTGATATGTATGAAAGGATGGATGGTTATATTTTTTGAATATATAGTTAATGACTAATCATTATTTTTTGTGTTTAGGTTTTGTTCTTATTTTTTGTAATTTTATTTTGAATATTATGTTGTAAACTTCCATACGCAAAAAGATTAAGAACAGACGAGACGAATGCAGAGGAGAAGAGGAGCGGAAGCTCTGGCACCGGCGCTGGCGGCAACAGCGCCAGCAGTGGCACTGAGTGTGGAGTCGCAGGCAATGGCCGGGCAACCAACGACGGCGGTGGGACTGTCCCGTTGCAACTACTAAAGGCAATCCTTGTGATTGCAAAGGTACGCCCTATCTTTGTGATGTTATATTTTATCTTTAATTTTAAAATTAATATAATTTTAAAAGTTAATTATTAATTTTAATTTTTTCTGAAAATTAAAATTAATTAATTGATTGAGTTTGACCCAAGTTTGATAAGTAATTAAATTATTTTTTGACTAGTCAAGTTCAATTAATTTAAAAAAGATAATTGAGATTATTTAATTAGGAAAATGGTTTTTCTTAATTAAAAGATTTTTTATCATATCTTGAAGATTGTGAAGAAGGCCTCTAATGGAGAAGGATCATCTTTTTAAAATATGTATTCTTGAAGCCCGCTTCATAATTTTTTCATTTCTTCCAAAGCTCGTAAATTTAGAAATACCCAATAGTCACTCGGATCATCATTTTATTTATTTATTGTATTATTTAAATAAATAGTTTTTTATTTGATTAATAAAATGATCACGCATTAGTCAATCACATGTCATACATGAAACCCCTAACAGTTTTATTCAATCACGCATCTCATCAGTAGAAATATGATTTATTAGGATTGTCCTAGTGTATTTATATGGATTGCTTTGTGAGATCAATTACATGTAATTTATTAGGTTTTAATTACTTAAACTTGGTAATCACAAAATGATGAGTGTGTTTCACACTCATATTTTAGATAATCTAAATTTTAATTTTATTGGTTCTTTGAATATTATTGTTTGATTTATGTTTGTTTTTATTTTTATCTTGTCAGTTAGATATTCAAATGAAAAAAACTAGCATCACGGCGCTGGCTTCCACTGCCGCGATGCTAGTTTTTTTCCATCACTAGTTTTTTTCTTCTCTTGTCCTCTATGTTCATGAATATTATTAGGATGTTTTCTCGTTCTAGTATGTTCTAAATTTCTTATCTAGGGTTACGACATAGCCAAACCATGATTGTTCAAATATTTCAATTTTCTTTTCAATCGATATTTATTCAGTATTATTGAGTGTTATAATTCGCTCTTAATGCTTGTGATCGGCTAGCAAACTATTGCATGATTTTAGATTTAATTCTGAGACTGAGAAGTGATGATTAAATTTGATCTTTGTTTATAACACCATTAGAATTTCATAAGTTAGAGATAATTATGGATCTAGTGTAGTAATTTTAATTTCATGTGCTTAATGAGTTTCAACTTATTGAATCTTGACAGAGATGTAGGATTAGTATTTTTCATTCATTATTATCGATACTTGAGAAAGATTGATAATTACTTTAGAGAAATTCGCTGTCAATAATTTGATAAACATTGGGAAAGATTCGAGGACGAATCATTTTGAGAACCAAGAAGCAACCAAAAGGAGCCAAATATTCATTCCAAATGGGTCAATTACAAGTGCTAGGTCTCAGAAATTCAAAGAAAACCTATATGAGCAAACCGGAAGGAGCCAATTACTCATTCCAAATGGGTCAATTACAAGGGCTAGATCTCATAAATTCAAAGAAAACCTATATGGGAAAATCAAGGAGATCTGAGATGTTCTGAAAAATTACATGCAAAGATGAGTCCAAATGATAGTAAAGGTTTTGTCCATGTCATCAAAGTTATTTTAGAGGTTAAATTAGCAATTAGATTAAAATTATGTGTCTTTTAATATTTCAAATGTAACTTCAATTTTTTAGAGTTTTTAAGGTTTACCTTCATTAGTAATTAGACTAAAATTAGATGTCTTTTAATGTTATGTTCTGCAAAAAACCTCTATATAAAGAGAGTTTATCTTCTGTAAAAGGAAGAGATTACTGATAATAAAATTCAAAGAAATTCTCTCTAGTTCTTTTTGAACTATTTGAACTTATCATATTTTTATCTATGGTGTTCACCCTGATTTATCAATCCGTTCTTCCATATCAGATTGTGCGTCTTCGAATAGTTTTGGTTCTCTTTAACATGTTTGAATTGGGTCAAGATTTTATCCTTCTTGATTTGAAATTGATCCTAGGGTTCTTAAACCATCATTGTTATCGAGTTCTTAGGGCAGGTCGTCTAGTAGGTTCGTATCATTGTAACAAGTTTTTGGCGCTATTGCCGGGGATTGATTTTGTTTATTAATATTGGAATTAGATATCCTTAATTTTACTTCGAGTCTTAATTTTTATTATTATTTACGGTTGTTTACTATTTTGAATTTTCAGGTGCTTTCTAAGGTGTATGAGAAAACTTGAAAGTTAAAATTTGACTCTAAATTTGAAAATTGAGCGAACTTGTTGTCGTGATAGAAAAGTGAGGAGAGAAACTTCTAAACAAGCTCAGGATACCATGGAAGATGTCAGAGAAAATCCTAAAATTGTGAACAACCAAAATAACATGGCAATTCAGGATTATGTTATGCCGGTGGTCAATGAGGCCGCGTCTTCCATTCAACGCCGTGTTCTTACTGCCAACAATTTTGAGATTAAGCCAGTTATCATTCACATGGTGCAAGCAAATCAGTTCAGTGGCATGCCTAATGATGATCCAAATATTCACATAGCCACTTTTCTCAAAATTTGTGAGACATCCAGACACAATAATGTCTCAACTGATGTAATTCGATTGATATTATTCTCATTTATACTCCGAGATAAGGCTAAGAGTTGGTTGAACTCTTTACCCGCTAGATCAATCACCACATGGACTTTCTGAGAATTTTTTAGCTAAATTCTTTCCACCAGTTAAAGCAGCCAAGATTAGGAACGAGACACTACTTTTGTCCAATATGAAATGGAGTCATTTTATGAAGCTTGGGAGAGGTTTAAAGAGATGTTGGGAGGATGCCCGCATCATGGACTCCATGGATGGCTAAAACTCCAAATTTTATACAATGATTTAGAAAATTCAACGAGTACACTAGTGGATAAAAAAAGGAGCTTTAATGGGTAAAACACATGAGGAGGCTTATGTCTTGCTTGAAGAAATGGCCGTTAATGCCTATCAATGGTGAATTGAGCGCAAAGTAGCAAGAAAGATTCATGGAGTTCATGAAGTCAATACTCTTACCGCTCTTATTGCTCAAGTAGCTACACTGTCCAAGCAATAGAGCTCTTTCACCGCCAATGCTAGTGTTATTCATGCTTCACGTGAAGTTTGTAATTTGTGCAATGGACCTCATCTTAGTTTGAATGTCAAGGCGATATTCCTTTTGCTATTTTTCAGTCAGAACGTGTTAATTTTGTTGAGAATTACATCAGGCTGAATAACCTATTGTCCAACATTTATAACCAAGGGCACCCAAATTTTTCTTGGAAGAATAGTCAAAATGTGATGAATACAACAGTTGCTACTTAGCCTCAACAACCTTAATTTTCTTTAGAAGATGCTCTTACCCAGCTCAGAATGTGAAGTTGCATCTATTCAGAATTTAGAGCTTCAAATTGATCAACTGTCAGAAATACTCACTCAGTGACAAGAAGTTTGCAGAACCTCAGAAAGCCACTATTGAAAATTCTCAGCCAATTGAAGTAGAAGCTGAGACAATGGGTGATGATCTTGCAAAGAGCTCAGAAAAGAAGGAAGGCAAGCCTAAGTCAAAGCTCTTTCTTGATAACCCCCCACCATATGTTCCACTTATTTCATACCCTCAGCGGTTCCAAAAGAAGAAATTGAACAAGTAGTTTTCTAAGTTTTTTATGTGTTTAGGAAACTACATATAAATATCCCTTTTGTTGATGCCTTGGAAAAAATATCGAGCTATGTCATATTCATGAAGGATATTCTCTCAAACTAGAGAGGGCTAGAGGAGTATGAGATAGTTACACTTACTCAGAAGATTACTGCTATCTTACGGAATAAATTACCTCTGAAGTTAAAGGACCCGGTGAGTTTTACTATTCCTTGCACCATTGGAAATTTATATTTTGAAAAAGTTTTATGTGATCTTGGGGCTGATATCAATTTGATGTTGTATTCAGTTTACAAGAAACTGGGTCTTGGAGAAGCTAAGTCCATGATTGTATCTTTATAGTTTGCTGATCAATCTATCAGATATCCATTGGGGATTATTGAGGATGTTTTGGTAAAGGTGGATAATTTTATCTTCCCAACTGATTTTATTGTTCTTGACATCGAGAAAAACCAAGAAATTCCAATTATTCTTGGTAGACCATTTTTAGCTATGGGAAGAACTCTCATTGATGTAAAAAATGGGGAACTTATTCTGAGAGTGCAAAATGATCAGGTAAATTTTAATGTTTTCAAAGTAATCAAACACCCAAATGATATGAACAATTATTTGCGGGTGGATAGTGCAGAATTTGGAGAAGGTAAACCTAGACACCTACCATTTATTGAGAAATCATCAGTGTTAGACCTCCTCCTTCGGTACATCTTTTATGGGAGAAGCATACACTCATCCAGTCATTATATCTGCTTTGTTAAATGGTGAACAAGAAGACAATATGCTGAGGGTGTTGAAAGAGAAACAAACGGTCTTAGGCTAGTCGATTTCTGACAAAAAGGGAATTCTAAAGTCAGTGGAGAATGGGTGAAGCCTTGATGATGATTATGTCTGGATGAAGACATTAAAGCAAGCGCTACCAGGAGGCAACCCGGTTTTATTTCTATTTTTTTTCATTTTTTTATTATTTTCTTTTGCTTATTTTATTTTTGTTTTTCTTAAAAAAAAAAAACTATGGACGAATTTGGCTCATGCACCACTTTCTCTTCAGTTGGAGATAACATGAACAATGCAACGAATGACGGGAATGATAGTTCATAATTATTTAGGGAAGTCCTCTCTACTTACTCCTTTTACACATTTTCATTTCATTGAGGTCAATGAAAGTTTTTAGTTTGGGGTGGTGGCGTTAATTAAAATTTCATTTTTTGCGTTCTGTTGTAGACATCACTAACACCTATGATGAGATTGGTTTTCAATTATTGATAGCTTTGGAAAAATGATAAATTTGTGTATCGGTGTGTGCTTGAACCAATTATTTATTTACATTTCACTAGAGAATCCTGACATTTTGAGCACATAGCCTTTAGTGTTTGATTATCTTTTTTATTAGAGAAGGTTTATGTGACTTGGGAAAGCTCGAATGAGTGTCTTAAAATCTAAAACCCTAAGACCAACTAGTCTGGGAGTTATTAGCTGAAAGCTCGTTAAGGAAAAGAGAAGCTTAAGGAAATAAAATTTAAAAAAAAAGGTTGAGCACGGTTGATAATTCAAGAGGTGGAATGATAAGATTAGGGTTATAACAAGATAAGTTGAGCTAAGCTTGTCGATTCCTAGAATGCATGTGTGAATATGGGTAAATATTGAGCTGAAATAATATCATTTATCCTACCCTAAACCCTAGCCATACATTACAAGTCTACGGAAGTCTTAATGATCAGAAGTGTTGTGGTTTGCCTACATTAGTGGAGAGTGACATGAAAAATTGACTTATAGATTAATGGATCCGCTTTTGTGAGACTTGGTTGCATAAACTCATTTAAGACTAAGAAGTTGGACGACTTAAGGTGGCACACACCCACTTGGGATTTTTCAAAGTGTAATGTAAGTTGGTGTTTGTGTTGAAACTCTTCATGATTACAATTTAGAAGTTTTTCTTGGGTTATCATAATTTTGAATTCTCAGAGGCATGTTTGGTTAGTCAAAACATTTCATCATTTGATCCGTAATTTTACTCAATTAGTGTTAAATGTTTTTTTTGTTTGATTTTGTATTTTAGTTTTACTCAAGGACTAGCAAAAAAGTTAAGTTTGGAGGTATTTGATGAGTGTGTTTCACACTCATATTTTCGATAATCTTAGTTTTAATTTTATTAGTTCTTTGAGTTTAGTTATTTTTGTTTTTATATTTTAGGTTAGATGTTCAAATTCATTTGGGTTGATTTTGAAAGATTTGGAAGGTAAAAATGTGGATAAAACGAGAAAAAGACTGATCTGGGTAGAATAGCCAGGGTAGTGGCACTGGATTCCACCGCCGCGACGTTGGCACTGGATTCCACAGCCCCGACGTTGGCACCAACCACAAGAAGCAGTAAGCCCACGCCACGGTGCTGGCTTTCTAGCGTCGCGACGTTGGCGCGTGACAAATTGGTCAGTGTCGCGACACTGGCTCCCACCATCGGGACGCTAGGGCGATTTTAGGTTTTTTTGTGTGGTTTTTTTACTCCAATCTAATCCTTGACAAACCCTAGTGTATAAATATAATATTTTAGGTCTTTTAGATGACTTTTGGGGGACGTGAGAGGCAGGTGAGAAGATTTTGGGAGAGGAAACAAAGACGGATCCAATCAGGGGACGGATCTCAACTTCAATTCATCCTCAAATTTAGTTTTTTTCTTCTCTTTTCCTCTATGTTCATGAATATTATTAGGATTTTTTCTCATTCTAGTATGTTCTAAATTTTTTATCTAGGGCTACGACGTAGCCAAACTATGATTTGTTCATATATTTCGATTTTCATTTCAATCGATATTTATTCAATATTATTGAGTGTTATAATCTGTTCTTAATGATTGTGATCGTCTGACCAACTATTGCATGATTTTAGATTTGATTCTGAGGTTGAAAAGCGATGATTAAATTTGATCTTTTTTATAACACCATTAGAATTACATAAGTTAGTGTACAGTTGCACTATAGAAAAATCGTAACCCACCACTTTAAAGGCATGCATTTAGTTAAGCTTTTAAGATCACCGACTTTAATTAAAAGTATTTTATTAAAGTTAGATTAATGTTATTAATTGATTATTATAAGTTCACCTAAATTAGTCTTAGGTTCTTTAGAATGTTAAATGAATTTAGACCAATTAGATTGGATTAATAATTAATTTTACATTCATAAGGTTTGTGTAACTAGTAATTAATTTGTAATTAATTGATTAGTTAAGTAGAAACACATTACTTACAAAATAGTGAGTGGAAGAAGGTTGACATATCAATGTGACATATTGTCTTCACTATTAATACAACAACGTGAGATATGGTGAGGGTCACGAGACGACTTTGTTTTTGTCTCCCCAAAGAAGGCTTCGAATCGTATCAATATCAAGGTTGGCTTCTTATGAATATATAACTAATTGATGTATTTTAGACTTGACCGACCCTAAGGTGACATTTTCTAAATTAAGTCATAGATTCAGAAATAAATGGGTTGCACTCACAAAATCACAATTAAGCTTTGAGTTGATAATTGTGACTTGACCAAATAAATGATACCTTATTATTAAAAAAATATATGAGATATTTTAAGTTTTAATTAATAAAGATGAGAATGTGTCATAGACAGTTTAAAATTAATATGACTGACCCTGAGGTGGCACATTAATTGTTAGGTTGTCTTATCATGGATTAATAATTGCTAAGTTTATGTGTTTCATATGTTACAGTCATGCATCACATTTACATTATGAATTTTTTATATTTATTTCAATTATATTGAACCATGTATATTTTATTTCTTTTCAGTTTTTAATATGTCTACCATGCGCTTCCCCATTCCTGCTTTTCTTGCACTCGAAAAACTCAATGATGTTAACTTTATAAGATGGAAATCAAATTTGAATTTGATGCTAATATGTTAGAACCACAAGCTTGTCCTTACTGATGAATGTCCTAAAGAGCCCACTAATAATGCCCCGAAAAATGTTTGGGACAAATATGATGCTTGGATTATATATTCAGGGGCTACTATTGATGTGCGAACTCAAGTTAGAATTATACTTGAATTACTCACACTTGTTTTTTTTTTTGCGTTCACTATGTTACGAACAAGTTGCAATTCAACAAAACCCCATTGTTGAATGAACTACAGACTTTTGAGTCACTCAACAAGAGTATGGCCAAAGAAAGTGAGGTAAATGTTGCTGAAAAATCCTTCTTCCATTGTTGTTATTAGTAACAAAAGGAAGAAGAACAATGGTAAGGACAAAAGTAAGAATAAAAAAAGAAAAGAAAGCCAAGAAGTCACCTAAGTCCAAGAAGAACAAGAAAGGCAACAACTCCAAGAAGTAAGAAACCAAAGGAAATTGTTTCCATTGTAGAGTTGAAGCTCACTAGAAGAGAAATTGTAACAAGTATCTCTCCGAGATGAAAAAGAAAGATAAATTTGATTTAATTATACTTGAAGTTTATTTAGTGGAAAATGATTTGTCATCCTGGATTACAGATTCACGGGTCAGTATCCATGTTTGTTCTTCTTTGCAGAAGCTTGATTCTTCGAGGGAGCTTGTTGATGGCGAGATGATAATGAGAGTTGACATTGGTGCACTTGTTTCAGCAAAAAAATTAGGAACATACCGTAAAAGATTTGAAAATAAATTTATTATTTTGAACAATGTTTATTTTATTTTGGGATTTTCTAGAGATTTAATTTATTTATCTTTGTTGCACGAACAAAATTTTGATATTTTCTTTAATAATAATAGGTTAGTTATTTCAAATAATGGTTTCCATATTTTGTCATGCAAAATTTTTAAACAGACTGTATATGCTTAAACCAACTGAACGAACATTAATTAATTCACAATTATTTAAAGTAGTAAACCCAAAAGGTAACAAACTACAAAATGTTTCTCAAGAAGACGAAATGTATCTTTGGCATCTTAGGTTGAGACATTAATCTTGACAGAATAAATCGATTAACAAAATATGGTGCTTTGATAGAACTAAAAGTTGGAGTTCTTCTGGTTTATGAATCATGTCTAGAGGGAAAAATGATCAAGATAAATTTCTCTACAAAGGGCCAAACAGCCAAAGAATCACTTGAGCTAGTACATAGTGACGTATGTAGACCGATCAATGACAAGCTAGAGGAGGGTATGAGTATTTCATCACTTTTATTAATGATTACTCAAGATACGATTATACTTACCTGATGCAAAGAAAGACTGAAACTTTTGAAAAGTTTAAAGACTTCAAAGTAGAAGTTGAAAAGCAATTAGGTAAATCTCTGAAAATACTTCGATCAGATCGAGGTGGTGAATACTTGGATTTTGAATTCAAGAATTACCTGCTAGAGTATGACATTCTATTCCAACTCACAGCACCTGGAACGCCATAGCAAAATGGTGTTTCAGAAAGGAGAAATAGAACCTTATTAGATATGGTTAGGTCGATGTTAAGCTACTCATCACTACCACTCATATTCCGGGGTATCCACTTCAAACTACAACTTACATTTTGAATGTAGTTCCTTTTAATTCTGTAAGCAAGACACTTTTAGAGTTATGGAACGGCTCCAAAGCTAGTTTACGTCATTTCTATATATGGGGGTGTCCGACTCACATTCTTAGACCTAAGACTGAAAAGTTAAACTCAGGGTCTAACATGTATATATTATTTTGCTATGTTCTAGAAACAAGAGGTGGTTACTTTTATAGTCACAATGATCAAAAAGTGTTTGTATCAACAAATGCTACTTTCCTTGCACATGACTATGTGATAAACTGCAAACCTCAGAGCAAAGTAGTTCTTGAAGAACTCATACCTGATGAGACCAAACTATCTTGATCATTAAGTGATAAACGAAAAACCATAGAAACCACTGTTCTTATTCAATAAACTCTGATGCAATATCGTAGTGGGGGGTTATAAGACAACCCATTCACTATGAACAAGACTCACATGTCCTAGTGTCAGACACTAATAAGGACGATCCATTAACCTTTAAAGAGGCAATGGAATATCCTAAAAATGAGAAATGGCAAGATTCCATGAACCAAGAAATGGAATCAGTGTATTCCAATTCTGTCTTGGAACTTATAGATCCACCTAAAGAAGCCAGGCCCATTGGATGCAAATGGATTTTCAAGAAGAAAAGAGGTGGAGATGGGAAACTAGAGACTGTCAAGGCATGGCTAGTAGCCCAAGGCTATACTCAAAGGGAATGAGTCGATTGCAAAGAGAAGTCTCTCCCGTTGCCATGCTAAAATTCATTCGCATTCTTTTATCCATAGCTGCTAGTTTAGAATATGAAATATGACAAATGGATGTCAAGCTAGGCTTTCTTAATGGCTCTCTTGAAGAAAGCATCTATATGATGCAAAAGGGACAAGATCAGAAAGTATATAAGTTGTTTAGAATCTTACCTTTGATGAAACTATAAAATCATACGACTTCGAACAAAATATTGACGAAGCTTGTGTTTATAAATACATGAAAGCTTGTCTTGGTGAGCTATGTTCTGAGTATCCAAATTTTAAAAGATAGAAAAAACAAGCTCTTGGCACTTTCTCGGGCATCTTATATTGATAAGGTGCTGGAGTAGTTTCCTAAGACACCTCAAAAGGAAGAAGATATGAGAAACATTCATTAAACTTCAGTTATTGGTAGTCTCATGTATGCAATGTTAGTGTACGAGACCAGACGTATGTTATGTAGTAAGAATTGTCAGTCGTTATCAATCAAATCCTGGTTTAGAACATTGGATTGCCGTAAAACACATTCTCAAGTATCTTCAGAGAATGAGAAATTATATGCTTGTTTATTCAGGTGGAGACATGAACCCTACTGGATATACTGATTCTGATTTTCAATCAGATAGGGACAGTCGAAAGTCACCGTCTAGAGCAGTATTCACCCTAAGTGGATGAGCTGTAGTTTGGAGAAGTATTAAACAATCTAATATTGCAGATTCTACTATATAAGTCGAATATATAGCGACTTGTGAAGGTATGAAAGAAGCAGTATGACTCAAAAAGTTCTATACTAATTTGAAAGTAGTTCTAGATATGGCAAGCCACTAATCATGTACTGTGATAACAGTAGGGCGATAGCTAATTCCAAAGAATCGAGGAGTCACAAGAGGGGCAAACACATTGAGAAGAAATATGATCTTGTAAGAGAGATCGTGCATCGATGGTATGTGACTGTTATGAAGATAACGTCATATCAGAACCTGACTAATCCTTTTACCAAGACACTTCCTACGAAGTCAGTTGATGGTCATGTGTGAAATATAGGGTTGAGAGAGATGTGACATTTACTTCAGGGCAAGTGTGAGATTGTTGGAGATAGTGCCCTCAAAGCATATGTAAAGATATTCTATAATTGTATTCTCTGAATTATTATTTAACAATTAATATAATTATCAAAAAAATCAATATTCATTAATGAGACTATGATCTTGTATTAGTACAAGAGAATTAAAATCATAGATAATGAATAAAATAGTCTATAACACATTAAAGTATGAAATCTTTAATTAATGATTGTTAGTACGGTTCGTTAAACATTTTGAATGCATGTGATCTAGATCTGGATCACTGATGTGGATAGATATCTTAGTGAATGTACTTGATATAATTCGATTATATAGGACATGATCGATGTGAATTGATATTTTTATTAACTTACTATTTATCATAAAGATTTAATACACATCAATTTGATGATCATATAGATCAGTCTAAATCATGAGTAATCATGAACTCATATACATGTCTATTGGATTTTTTGATTCACTCGTTGAGGTTTATTTGCAAAACAAGTTATTGACTTTTGTTTTGGAGATTCAGTGACATGAATGGCTGGGAGCATGATCGTACAAGATTTGAAATCCAAGTTTTTCTGATGGATTGTATATTGGTTCGCTTAAGTGTTAATTGTGGGATTGAATAGTTATTGAGCTCAAATATATAATACAATTATAAATTAACCATTCACTAGTGAATTAATGGTATTTAAGGATCAAGAGGTAATTAGAAAGGTAAAATGATAATTTTTCCTGACTCTAATTTACGAATCAATAATTGGAGGACCGAACTATATGAAGTGATTATATCAATGGACTACACGAGATTACTCTGTAAATATATTATGTAATTAGTAAAAGTGTAATTCTATATTTATAGTGAAGTATAATGAAATTAATAAATAAGATTATTTAATTAAATATTTTAATTAATAATATTGTTTATTGGAGTTTAGAATTATGAGTTCATGGTCCTCAAGTCACATCTATACTATACAGTCTAGGATATGAATGTTTCAAAATATAAGAAAAGAACTAGTTTGTAAAAGAAATTAAGTTTTTCTGGGCAAGTATATAATTATAAGATAATTATGTGTAATTAATTGATTGAGTATTACTTAATTAATTAAATTAATTAAAAATTTTATAAATTCTTAATTAATTAATTGTATCGAATAGTTATGAATTAATTGATAGTAAGACAATATATTTTATTTATGAAACTAAATAATATTAAACTATTATAAGATGATAATTTGAATTTGAATTAACTAATCTGTCAATTTTGAATTAATATATATAATTTAGATGATTGGAGTTATCATATAAATTAATTGTGAATTACTTAATATTTAGATATTTATCTAAATAAATAATAAATTAAAAAGAATTATCACGTGGCATATCAAATTGTCACACGTCAATTACTGATTTTAAATCAGGGATTGGCGTGACACACGACACTACAATGGTGCGTGACACACTGCAGTGCCACATGGTATTGCAATTGTGCGCAGATTGCAGTGGATCCCACTATAGTGGCATATTTTTGTAATTAATTTATTATTTGAAAACCTTAAACGCAATGAGCTTTAACCTAGAATATAAATAGATAATATTATATTGGCCTCATAAGCAATCAATTAATCAAAGCTCTACGAATTCTCTAATTCTCTCTTAGAGCTCTGTCTCAAAAGTCCTTCTCCAAATCTCCGATCTCATGTGTTGAGTACATCTAGAGATAAAAAATTATTCTCGGTTCATTTTGATTCTCCCAGCGAATTCTCTCTTAGAGCTCTGTCTCAAAAACCATTCTCCAAATCTCTGATCTCATGTGTTGAGTACATCTAGAGATAGAAAATTGTTCTTGATCCATTCTACATGCCCACACACGTCCTAATATGTTTGATGATTGGTTTGGATGATTTTGGTGTAGATCCTCAAACTATGTTCATCGTAGAATTGAATGTTCGTTGTTTTTACTAGAAGATGGTGATGACACTTGATAGACTTCAAGAGGTAAAATTATTTTATTTGAATGTCTATCAATTTAATGTATAGATAGATAATGGATCCGTGTGGAAAATTATTTTTCACAAAAAAAAATTTTGATCTGTGGTGTCACGATTATTTTTTCAATCAATAAAAATTTTTAAACCCAACCCCCCCTCTGCGCGCGCCGCGATTCCGACATCTCTCTATCTATTTATATTTTCAAAAATCTCCCTCACCATCTCTCTGCGAATCTCTCTTATCTCTCACATCTGTCTACCCTCTCTTCTATTATTGTGTTAATGAGATAGATACAGAGATATGTCATATCATGGATTTAAATCATGGTCATAGTTTGTGTCGCATCGCGATCGCGTTGTCATAAAAATAAGGAGTAACATAAGTTAGCAACGGATTGCAGGTATTACAGTCATAACTTTTTTTATCAAATTTTAGCAAAATGATCAAACTTATATATTTTTAATTTGTAAAAATCACAATCACATTTAATAACACTTAACATCTCTTTTCTACATTCTTATCTTTTGACATATTCAATTTTAAAATTATTTTAGTTTAAGTTACTAAAAACAATGATCTCTTATTATTTTAGTAAGAGAAAATTATGCATATATATACATATATATTACATGTATATATAATTTGATCAAATATTAAATAAGAATCAATTAATTCATAATAATGAAAAAGTATGATAATATAATTAAAGATCAAACTTAAAAATAAATCCTACTGTTGTAAAGATCATGTATCATACATAGAGTTAGAATGACCTTTGAATCATCTAATATAGGGTGACAATGGATAATCTAAGAATTAGCAAAATCTATTAAATGATAAATAGCATGTAGTGTAGGATAACTCTAAAACAACATCATCCAACTTGAAAATAGCGGAAAAACTAGTGTACATTGTACACCATACAGAAAGACAGATACCATATCAGGCCCCTTCAAATAGCTGGATTCCACTCCATTCCCCACCAATTATTTTATGACATGTTGCTCTTTTACCAAGTGTTCCAAATTTCAACATGTTCAAGATCAGGAAAACTACTAACTATTATGGTTTGACAATAGAACTTCAACGTGCTTCTAAAAATAAACATCCTGTTTGACTCTTTAAAAATGTCCTCTGTTCACCATCATTCCCATATCTGCTTGAAAATTATTTTTCATTCACATAATTTATATTTTCAAGATTTTTTTTATTTTTGAGGAGACTCGGAAAGTTAAATGTTAAAATACCCACAATTTTCAAGATAAAAACCATGGATTTGGTTTGTGTGCTATTGATATCAACGGAAGACTCTTAAGTTTAATAAGTTTGGACCGTTCCATCAAATCTAGATGATCCTAATGATTGAAAGAAAGAAACGACCTTGTTTACTTTTATTTAAGTTTTCAACATTTTATCTCAATTGTCTAGATATTTTTAGATGGTTGGGATTCAACTACCCCTCAACAAGTTGCACATAGACGATCGAGATTTTGCAAAGAGAGATCTCCAAGGCAGAATGAATTCAATCATCTGGTAACCAATCAGACAAATGTCAAAAATAAAATCAGTTCTAGTGTTCTATTCCCATAAAGTCAGAACAAGCTACCCCACAAAAATATGCAGATGATGTTTTTAGGGGGAAGCAAAGAGCATAGACCATGGTAGTACATATATATATAGACACTTATCTATTTTATGATATGTTATATTATTTTCAAATCCTGATTCTTAATATATTATATTATATCTTTCAAATAGAAGACGTAATACAACTTTACAGAATTTTGAAAATTCACATTAATCAAATTTAGACTTTTTCGTTTACGAATTATTTATGAGCTATATGTGCTACAGATTTTTTGTTCATTTTATGGGTATGCTGTTATAATAATCTGAAATGGAGTTTAATAAGGTTCACATTTTCTTTATTAATATTTAAAAAAATTGATGAAGTGTTAGGACCAGAAGTTTGCTTCCTTCTACGTTTTATGTTCAAATCTTCTTGCTCGATGGTTTCTCCGCAACGAAAATAACTCATCTTCCATTGTTCTTGTAACGGCCGTTACGTCACCACGACGGTGAATCAAACGACCATTGTTATATTGGATGGTAACGGTCTCTAATACCGTTACGAAATGGCCGTTACACTACATTACGACCATTTTTTGAAACTATGTGCTTGTGCTATATATATGCTAGATACTTTAGGTAATATATATACCCACAAACCTTATATACATCCACATATATATTTGTTTATTATTTATATATAACATATATGAAGTGATATATTGTTATATAACATATATAAAATATATATTGTTTATAAATAGTTGAGAGAGATTAGGAGAGACGAGAGAGATCTATCATGATTTTTAAAAAAATCTTCATTAAATGTTTTGTGAAAGATAGAGATATAATAGAAATAGAAACATCACTTTTTATTCTATTTAGTGGCCCATAGAAAAATTGTTGTAGTTGAAATTTTATTTAAGTTGTAGTCCGTTTTTGTATTAAGTATCTATAATATGCCCACTACAGTAGAAATCCTTGCTTTTAAATTCAACGGTCAATATTGACAGAAAAAAACTACCCCTATTCAATCAGAAATGGAGGTGATCATAATTCTTAACAATCACATTCAACAAAAATAGGAAAAAGGGAAATTTGTTTTCATTCCACCTTCATGTAACCAAAGCTTGTTCCTTACAATTTACAATACTTTACTGATTTTCAAAAACTTAAACTTCTCTCTCTTTCTTTTCCCTCTGAGAAAAATCTAATCCAAATAAAACTTTATAAACAAATAGAATGAACCCCTATGAATCAAACCAAACAGCACCCACTTCTGTTAACACCACCTTCAAACCTCATCCATCCTGTTCCTGTATTTACAAGTCAATCCCTAACTAAACTCCAAATTTTCACCCTCTTCTTTCACCACACAGGAAAGCAATAACACTGCAGATATAAAGAAAAACAGATGGCCTGCAGCACCCAAGATCAGTTCAAAATATGAGACAATGGGGGTGTGGCTGAGAGTGTAATTGTCTGTATCCGTACGTGCGCATCTATGGAGAGTCTCCTTGTTTTTGCTTGTCAAGTCAACTTGTCTCCTTGATTTTGCTTCTCAAGTCCACTTGGACTGAAAACAATGAGTAAACAGGTCTATGGTCTGAGAATCTTGATTCTCCTCTCACATACCACATCTGCTTCATTCCTTTTCCCTTCCATAATATCCTATCACACCTGTGCCATTCATCAATAATTCTCACTTCTTCAGCCATATGTTAATCTAAAAAATCTCAACTATTAACAAACTCGGAACCTTACCAAGCCGGAGTTCTTCGTTTCTCTCCAGAATTAGAGTTTTGCATAACATAATGGTCAGAATTAGCAAGGTATTTGTACGTCGGCGCGAAATATATCCTCCCTTCTTCCCACCCTTTGAATATCCTCCCAGCTCTCTGCTCTAACCTTAGCTGCTCCAAAGTAAACAAATCCAAACATTAAAGAAGAAAAAAGACAAATCACAGGACTGATATAAACAGCAAGCTACACACAATCTCACCTGATCTTTCTCTAAAAGCGACTGCCAATCCCGTTTCTCAAGTAGATCATATGCGTCACCGTAACCAGCTGCTAGCCGATAATTCAGATCCCCCAGCCACACAATCTTGCTGCAACAGTACACATGAAGCAACACCGAATAGAAACACAAACGTTTAGTCTTTGACAGTTGAAAAAGTAAGTTTTTGACAGGAAATAAAGATAAGGGAATGGGATTTACTCATGACTTAGTATGGTCTGAGGAGGAGGCGGTTGGCCAGGGGATGTGCAAGAAGGAGAAAACCTTGTTTTTCTCAAAATTTCAGTGACATCTGAATTTCTTTTCACTTCGTCTCCTTCTTTGTCACCCGAGGTTAAGTGGGTACACACAAAGCAGAAACTTGTCTTGTGTATTGTCATGCTAATGGAAATCGATCCCTATTGCACATATAAGTTAATTAGAAATTAAATTAGTTTCCTAATTAATTAGTTATGAAAAGTCAACCTAGGAATGATTAATATATCACAATAACATATAACATCTTAATTAAACTTAATTAAAGAAACAAAGAAAGAGCAAACCTTATTGCCAAGATATCCCATAATGCCTCTACCAACGCAGGAGACCTTCAAATTGCTAATGTGTTTGTAAAGATCCTCCTGAACCCACACGCATAAGAAAATCCCCACCATCTGTTTGCTAGCTGCCAGACAATATCGCCGACGTACTGGGCTGCCCTGCTTTCCCATCGCGTACGGCGAGATAGCAGTGGTTTCGTCGCCGGAGGTCCAGTTTCCTTTGCAAAGCTCATCTTCCAAAGCGAGGAGGTCGGAGAAGCTGAGCCTAGGCTTGGGGCTGGCTTGCTGTTCTGGTTGTTGGGGTGATGGTGAATCAGGGGTAGTGGCAGTGTTGTAATATTGTGAAAATTCAGATTCGTCTGTGTTAAGGGCTTGGCGAATAAGAGAAAGCCACGTGGCCGATGGGCCATAGTCTTCGGCTCCTAATACATTCCCTGCATTTAATGGGACTATTTCTTGGAACCTATAAAACATGAAACAAAGGAATTTGAGGAAATTCATTTCGTAATTTCTGAGCCAATAAATAAAATAATATTGAAAATAATTTTACATGTAGATTTAATAATTAAAATTTTAAATCTCCAAATAAATTCAATAGGGTTCATCGAAAAAGACAACCTTTAGTTCAAACTTTCTACTTTGTACATATTTTCTCTTCAAAATTACAAAAATAGTTTTGAAATATTATGTGGAAGAATAATTAGGAACTCAATAATATATTAAAACTATTTATGAACAAAGTTCATGAAAGAGAGACTAATAAATGAGTATTTTCATAAACTTTACTCTATTTCTAGAATACAAATTCAATATTTTAGTGTTAGAATATCATATTTTATTTATATTTGAGAGAGATAATAACCAAATATTAAGTTTGAACTATACAGTAGTATGATAAAACTACTACGCAATGCAGAGGCAATGTATTAAATATGGAACAGAGAAATAAATTTAAAGATTGTGAAAGCAAGCAAAGCTTTGAGGGTTCTGCGACTTTGATTCATGAGAGAGAGAGAGGAGAGAGAGAGAGGAGAGAGAGAGTACCCAAGAACATAAATGTCAGCAGGAGCAGGGTAGCTAAGCCAATCCCTCAAGTTTAAGCCCTCGTGGGGTGACTTTCCTCCGACATTCCATGTCCCCACGAACATCCTATTACCCCCACCACCATACACCCATTTCAATCACAACTACACTTGCTAAAACTACATGCAATATTTGTTAGTCTTTTAGGTGAAACTAACTAATAATATTTTCTGAGTTCTATCGTGACAAAAGAAAAAAAATAAAAAATTAAAAACATTGAGAAAATAACATGCTTTTGAATCTTATTTGTTTATAAAATATAAAAAATAATTAATAGACGAAATTTCTATGCATTTTTCAGTCATAAAACAGCCAAAAAAGGGCATTGAAAAAGAAGAGATCGGATAAACAAGGGTTTGAAGTTTCAATCATTTGAAAACCCAAAGTATGAAATGAAAGCTCTAATAATGATTAAACACAAAATCATACTAAAGCTGAAAAATGTACATAAACCATTGACATTTCAGCCATTTGGGTGGAAAAAACAAAGTCAACCAAATAGAAGTTTTACCTTAGGTCAATAGCATCACTCACAGTCGGTGCCTCTGCTTCAACTCCTGCCGCCTCCCTTAACCACCCTTCTAAATTTACATTAATACCCAATTAGACACAAAATTTATCAACTTAATTATAATTAATTAACGCCCCAAGATGCATCAATCTAATCACTTGAATAATAGATGGAGCCAACAAGAATCAAGGAGGGAGAAGCACCCTTTTCCAAGGATGTGATGATTGGCTATTCTAATCGTTTTAATAGTCATATCCATTTTCCTTTTATGTCCAATCAAATTAATCAGGCCGTCGATCTGACGACTCAGGCAGGCAGGCCACGGAACAGATGAAGGGGGAAGGGGCCAAGCCAAACAAGTACGAAGTAGTCATACAGTGCCGCTTCACAGTAAAAGTTACCTGAGATTTCTTCCGGTACGACTGCATAGCTGTCCTGGTCGGAGCAGCTTTTCCTCCTATCCGTCTTACCTGAAAAACAATCTTCATTTAAGAAAAAAAAACCCCAAAACAATCCGATACGTGAAAAACAACGAAATCTCACCTCGAACCCAATAATCGGAATGAAACTCGTCAGCATCACTCTGTAAATTCAGCCATTTTCTCACGACTATCTTCGGCCATGAAGACTGCAGTAAAACACATCGGGTTTATTAATCCGATATATCTGGTTTAATACAATTACCGAACCAAAAAAAACGCATTAGCGTACCTTGGGGATATTTCGTCGGACTGTTCTCATTGCTCTGCCGTCGGATTCACCGAAAACAAAACCTTTAGCGAATGACAAGAGCCAATCAAATATGGCATCTGAGACGGCGAAAAAATAGGTACAGAGGAGTTTTAAATTATCCGAATCTACAAGCAAATATCTGATTAACTATAAAGAATTAGAATTTAGAAGTGAGGAAATTCGAATAAAAACAAAATGGGTAATTAATTAATGACAAGAGGGGTTCAACAAACTATAATTATCAAATGAATTTCTGGCTGTGAGAAAAAGAGAATAAAATAAGAGATAAAGTAGTAAAATATGGTGTGTATTCAACGCCATTTTAAAAGACCCAAGTTGCAGGGGAACTGGAGACAGTTACCAGGGTAGGTCCAAATGCCTCATACAGAGAAAATGAAAAAATATCTATAAGAGAAAGAGAAAGAGAGAGGTTTGATCCTTAGGAGCAACAATTTTGAACTTTACAGAGAAGAGGACAGGGTGTTGGATGAAGTATGAAGAATTAAAGAAAGAAGAAGGAGCTTAGCTTTTTGGATTTCTTTCTGATAAGTGTTTATATAGAAATATTTTTTAATTTAGTATCAAATCTCAGTTTACCCATGTTTTTTTCTCGAGCAGAAAAAAACAATTCCTTTTAAAAAGTCCCTTCCAAATTTTGAAAAAAAAATATGAAATTAAAACCACCCAATACGAATCGAATTTAATAAAAGACGTTTGAATGTGAATGAAACTGAAATACACCCAAATGAATCCTGTGTATGATGAAGATGCAAAATAAATAAAACAGAGCTGATGGAAGAGCAGGAGGATGAAACAGGGGGAAAAGAAGCAGTTCAACTGGTTCATGGGACAGTGGAAGACGACATTGGTAATTGGAGCTAAACATTTTGGATCAAATAGGGGAAAACGATAAATAATATTTAAGAACTCAATTGTGAGGATAAAAATTAACCACATAATATAAAACAGAGCACCACTTACCAGACACTAGAAGAACAAAATGAAACTCCAAGCAATCCGATTTTCAGATTGAAAATGTTTAGCCTCTTTGTCTGAAACTTGAATCGAACTTTTAGAGAGAGATTCGTAGAGGAGAAGAGAGAAATAGAGAAAGTTGAGATTTTCTAGAGAGAGAGAGATGGTCTATTTCAGAAGACAATACCTTTTCTGGGACTCAGTTACGAATTTATGACTAATAAGCTACTAATTTTAATAGTTTAATTGACTGAACTAACCTTTTCCCGTTCATTCCTTCCTATAATAATGAAGCTAACTCACCGTCTATTTTTTTTATACAAAAACTCATCATAAATTTCATTCATTAATAAATTAAATAATTTTAATTTTTATATTTAATTAATAATAATCAGATAAATTCAATAATTTCATCAGTTAATTAAATAAACTTAATTCTTTTTGTTCAGTTTAATGGGCATAAAAGAAAATTAAGGTTGGTGTAATCATTATATTTTCAATACTTATTTGACTATATTAATCAAAATATAAAAAAAATGGCTAATAATAATAATTTAAACTGACAGGATTCGATTAAAAATTATACAATGCCTTAAACCATTCTATTTTCACATATGGTTGAGGATAATTGAGATTATTTATGAACAGTTGGGTCAATCTTGGTTGAGGATAATTTACACTTGGCCTAACCATTTATCCCTCTCGTCATTGATGAAGCATCCAATCACAAACTCACGATTGACTCATCGATATTTTTTTTCACGCATTGAAATTTTAACTAATTTTTTTTAAAAAATTAAACATAAATTCTTGAAGTATTCACACTAAAAACAATATTAAATATTAGCAAACAAGTTTCAGATACTAAAACACTTTTGATGACAATATTAAGTTTATAATAAGCTTTAAATCAGATTAGTAACTCAAGGAGCATGCTTTTAATGACACAAATGATGTGAGCATGCTATACAATGATTGTAGCTCCTCCCCCCTTTTTTTAAGTACCTGAAGGCATAAATTATGCTTAAATTATTAAACACATTCGAGTTAACTTTTCTTGAACAAGTTATGCTTGCAGCATCTTATAATACTGATCAGCAATTAAAATTTGGCCATTTTTTTACATGAATTTGATTAATTTTACTTGTGAAAACAATTATTACACTTACAAATTGAAAGATGTTCATATTATTTTAAATATTCAAATTATTTACATTGCGACTTTAGACCTTGGACATTTCAAATAAATAATTAATTCAAAGAGAATTAATAATATCATAAATGGATTAAAGTTCTAAATTTTAAATTTAGACCAACAAAAAGATCAAACTACATACATTTTTTGAACCCCGTAACATAGTTATTAAATCTCGTTATCAATACTAGAGAAAATGACCCCGATATTGTAAAGTTTTTTTTATATATGTGTGTATGTATATGTGTACGTGTATATATGTCTATATGAATCTATATTTTATGTATAAAACTAAAATGATATTTCAAATAGAAATTAGTAGCTACTTTTTTATCAAATTCACAAATTTTACAATAATTAAAGGAATCATGACTTACATTCATGACTTATAAAGTATGAGTATAATATTTTATTAATCGTGCCAACTCACAAGATTAATTTACTACTTCATTCTTATTTTTAGTGTCAAATTACAATGATACTCTTAGTAGAAACTACATAGCTGTGTTTTTGTCAAATTCACATAATAGAATTAATTTATTACTTCATAATTATTATAAGTGTCACCTATCTTTAAAGTTTATTGGTTTCGTGTATGGTTATAACTAGAACTTGCCTCCTTCTACAAGAAACCATCAGTTCCTAATGAAGCTAAATGAAGAACATTGTATCCACATAAAAGGAAATGATAAGAGGCATGTAACCAAAAGAGGAGGGACATGAGGTATACAGCTGAATAGCAATAAGAAGTGTCACATTGATTTGATTCTTAAAAGGATTTATGTACTTCCCTATCTGGTATAAATCCTAGTTTAATGTGATTGAGATTAGGGCTGTGGCTTTATTTATGACCAATAATACTACTCTGACTATTGAATTGCAGACATGATTCTGATTATGACTAAGGAGAGAAGTGTATTTACTTTTGCTAGAAACGATGCCATAACTGCAGGGTTGCCTTGTGGAACTTTATATTTTCAAGCTAGAAGTAAACTTATTTCTCATTTATTGTGGTCTATTATGTCACATCTTTAAATTAAACATTACTAACAAGACATAAGTGTATTAAGTTTTTATATGTAAATTGAAATATTATAAAATGATAAGATCAAATGACAGTGTTGATTAACTTTTATAAAAAAATTGATATAACGGAGTCTCATTCATAAAATATAATGATTAACTGAAATTTTTATCTATTTTATGGATGTGTCTCAAGACGTAAGTATCGCGATTTTTTCTTGTTGAGTCATCCTTAAATGAATTTCAAAATTAAAAGTGTCATGTGTTATTTTATATGCACATTTCATACATCATCTGCCGTCAATATGAGATTTCTAATATATTCATGTAAACTTTTTTTACTTTATACATTTATTTAATTTAGTGAGATTGCTGATTCTTTATTTTACTTATTATCTAATTCCTCAAATATTAAGTTTTCATCATTCCTTTATAAGTATTATATTTTTGTTCTTTAGAAAAAATAAATTACAATAATAATAGTAATAATATAAACGTGAAATAAAAAGTGATATTAGAATAAAAATAAATGGATTGCTAATAAGCAAAAGAGTTTTGAATTTGGGGTCAAATTAGTTAGGAAGCTTTGTACCTTCTTTCTAGCATCAACTTGTATGTTGCGGGTGCACAAACTTCGTTTTTCTCAGATCTGTACCACCATTGGACCCACCATTAACATCTAAAAGAGAGTAACACCCTTCAAATAGACTCAATCTATAATGCTGCCATTGGACCAGCAGGCTGACTGAACTGCGCTCATTGTTCCCCAGCCGTCGCACATCGACTCTGCTATGCCAAGTATCATTTTCATGCGTACCTTTTCTTGTTTATTTCCATGTATATATTTTTCTCTTTCGTTAGTTATATGTTTCTTTTTTTCCTTCTTTACAAAAATGAGTTAGAAAGGAGATTAACCTTTCCACTCAATATAATATACAATGTTGATGACTACATTAAAGTCTCTCTACGATATTTATATATATCGAAGTTAAATTTTAAGATTATTTGAATTGAGAAAAATAAGACATACACACACATATTATCTCTCTAAAAATGAATATACAATGTTCGTGACCACGTCAAAATCTCTCCACGATATTTATGTCGGAGTTAAATTTTAAAATTATTTGAATTGAGAAAAATAAGACATACACACATATATCATCATCTCTAAAAGTGAGTAGAGTAACTTGAATCTTTGACCTTAACAAAAAATTTCAAGCCGCTTAACATATGAGTACACATTTAGTAGCTATTTAATTTCCTTATACTTTTCACGTTTAGTAGCTATTTAATTTGCTTATATTTTTCGTCATGACATAAGTTCACTTTCTTATCTTATCTTATCTTTTCTCTTTCTTTTAGAATACATTATTTTTAGAATAACATACTCAAGTTTATCAAATTCATCAACATATTGTTCAACCATTATGTTCAAACTGTAACCTAAAAAAACATCATCAACAATGAAGCATGTCTGAGTTCTCTAAAAATACCTCCTAGTGTGAGGTGACAGACCATCCAGTAAATTTAAGCATATCAGCAAGTGAATATATAATTATACTAACCCCAACATATAGATGTGGTGGGAGAGACTTTATTGTGATAACTTATAAACATAATGTTTATAATGTTTCCTAACAGATAATCAAGTTAACCCCTCATCCTATTCATTTATTTAGAGTGTAAACATGTTATCATTCTTTATGATACAAAATAGTTCCTTATTTGTGGCCAAGTGCGGGATGGTTTCTTACTTTGCCAACTCAACTCTTCTGAGAAGGGTTGACGTACAAATTTAATTAGAGAAAATAACAATGCCACATAATGACACGATTGGTATTTTTAGAATTTTTGTTACCTCTTGACAAACCCACTATCTTTCATTTTATAAGTTTATTATCATCTTCTGTCTGTCTAATATGCGGATTAAACTCTCAATCCTTTTCTTATATTCAAGTCAAGCTACACATACATTCTCTTACCATCGTGTAATATGTATGTAAAGTTTGAGTTTTATTATCATATATTATAATTACAATAAACCAGGCAACATATCAACATGTATGTTAACGAAAAATGTGATTATTATTGAATTGTCTATCTCTTTTACGGTATGTAGAAGCAATAAGTATACGCGTTTCAACTTGTTAATGTTTATTAACTAAAGATAAATCAATCTTATCGAACGTATAAATTGACGTCATATATGTATGTAGTGGTTGACGTCAAAAAATCCCATTATAATCCAATTATATCCATGGCTAAGCTTTTTATGGTTGCTAAAAGCCTAAATTGATAATTAAAAGTGTCCCAGTTAAGAGATTTGATAATGTAAAGAAAGATATGTTTATTTGATTAGTGAATAACTTTGTCAAGATTAGAAGCTTTGAGGGAAAAATCAAATGCTTTTTAGCAAAGTGTCAATGGGTGATTGGACACGTGTCCACACGTCTTTCTCCCACTAGCCCATAAGATAGTATAAATCATGCCTACAACCTAACCCAACATCTTGACCAGGTAAGCCTTTAGAAATTAATTAATTTAAATGACTATTGACTGCTCGTTTGAAAGAGGCAGGGACAATTGATATTTAATTCTTTCACTAAATTAAATACTGAACTAAAAGATTTATTCGTGATTAAATTTATCGTTTTTTAGTTATGATTTTATTAATTTGAGTTGGAAAGATCATTTAGTTTTGATATCAAACATGTAAATTATTATGCTGATGAGAATGAAACCTGGATCTCTACCCAATCTGAACAAACTTTCTAAAAGCTCCAACCTTTTACTACTTAATCATATTTTTATTTTAAGCATAAACTCTGATACGCTTTTTAATTCTGGACTCCCAATCAAAAACACTTATGAAAATTACTTTTGTTAAACGCAAAATTAAAAGCAATCGTCTATCAAAAGATAATTACTAATTAAATGCTTAAATGGTACGAATTAACACGTATTTTAAGATGTCTGGATCAAATTTTCCTGGAAAATTTACTTTTTTTTGTGAAGAGTCGTGGACGGTCTAAAGTATTATTAATTTTTTCTTAATCTCAGAATCTTCCATGCTTAAGTAATTTATGAGAAACCACAGGATGATGCAATCAATAGATAATTATCTTAATTAATTTAATTAAATATTAGACCAGCCGACTCATGCAGTGAGTTTATCTGAACAAGTTGGAGAGCTATCTTTCTTAAACACTATTTTTTCTCTACATTCGTCACTGAGTTTCAATAGTTTTGTTGGTTTATTATATATGGTAGTATATTTTTATTGATGTTGCAGTAAATGTCTATGCATCTATGTAACAAGTGAACATGTAAAAAATACTTCACTGTCACGTGGAACAAAAGAAACTCACTCAAGACTCATGAAAAGAGATGAGAACGACGAACCATCGCCTCCAGAACGGGAAACCAACGTCTCTAGAACGGGAGGTCATCGCCTCCAGAACGAAAAACTGACGTCTTTAGAACAGGAGGCCATCGAGTCACGTCTCGAGAACGGGAGATCATCACCTCCAGAACGGAAGCTGACATCTCGAGAACGGGGAATCATCGCCTCCAGAACGGGAAACCGACGTCTCTATAACGGGAGGTCTTCGACTCCAGAACAGGAAACTAACGTCTCTATAACGGGAGGTCTTCGAGTCCAGAACGAGATCAGACATCTCGAGAACGGGTCTATCTAGAACGGGAACCCGCATCTCGAGGACGGGACATGACATCAGAGCGAAAAGGAGAATTTAGATTGACAATCAATTGACCGTGATTGACTAGGTAAACTACATCACTCGAACAAGGCAGATTGATAAAGTCACAAAGTGGCTCTGACTAATTGGCTCAGAACCACAGAGAACTACCGTATGGTAGCAGTTGATAGGGCAGTTGAGCGTGACATATGAAAGATAGAGAAGAAAAGTGATCCCACGAATGAGTGTGATCCTATGTCTGACCTCATCTGATGCTTTGATTACTATTTGGCTATTTTAGTTAAATCCACATATGAGAGGTCTATATAAAGCTAATCTACTCAATAAAATGGGACACTTGGAACCTTAGAGATTTTTTTAAAATTATCAAGCATTTCTTTACATTTCACAAACAATAATATAAGTTCGATCGATATTAACATATTTTCCCTGATTTTTCTCAAAGTCTAAGAAAAATCGTTTACATTTTGGTGCTTTCATTGAGAGCTTGAGAAAAAAAGCTTAAGAGACCTACCCTACAAGATCATAAACATGCATAGAACCAGGTCTAACACAGCCCTAAATGGAAACAACATATCTAGAAACGAAGATGAACGTGCGGGTCAACCAACCCCACCCACAAAAATGCTGCAGACGATCCTTAACGAGATGCACGAGATTGAAAGAAGGAATACTGAAGCAATGCATAATGTATGGCAGAACATACAAGAGCAAATCAACACGCCACAACAATAACTCATGAAAACACAAGCAGAAGTAAGCCAATAGGAGAATGATGATGAACAGGAAACCCACTCTGAGGGTGACTAACGAAATGAAAGACAAGGGGACCACGAGAACGACAGGAACATACGACGAGAAAAAGAGGTCCAACCGTAAAACCTTATGAAGGAAACTACGGAAGAGGTTCGACAACCCTAAATCATGTCAAAAGAAGCAGTAGAGGAACTGTTCGACCTAAAAATGATGGAGATAAGGAATCTCAAGAGTATGGGAAAGAGGGACCTTGAGTCTCTTATCAGGACACTGTTAGGCCCATAAGTTTTAGCGGCCCCCGTAACCAATAAATTCACCGTACCGAGGTTCAAATGCTATGAAGGAAAGTCTGATCTCGTAGACCACCTCCAATGATTCAGACAAGACATGGCGTTATACTAACATGACGACAAGGTGATGTGTAGAATATGCCATACCAGTTTAGATGGGACGACTTTGAAGTGGTACCACTCCTTACCACTGTATTCAATCACTAACTTCGCTATTATCTCCTCAATTTTTATAGAACAATAGTCAACATACCGTACCGTCATGGAAGACTCGGAACCTCTGATGATAATCTCCACCAAGGAAGGGGAGTCCTTGAGAGAGTACACTCACTACTTCAAAGATGAAATGGTCAAAGTCGAGAACTGCGATGACCAGTTCGCTAGATTGGCTTTCCAACGGGGTTTGGACCCAGAATTGCCTTTCTTTAAGGACATGTTTAAAATAAAGCATGTTTCCATGGAAGAGGCTTTTCAACGGGCACGAGCTTATATTACGCTGGACGAAGAGAAAAGAAGTATGTGAAGAACGGTTGAAAGGAAGGAAGAAGAATCTTGAAAACAGGAAAGTAGCTTAAGACTTGAAGGGAGGAAATAAGATGAAACAGATAGAGTGGACGAGAAGAAGACCCAACAGAACAGGAGTTCCCAACAGAGATGATATTTTGACAGAATGCACTCAAGAGACAAGGTCTACACACCGTTGACCATCCCAGTCAACCAAATACTGGAGACAGCCAAAGATAAACTTTGGATGAAAAGACCAACCCCGTTCACCAAAGAACGTAGTTATAAAGACAAAGACAAATATTTCTCTTATCATAAGAGCATCATACATTACACACCGGACTGCTTCTACCTCAAAGACTATATTGAACAACTAATCAAAGAAGGGTACCTTACCTGATTTGTGAAAAGAGAGGAGCAAAAACGCGGGACTGGGAAAGACAGCTAGCTGGGAAAAAGATAGGAAGGACAAGGAGAAATAATCCATCTGCATCGTCGAAATGATTATAGCACTAACTGACAAGAAGGGACGACAAAGAAAAGAAAAGAAGATATAATACAAATGGCCAACGTTGGAAAGACATCAGCTGAAGCAATCAATTAGCAACGGGAACTCGCTGTTTGTGTTCGACGAATCCGATCTAGAAAAGGACAAGCATCACGACGATGCCCTCGTTATTTCAATTCAGATTGGCAACTGTTTGTTAAGGAGAGTCTTGGTAGACGACATCAGTGCAGTGAACATTCTATACTAGGAAACCGTGGAGAAAATGTCCATGAGCAATCAAAAATTATAAGGAACATCACAACCAGTGATCGGGTTCAACGGAGTCGTTAGCTATTCAGAATGAACTCTAACGCTCCCAGTAACCGCAGATCCGTTTAACCATATGAGAGTTCGTGGTACTGAGAAAAACTTCTCCGTATAACGTAATCCTAGGGAGGACTTGGTTCAAAAAAATGGAAGTTGTACCCTTAACATTCTACCAAGTGTTGAAATACCCGTCCTTAGATGGACTGAAAATAATAAAAGCGACTAGGCCGCGACTCGTATCTGCTCAATAACCATTTTAGGATCTGCAAGGAAAAAGGTGGCAGAAAAGATCGAATGACCCGCAGATCAATAGCAGTTACAAGGAGATGGGAAGGACAACCAAAGGTACGAGACGGAAGAAGAAACAGAGCCCCTCTGCTTAGAGGAAGGGACCCAAAAGATAACAAACATTGGTGCCTGTCTCGAATAAAATGAGAAAAAGAAGTTGATACAATTCCTAGTAGAAAACAAAGATATGTTCGCGGCAATAGCATAGGAAATGCCCGGTATCCCAGAAGAAATCATCTGCCACAGGTTAAACAATAATCCATATATGAACCCTGTGAAACAAAAAAAGAGAAGCTTCGCCCATGAAAGAAATCAAGCGATTAAGGAAGAAGTTGAGAAGCTCTTAACAGCAGGTTTCATCAAAGAGGTGAACTACCCCAAATGGCTAGCTAACGTAGTAATGGTGTGAAAAAAGAATGGAAAATGGAGAATCTGTGTCGACTTCACTGACCTAAACAAAGTATGCCCCAAAGACGAATACTCGTTACCAAGGATAGATCAGATGGTAGGCGCCACTTCTGGTCACGAATTGCTCAGTTTCATGGACGTTTACTCAGGTTATAATCAGGTAAGGATGCTTCAACCCGATCAAGAAAAAACTTCCTTCATTATTGAGTACGGCGTCTACTGCTACAAAGTCATTCTCTTTGGGCTAAAGAATGCTGGCGCGAATTATCAAAGGTTGGTGAACAAAGTTTTCTGCATGCAAATTAGGAAGAATATAAAAGTCTACGTTGATGACATGCTGGTTAAAAGTAAGAAGCGAGAACAACTAATTCAGGACCTTGAAGAAGCCTTCTCTATTCTAAGGTAAAATTTCATTCCCAGGTCAACATATAAATGCAAACATCTTTTCAAAAGATTGCGGAAAAATTCCGTGAACGGTTGGAATGAAGACTGTGAAGAAGCATTTACAAAAATTATACTATGCCTGACTACTCCCCTTTTCTCTCCAAACGTGTTTCCGATGAATAACTTCTGTTATACGTAGCCGTATCAATGGGGGCGCTCAGTGAAGTACTCATCAAAGAAGAGAAAAGGAAGCAGAAACCTGTATACTTTGTAAGTAATAACATTGTAGTGACAGAAACAATGTATAAACGAATGGAGAAACTAGTGTTAGTAGTTGTAACTGCAGCATGAAAATTAAGGCCCTACTTCCAAGCCCACAACATAAAAGTATTAACCGAATCTCCCATTAAAAGCCTTCTGAACTCGACAGAAACAAGCAGAAGAATAACGAAATGATCAATTGAGCTAAACTAATATGACATCAGCTACGAGCCCTGAGCATCAATAAAAGGACAAGCGTTAGCAGACTTCGTAGTCGATTTCACAGGAAAAGAAGCTGAACGGGAAGTTCACCAAATAGGAGAAAGCGGGGCCTGGACGCTCTTTGTTGACGGGGCTTCGAACAATAGAGGAGAAGGAGTAGGGGTGGTGACACAAACACCCTTTGGTGAAATATTGGAGCATTCCATCTCCTTTGAATTTAATGCATCAAATAATGAGGTAGATTATGAAGCACTGATCGTGGGAATATCCCTGCTACAAGAATATGAGGTAACTAAAGTTAAGATTTTCTGTGATTCCATGCTGATCGTAAAATAGGCCACGGGAGAATATATGGCAAATGATGAACGGGTGATGAAATATTCGGGTGATGAAATACTTACAACGGGTGAAGGATCTCCTTAAAATGATAAAAGATTACGAAATCCAGCAAATTCCAAAAACAGAGAACGGACATGATGATGCCCTAGCAAACTTAGGTTCTTCATTACTTCTCCCTTATAGAAGGAAGGTCCCCATAGAAGTTCTGAAAGAACCAAGCATCCCGCTCTCATTAGCCAATGTGGCCGACATAGAAATTGAACGGGAGCACAGTTGGCAGGACTACATAATCCGCTTGCTAAAAAATGGGACATTCCCCGAAGATAAGCTACTTGCCAAAAAACACGACAACGGAGTACCAGATACACATTGATTAACGGGTACTATAAAAAAATGTTTGCAGGCCCATGCATGAAGTGCCTACGTGAAAAAGAAGCTCAGTACGTGCTAGCAGAAATTCATGAAGGCATATACGGGAACCACACTGAGAGTAGGTCACTAGCCCATAAAGTCATGAATGAAGGATACTATTAGCCCCAAATGCATCAAGACGCCAAATAGTATACGAAAAAATGCAACAAGTGTCAGCGTTTTGCGCTTGTGGCAAAAATGACTCCCGGGTAACTCAAGACTGTAACTAGTCGTTGGCCGTTCATGCAATGGGCCCTAGATATTGTTATGTCACTTCCCATGACGCCTTCTAAAAAATGCTTCTTGTTAGTAGCAGCAGACTATTTCACTAAATGGATCGAGGCTGAGGTTTTTGCTAGGGTTCGTGAGGAAGAGGTAAAATGATTCCTATGGAAGAACTTGGTGTGCAGATATAGGATCCCTCAGATCTTGGTATATGACAATGGACTTCAGTTTACCGAAAGATTAGTAAAAATATTTTGTAAAGATCTGAAAATCACGAATCGTTTCTCCACGCCTTGCTACCCCTAGGGGAACAAATAAGCAGAAAGATCAAACAGAATCATACTTGATAACCTGAAGAAATGTCTTGAATTACCCGATGTCCTATGGGCATACAGGATGACCCCGAGAGGAACAACGAGAGAAACCTTGTTTACATTATCATACGGAGCAGGGGCAGTCATCCCCGTAGAAATTGGAAGCCCTACCATCAGGTCCGAACTAAACGAACAACAAAATGAAGAACTCCTAAGAAATGGTCTCGATGAACTAGAAGGAAGACGAGAAACAGCCCTTATCAGAAAGGCCCATTACAATTAGAAAATGAAATCTTTTTTCCAGAAGAAAGTCAGGAAACGGGAATTCCAAACGGGAGATCTGGTCCTAAGGAAAATCTTCCAAACAGAAGGAAAACTCAGGCCATCATGGGAGGGACCATATATCGTTAGCAAAATAGGAAGAAACGACTATTACCACCTGAAAATGGGAGAATGAATGGAATTACAGAAACCATTGAACGTGATTCATCTGAAAAAATATTATGAAGAATGTAAACAATCCATTATAGTGAGACACTTTTTCCACAAGGGTTCTTCCCCATATAAAAATGATGACGCCATATCTTCTTTCTTCAACTGAATTATCACTAAGAAACTAAGGGCCTGAAAAGTCATTAGGATGGGCAATTCATAATTCCTACTCTCAGAAGAAACTAAGGGCCTAAAAAGTCATTGGGAGGGACAGTTCATAAGTCCTATTCTTAGAAGAAACTAAGGGCCTGAAAATTCCTTGCGAGGGGCACTCCATAAATCCTACTCTTAGAAGGGACTAAGGGCATACAAAAGTCCTTAGGAGGGACAGTTCATAAGTACTACTTCTAAAAAAAAATTTAGGGGCATGAAGAGTTCTCGAGGGATATCCCATAAATCCTACTCTCAAAGGAGAAAGAAGACTGAACGGATGGAATGATGGATCCGTTACCTTGTAATAGGAAAGGAAATTCGAAACAGATGGAAAGTGCAACGGCCAAAACAGGAATGATATGTTATCACAGTTAGGAAATACATGAAACACACATTTTTCTAAAAGATCGCTTCATTAAAAAGAGAAACTACAAAATGAAGTACAAAAAATACCAACTACAGGTTAGTTTCCCCTTCGCGAGTAACTTCAGTAGGAACCTTTGAAGTAGCCTTAGGAGTCTCTCTTATGGGGTCAACACGGGTATCTTCCTCAGAATCAACGGAATCTTCAAAAATGGGAACGAGAGGAATGCGAGGAGCCTGGTCAGACTTAGCATTGCGATAACCCAGAGAATAAACCATATTCTCAACCTTGTTGACAATGGCTTGTTATTGACCCTCGAGACCATTTTCCCAATTCTTCACCTCAGCCAAAGTCACCTTGGTTGAGGACAACTTCATCTCTGTCGCATACAACTTAGCCTCAGCCTCAACCAAAGTCACCTAGGTTGGGATCAGCTTCACCTATGTCGTGCATAACTTCACCTTAGCTTCAGCCAACTTCTTTTAAACTATTTCCAGATTTTCCCTGCTGGCTTTGGCAACCATCTCCGCTTCCATCAGAGATGATTCCAACTTCACCCGTTCAAATGGGCGTTAGTCTGTCGCAACTCAGCCTCAACCTCTCCTTGACGCTCTCGTTCAGCGAGGGCCTCATCATATACCCAGTTAATCTCCCAGACCTCATTCACGCAGCTCACCAACTGAAGCTCCATCGCATGCAAATCCACCTGAAGTCCATTATGATAAGTCACAGCTTGCCAAAAACAAAAATAATAGCTAAATGATTAAACGAGCAAACACAAACCAAAAGTAAAAATTAAACGAAAACGGTTAAAAGTTTTTGCCTACATTAAACCGTGATTAAGGCCAACAACCTTATTTACAATAGACATCTGACGCAGTGCAGCTGCGTCCACATCTGACCTGATCTCCTTTGGCACGATGTGCGAAGGAAGGGGATCCTTGAGGAAGCTCACTGAACCTCTAACAGGCTGGGCCGTCGAGAAGTGCACCCAGTTCCAAAGACCGTCATCCTCCATAAGTGCACTTTGAGAACTGGCGAGAGGTGAAAACTACCTCTTAGGACTCAGAGGAACTGGTCTGGATTACCCAACGGAAATGAGAAACAAGGATCGCGATAAGGATAGCTCGAGGAACTTCTATTGTAGAGGTTGAAGGGGAAATGGACTCGGCAACCAAAATGAGTACAACTGTGACTTCAACCTCTCTCCTTGGATCAAGGAGATCTCTCTAGTCCCGTTCTGGATAACTGTAAGCGACGCGAAGACGGGATGCAACGTCTTTCAGAACAATGGGCCTCTTATTCAGGTTAGAATCTATACGAAGAAACAAGATACGTCAGACACAAATAATGATATATAAAAAAATAGGAAACAAGGGACTCGGGCCACTTACTGAACTCCCGTCAGAACTGGGGAATGATCCAGCGACCGTCACCATCCCGATTCCCGTCGATCCAGAGAGTCCCTTCATCCCATCCTTTGTGCCCGGGCCGTATGGTAGCAATTGATAGGGCGACTAAGTATGACAGATGAAAGATAAAGAAGAAAGGAGATCTCACGAATGGGTGTGATCTTAGGCCTGACCTCATCTGATGCTTTGATTACTATTTGACTAAGTTTAGTTAAACCCATGTAATGAGAGGTCTATATAAAGCCAATCTACTTAATAAAATAGGACACTTGGACCCTTAAAGAATTTTTGAAATTATCAAGCCTTTCTTTACATTTCACAAACAATAATACAAGCTCGATTGATATTAACATATTTTTCCTGATTTTTCTCAAAGTCTAAGAAAAATCCTTTACAACAAGGGAATGAAATTTCTTTGCCTTAAAAATTATATAATATATTTAACTAATGAGTTACTAAAATGCCAACTGATTTGCCTCTTAGAGCTAAAAAAAAATACAGGATCGAAGATAATGAAGAGTATTAACGAATATGGCAGCTCAAATGTTAAAACAATTAGCAAGTCAGTCGAGAGGAGTTAGAGGCAGTTTGTAAGTCAGTAAACTAACTAATGCAACTAGATTACAGTTTTACCAAGTCTTTAATTAAAGCAAATATCTGTAATAAAACTTTTGCAATATCTCGATATAAATAGAAAAATAACATCTCTCATTCAATTAGAATGTTGAGATATTGAACATTACTTTCTTATCAATATTACTCAGCTTTACATGGTATCAGAGCCTTTAAGAACACACGTTCGATGGCTAACACAAATCTTACAAATACACAAATGAATGATTTCTCAAATACCTTAATAGCTCCCTCAGTATGAAGCTTGACAGAAATAATTATGTGCTTTGGAAGTCACAAATTATTCTAGCCCTGAATGGCAATAATCTTGATGAGAATGTGTTTGAAACTTTGCCCAAACCTACAAAAATGCTAGAAGATGGTGCAGTGAATCCAACTTACAAAGACCAACTAGTTCTTAGTTGGCTTAGATCTTCTATGTCAGAAGGATCCCTTGGTACAATGACTCTTTACTCTTCATCTTCAGAAGTTTGGAACTCGTTGGAAATGAGTTTTGCAAAACAATCAAAGGAAAAAATGATGCAACTCATAAATGCTCTACAAATAAGCAAGAAAGGAAACTCAACAATAACATGATTTTGTGATAAACTCAGAAGGATTGGTAAAAGTCTTGCAGCTATAAGACAAGTAGTAAATGATCAAGAAATGATTATTTACATCTTGAATGGCTTAGGGCCTGAGTATGATTGGATAGTGGAGGTGACCTCAAGATCAGATGATTTTAGTTTAGAAGGGGTTCAAGCACTCCTGATATGTCAGGAAAGCAGAATTGAAAAACAACAAACAGAATTAGACTCAAATGTCAAGATGTGTGCTAATGTAGTCTTTAACAACTTTGATAGAAGAAGTAACAATTTAGGACACCAATTATGGTATAAGAATGGAGGAAGATGACCACAAACTCATGGAAAACGTGGAATAGTAAATGGCAAAATAGGAGGTAGTAGATTTGGTAGAGGTGTAAACAAGGTAATCTACCAAGTTTGTGGCAAGATATGACACACTATTGGAGTGTGCTATTACAAATATGAGAAAAGTTATGGAAATCAAGACCACGTCAAGCTAATCTTACATTTTCTGGCTTCACAAGCCCTTCAACTTCTTCTTCCACGTGTGTAGCATCACAAGTTGCCTATATTGTATCAACTGAACCAGAATATGACATATCCTGGTATGTTGATAGTGCAGCCATGAATCATGTAACATCTGAATTGAGCCATCTAAGTCTTGCATAGGATTACAATGATGGTGATAAGCCTTTTTTTGGAAATGGTAAGAAGCTTACTATAACTCATATTGGTTCTACTTTATTACCCTAAAAAACCTACCCCTTAAAACTAAATACTTTACTTAGAGATTCCTGAAATCAAGAAAAACTTAGTAAGTGTATCAAAATTAACTAAATATAAGAATATCTTTATTGAATTTTATGTTGATGCTTGTTTTATGAAGGACAAAACCTTGAGAACTGTTATACTCAAATGAGTACTTAAAGGTGGCTTGTATCTGCTGACATTCCCTGATGACAAAGCTCTTAATGCTTATACCTTACACTGCTCAGTGAATTCTGTTTTACCTATTTCTAAAGAGTCCTTGAATATGTCTTGTGTTAATTCTGTCTTACTTGATTGTGCAAATAGAAATAAAAAGTATGTCTGATGTACAAATTTCTATTGGTTTACAATCTTCCATCAATACAAATGCAATTTTTTTCTTACAAATGCAATTTTTTCTTACAAATGCTTCAATACTGATAAAAAAATTCTGCTCAAAGAATTCTAATCATGATCTAGATATTCACATAAGCAAAGGAAAGTCAACTAACCTTAATACCAGTAAGTATAGTCAGTATGGCTTTATGGCATAAAATGATAGGTCATCATGCACATGACATCTTAAATAAGGTCAAACAATCTGAAAACATCAAAGCTTCTAAACTTGATTCTTCTTTCTACATAGCATGCCAAAGAGGAAAAAACCATACTTTACCCTTTCCAAACTCCAATACGGTTACAACACATATATTATCTAACGGTTCAGCTGATGAATCGGTTCATCAGTTCATCAGTTAATAAGTTCACCAGTTCATCAAAAATCAAATTGAGAACACAATTGACGTCATAGTGATTTTTCTCTGTGATTAATAGTTAATCAAAACTCTGAAGAATAATAGTCACGTTCTTTTTTAGATTCGTCTCACTAAATTCATTCTCAGTAAATCTCTAGATCTCATGTCTTGAGTACATCTAGACACATAAAAAATGTCTTGTAATATTCTACATACCTACACACGTCCTAGTGCATTGAGGATTGACTTGAAAGATCTTGGTGTGGATCTCAGAGTCTACTGATCGTTGGAACGATTTCGTGGGATAGAGGATCGATCAGTTTTGGAAGAATGCTTGATATAGACTACAAGAGGTATATGATTCCTAACTTTATATGTTGTAGATTTAATATATACTTTTGCAAATAGTAAAAACAGATCTTTAGGGCCATGCATCCTTACCTTCCATAATAGCTCGGTATAAATAGCATATTAACATATTTCATTTAGTTAGAATGCTGAGATATTGAACATTACTTTCTTCTCAATATTACTTAGCTTTACAAAGAGAAAGAGGGAAGTTAATTTTATATATTTTGTGGAGTTATTTTTTTATACAAAAAGGGAGACTGCCTTTCCATTTTTATCTATTATTTGACATGTTGTAATTTATATTCAAAGGAAATTTTGGTCTATAAATTTAATAATCAAATTCAAACATTTCAAATTCTCATAAGGTTCACTAATTAAATTCCAAGCTCCAACAAAATCATTGTTATTAAATAAAATTCAAAGTTTGATCAAGAGCTAAAATATGATCACGTATTAGATCTATATAATTTTTTAATCATGTTCTGACAAACATAAGAGCTCTTTCAGTTGGTTTTGATATTACTCTTATTCTTAATGAAGTAACTTGGTGTAGCCCGTTTTTCACTACTAAATAGATTTGGCGGCTGTAGTCTCTATCAATTAAGTCCTACTTCTTTTGAAAACAAAAAAATATGCACATGAAATATAGAATGAAAACTAGAAGGGTAAAACTGAAAGCCGGCCGGCCTGCATTTTGTCGAGTTTCTTTCTTCATATTAATCAATATTATTTACCTAATAAATTAAAACCAATGATTAGAATGTTGTAGACTTTATATGAGAATGAAAAAATAATAATAAAAGAAGAATTGGGGAATTATGAGGAACATTATAATCTACTGAACCTGGAAAAAAATTCGATGAGAATTCTAAAGCTGAAGTTTTTATGGTTGTGGTTGACAACTTGAGAAAGAAAATAATGGTCAACTTAATTAATAATAATTAAAGCAAAAATGAAATTTAGAATGTTAATTAGCTTCCATTTGATAGAACGTGAAACAAATTATATGATATCATTTGGTGTCAAAATAGAAAGCTTGCGAAAGTTCTTAAAATTGACTTTCTTTCATGTGATGGCCAAACCCCATTGACTAAATACACACCCACTTGATCAAGTCGGCGTTCTCGCATGGAAAATTTAGTTGTGTCCAATTGCAAATTTGAAGTCGCCAATTGTTTTCTATAACGATTAACATATATTATCAAAATTAGTTTCTCTAATATGTATTAAAAAAATTTCTTTATTAAGAGTTCATGGTTTCTAGGAAAAAACTATTCTTAGAAAATCATATCATTTACTATTTTGAGTTTCTAAATAAAAATAAATAAGCTCTTAGTGTTGTTTTATCCTGATTTATCAAAAATGTATGTATGTATGTCAAGTCTAGCTTATGATGTATTTGTTAGTGTTTATGACTATAGAAGTGTTTTCATACATTGAAATAATATACATCTTAATTCATAATTATGACATGTATTTTTTTTCCTAAGAATCACTTGAATATATTTTAAAGCATATTGAGGTGTATATAGAAGCATTTTAAGCAACATTAGATATGTCATGTGTTTTTTATAGAAGTGGTTTCACGTATAGAAATTTATTTCAAATAATAATTTTTATCAAGTATTGTGTGATTTGAAGTATCATTTTTTTAATGCATTAAAGTATTTTTAGCCAAAATTCTCCTGAACACGATCAGCCTTAAGCACAAGTTTTTTAGTTTGATGTTTTGAGATAAAAAAGTTACTCAAAAATACGTTCACCAAATATATATATTCTAATCTTAACTGATTTTCAAAGTTGGTTTTAAGTTTCAGAAAAATAACACAAAACGCTTCTTGAGTATTACACCTTTACACAAAAAAGAGAATTCTTATAATTTGAATAACCCTCCCCCAATTGTTTTCTCTAATTTAAAAGGTCCACTGTTTTGGGATTAATTAGAACCTCCGAGAACAGATCCAGAGAAAGAAAAGGGCATGAATGTACAAAGTAAAGCTAAAGAAACCTAAACTAACATGGCAACCCTCTCTACTACGAATTATTATTATGAAATTAATGGAAAGTGCATGGATTAGTTTATAAGATGTTATAAACAACTATTAAAAATGGTCTATATAATGTGATTGCACTAGTTAAAGAAGCCGACCAATTATGAGGTTAGTACTACTACGATCTGGATTAAGTACCCCTAATCATGACTGTTTTCATACAATAATGCTTGTTTAAGAAATCTCGGAAGCCTTTCACATTTTATAGAAATAGAATAATCACATTGTAATGACTTGGGGTTTTAGTTAATGTGCTTTGCTGTAAATGGGCTATTGTTTAAAAGAAAATTTTCCATAAGATCCTTCACACTTGTTCTCTTACATGATTAATTAGTTGTTTTAAGGATTTGATTGCTTTTCTTTATTGCATTTAAGTGCTCAAAGTTTAATTGTTTAAACATTGTTATCCAATTATATCTAATTAAATCTACTAGAATATCACTCTTCACTATATATGATCGCGCGTTTCAGACTAAATTTTATTTAATCAAGTGAGTTGTCAATCATTTTATACCTAAAATGTTTTTTTTTATATTTTTGTTATTTTTATTTAAAACATATGATAATTCACTTGGTTGTTGAATTTGACGGGAAATCGGTTAATGCCTGAAAATTTTACAAGTATATGAACCATTTTAAGTATTAAGTAGCGAGGTCGAATCATAAACACTTGACCCATCTCAACTCGTAAAAGGGATTATACTTCATAAAATCATATTATTCAAGACTAATTAATTAGTTAAACAATTAATCTAACTACTTGAGTTGAAACACGTGAAAGCATTTCAATATAATTCCCGATCAATAACTTATTCATAATGACACCAAATCCCATTTATCTTTTTAATTACTCTAATTATTTATACAAAACTCCAAAAAAGTAACATTTGATATGAAAACTACAAGCAAATAATGTGACTATTATATTGAAATAACAACGAAAGCGCTCACTAGAAGCACTTAATTTAATTGTTGTATCACATGGTTTTTAATGCCTCATTAATTGGATCTCCTTCTTCTTATTGACGAGAGAAATTAAATAATTATTAAATCAATCCTAATAAGTACTTAATTTTCTAGCTCACACCCAATTTGTGGGGTAATTTTATTTATCTTATTACGGAATCTCCTGAATTTTGGAATTTACAAAGAAGTTATCAATTAAGAAGCCTTTAACGACAATTTCATTTTGTCTTTGTTCTTTCCGAACTATATATTGCTTTAATTTTCACAAGAATGGTTTGTCCTCCCATAAATTTGGTAAGCAATGACGTTAATAATTAGACTCAATCACTTTACTTAATTAACAACATTAAACATGTTTAATGAGTATTACTAAAATATGTTGATTTTCTCAATCAGGCAGCAGCTTTGTTAAGTTGAGCTCAACGAACCGCAAAAAAGTAATTAAAATACTCAATAAAAGTTTTCCCTATGGAAGAACCAGCAACCATCATAAATTCTATTATAATCTCGGTTGGTGAACATGACTAAAACCGTCAATGCACGTGTATAAAAAGGAACCAACCAGAGGAAGCCAAGAAGACCATTGACTTGGCAAAACGGGAAGGGATGAGCAGAAAGATAGAAAATTTAAGCAAGGATCAACCTAACGGTTATAGTTGAATTCCCCAAATCTAGGGGATATGCCAGCAATTTATTGATTAAGCTTGTAAATCCCTCAAATCTCATTGTAATCTCTTTAATCTCCCTGGAATACAGTGAATATACCATTCCTAAGAGAATATTGCTCATTTTATGAAATGTAACAAGACCTCATGAACAACATCTAAATAAAAACTAATTGTAAGTTCAATAGAAGCAATACGAATCAACAAAACAACAGTCTTCTTTGAGTACTCTCTCTCTCTCGCTCTCTCTCTCTCTCACTCTCTCTCGCTCTCGCTCTCGCTCTCTCAATTTACTTCTTTGAGTGTGTGAGGAAAAATTCTTTTACATTTTTTGTGCTTTCACTAAGAGAGAGTAGAAACCTCAAAGAAAAAAACCATCTGAAAACCAAGCAATGCCTCGAACGAGATCAAACATTGTCCTCAATGAGGGAAACGGGAATGAGGATGATCATACCAATCAACCCGCTCCCCCAACTGAGATGCTTCAATCTATCCTGAACAGAATGCAAGAGATGAAGCAACGAAACGTTGAAACGTGAAGTACCGTCTAGGCTCACAAAGCAACCGTACTACAAGGACATGGATAAGTACTACTCATACAGTAGGAGCAATGGGCACTACATGAAGAATTGTTATCAACTGAAGTACTACGTCGAAAAGCTGCTAAAAGAAGGATACCTCAATCAATTTGTGCAGAAAGAGGAGCTGAAATAAGAAAGTGAAAAAGAGGCCTGTAACGGGGGAAAATGAGAAAACGGGAAACAACCACTCCGGATAGTTGGCACCATCATTGTGTTGACTGAACATGATGGAACTAGAAGAAAGGAAAGGAAAGTATATTGTAAGAAACAATTGTTGGAAGAAAGCTGAGAATGGGGAAGTTCCCCGAACGACAGTTGTAACCTCCCACTCATATTTGATGACCTTGATTTAGAGCATGATGGACACCATAACAACGCCCTAGTCATTTCAATACAAGTTGAAAACTGTTTGATAAGAAGGGTACTGATTGACGACGGGAATGCCATCAATATTCTCCATCGATCAACACTCGAGAAAATGTCTACGAGGGAACGACAACTACAAAATCCATCATAACCACTAATAGACTTCAATGGAACTGTTAGCTACTCAGAAGGGATAATTACTCTCCCAAATAGTGCAAAACCATTCAGCTACCTCATAGAGTTTGTGGTGTTAGACACGTCATCTCCCTATAATGCCATCTTAGGGAGAACTTGGCTGCACAAGATGAAAACCGTACCGTAAACCTATTACTAAGCGTTGAAATACCCGTCTCCTAACGAGTCAAGACCATAAGAGGAGGTCCCGCTGTTGCTTGAATCTATGCCATAACCGCATTAGAGTCAGCAAGAAAGAAGATGATGGAAAAGAAGGTGGAGGATTTGATGGTTGCTAATAAACAATAGCAATCACAGAAGGACGTGCAGGTGGGCCTGAGATACAAAGCGGGAGAATAAACTGAACCCATGTACTTAGATGAAAAGACACGAAAGACAACCAACATTGGAGCCCACCTCGAGCAAGCGAAAAAAGAACGGTTGCAGTATTTCTATGGGGAAACAAAGACATCTTTGCAACAACAGCACAGGAAATGCCAGGTATACCTGAAATATAATATGTCATAAGTTAAATCTTGATCCTACTGTCAGGCCAATAAAGTAACGAAAGAGAAGTTTCTCACCAGAATGGAATATGGTCATAAAAGAAAAAGTTGACAAGTTGTTGAGAGTGGGCATCATCAGGGAGGTAAATTACCCAGAGTGGCTTGCAAACATTGTTATGGTAGAAAGGAAGAACGGGAAATGGAGAATCTGCATGAACTTCACATATTTTAATAAAGCATACCCCAAAGGCGAATATCCACTGTCGAGAATAGACTAGATTGTGGATGCCACCTTGGGACACGAGCTCCTAAGATTCATGGATGCCTTTTCAGGATATAACCAAGTGAAAATATTCTAACGAGGATCACTCTGACGTAAACCCCGAGAAGGTCTAAAAGCCTTACTAAGATTCTCATTAACATTAACATAAAAAGACACCAAGGAGACACATTTATAAATCCAGGTAACCTCAATTTCAGTATGGCTTCAATAAAGAAACCCCATTCAACCATATCATACTCCTTAGACATATCTAACTTAACAATAGCGAAACCCATCTTCTCACGTTTTTTAACCTGAAAAGAGTAAATGATTTTATGGGCAATAAGAATATTATTAGAAATATGTCTACCTGGAACAAAGGCACACTGGTTGACACCAATAATCTTATCAATCACCCCCTCATCCTATTAGTAAGAATATTTGAAATGACCTTATAAATCACGTTACAGAGACTAATAGGATGATACTCAGTCATAGAAAAGAAATCATTCACCAAATTAATTAACTTGGCACGTACCAGCCCCCAATTTTGAGTATAAAAGGCAGCAGTGAAGCCGTCTAGACCGGGCACCTTCGTTGGGTGTATACCGTGGAGAACAATCAAAATCTCAGCTTCAATCACCTCTTGGTCCAGTGAAATCACATCATTGTCACTTAATTTTCTAGAATAGCCTCTCAAAGCATCAGTGACATCCTCCGTGCTGGATTGGAATACTAGAATAAATGCTGAAAATAATTCAAGGAAATACCCTGAATGCTATTTAAATCAGTAACACGGTCTCCGTTACTACCTTCCAGGCCCTGAATAATATTCCTTCTCCTACAATTTTTCACCTTGGCATGAAAATACTTCGTGTTGTGATCTCCATTCTGAAGCCAGTTGATCCTAGCATGATCCTTCCAATACCTATTATCCTTCATAATCATCGAACTGAGTCTCGCCTCCAACTCTTTAATTTTATCCAGATTTGAAAAATCAGAGCTATAGAGGGAAGCTATTTGATTTTTTAAATCTTGAATCAACACTTTTGAGTTAGCAAAGAGAGTCTTCTTCCTCCATCTGATAAGAGCATCTCAGATTAAACTTAGAGTGGACGGCAACTCAACAGCTTTAGATCCACCCAGAACCTCCATCCATGTATCGACAATGATCTGCTTGCAATCTAACCTTGAGAACCAATGTCTGTCATACCTGAAGAGATCAAGAAAATATAACTTTCATAACTAAATTGTTTGCTTTCTCTCACAAAGTAATGCCTTTCAGTTTGAAAAATGCAGGGGCTACTTACCAGAGGTTGGTGAACAAAATCTTCTGAGAACAAATCGAGAAAACCATGAAAGTCTATGTGGATGATATGCTAGTAAAAAGCTATAAACGGAAGATCACATCATAGACCTCGATGAGACTTTCTCAATCATGAGGAAGAGCTCCATGAAATTGAATCCAGAAAAGTGCACATTCAGAGTGGCAATGGAAAAATTATAAGGTCATTTGGTCACACAGGGGGGAATTGAAGTCAACCCGGACCAACTGAAAGCCATAATAGAAATGAGATCCCCCCGAAACCACAAAGAAATACAAGGTCTAACAGGAAGATTAGCAGCATTAAACAAATTCCTTTGAAGATAACCAGACAAGTGCATGCCGTTATTTGTAAACCTAAGGAAGAACTCCACAGATGGATGGGATGAAGAATGTGAAGAAGCTCTTAATAAGATCAAAGAATATTTAACAACTCTGCTTTTTTGTCAAATCCAGAACCTGGAGAGCCTTTGTTTTTTTATATGGTCGTATCGCAGACAGCTGTCAGCGCTCTGATCAGACAAGAGGAAAGAAAACAAAAGTCTATATATTTTGTGATAGCTGAAGCCCGTTACAAAAGAATGGAGAAGTTAATACTGGCCATTGTGTTGGCAACAAGGAAACTAAGGCCTTGTTTTCGAACACACAGTATAAAGGTGCTGATGGATTCACCAATCAGAAGCCTCTTACATTCGCCTGAGGTCAGCGGGAGAATGGTGAAGTGGACAATAGAGCTAAGCTAGTACGAAATGCATTACGAACTGAGGACATCGATTAAAATGCAAATTTTAGTTGACTTCATAGCGGATTTCACTATTGACAACAAGAAAAAAATTGATAGCAGATCACAGGCCAATGCGAGGGAAACATGGGAACTCTACGTTAATGAAGCCTGGAACAACAAAGGAACCAGAGCGGGAGTTGTGCAACGGACACCATTTGGCAAAACACTTGAGCACTCTATTCATTTGGATTCAACGCCTTAAATAATGAGGCAGAGTATGAAGCCTTGGTAGTGTGATCCTCCTTACTACAGGAACTAGAGGTAACCAGAGTAAAAATATTATGTGATTCAACGGTAGTTATGAAACACGTCATGGAAGAGTTCACGGTAAATGATGAAAAGATGATCAATTACCTACAATGGGTAAAAGATTTATTGAATCAAGTGAAGAGTTATGAAACCCATCAGGTCCCAAAAGCGGGACATGCGGATGCGCTAGCAAATGTGGGATCTTCGCTACCTAAAGGAAGGAGTATTGCCACACGATAAACTTTGCGCAAAGAAAGTCCAGCAACAAAGCGCCAAGTACTGCTTGATTAACGGTTCATTGTATAAGCGATCTTTTTCAAGTCCATATATGAAGTGCCTAAGGGAAAAGGAAGTCCGGAATGTGTTAGCAGAGATTCACAAAGTGCTGAAAAAAGGATACTACTGGCAAAAAATGCACCAAGACGCCAAACAGTATGTATGAAAATGACAAATGCCAACGATTTGCACCCGCAGTCAAAATGGCCCATGGGGAACTCAATACTGTGGCGAGTCATTGGCCATTCATGCAATGGGCTATGCACATCGTCGGACCACTTCCCATGGCACCTGCTCATAAACAGTTCATGTTGGTTGCAACGAACTACTTCACTAAATTGATTGAGGCAGAGGCTTTTGCTAGGATTCGCAAGGAAGAAGTAAGAGGGTTCCTATGAAAATACATAGTGTGCCGATACAGAAGTCCCTGAGTTTTTCTGACAACAAACTTCAATTCACTGGGAGAATGGTGAAGACCTTCTGTGAAAGACTTAAAAATTGTAAATCGGTTCTCCATACCCTACTATCCACAAGGAAACGGATAAGCTAAGAGGTCAAACTGAATCATACTTGATAATATGAATAAACAATTGGAATTGTCCAAGGGAAAATAGGTTGAAGAACTACCAGCAATACTATGGGCATACAGACTAACTCCTAAAGAGGCAACGGGTGAGACACCTTTCACTTTAGCCTACAGAACAGAAGCAATGATACCATGGAAATTGGAAGCTGCACTATGAGATCAGAATTGACTGAGTGGTAAAATGAAGAACTCCTAAAAGAGAGTCTTGACTTATTAGAAGAAATGAGAGTGGCGGCACTCGTACAAATGGTTAATTATAACCACAAAAGAAAATCTTACTTCTGAAGATAAATCAGGTTTAGGAGGGAGATCTAGTCCTAAAGAAGATCTATCAAATGTAAGGAAAGTTCGGTCCATCGTGGGAAGGACCGTACATTGTTAAAGAAGTAGGTGACAACGGATACTATCATCTGACAACTGAAGAGGGAGAAGAACTGATGAAACTGTGAAATGCCATCTATATGAAAAAGTGTTTTGTTTAACTTATCAAATGTTGTTATAATGAATAATTATTTCCCATGGTATTTTCCGCAAGGGTTTTCCACGTAAAAAACTTGTGTAAACTCCCTCCCTCACCTCTTGAAATTAAATGTGAATACTGAAAGGTTAGCGGCCTAGGAGCAAAAGCCTTTGAGGGTGGAAAAACATTCTCTCTAAAATGTGGAAAAGGGAGTAGGAGAAAATGACAACGGTTTGACAGCCTAAGTACTCGAGAGCGGGAAACCCTCTCTCTAAAATGTAAAACTAAAGGTTGATGGTCTTAACACCTAAAGCCTTGAGAAAGTGGATGCATTCTCTCTAAAAAGAAAGAAAATAAAAGGTCGGCAGCCTAGTAGCCAAAACCCTTGAAGGCAGGAAAAACTCTCTCTCTAAAATGTGGAAAATAAATAAAGGAGTACGAGAAAGAAAACAATGAAGGAAGCAAAATGACAAAGTACGAGGGAACAAATCCGACAGATAAAGATGGCAAAACAAGCAAGCTCAAAGGAAATAGAAGTATGGCAAGAAATCACATCCGCTTCGAAGAAGAAGCTAAAACTCAAGGTCTTTGAAAGATGATAAAAGAAAAGTGGACAAACAAAAGCACTCTAAGCGAAAAAACTTTTAAATTTTCTATTACTCTTAAGTGTTCAATCATTTACTAAATTATTGATTAAATATGGAAGTTGGTGAAGGGAAAATTCTAAGTGTTAAACTACTTATTGAAATTTTACTAAAAGTTAGGAAGGATAACAAAAGAAGAAATATAAATTGTTAAATGAAGAGATCATTTCATTTATAGAGGGGAATTTCAAAAATGATTTTAAAGAAAATAATAATAATAAAAAGTACAAGTGCATAAAATAAAAATCACAGGGAAAGTAAAAAGTTAAGACTCTTCAACGGGGATGAAACATCAGCAGCAGAATAATCTTCGAGATGGACTTTGGGTAGGAGAAAATGACAACGGTCTGACAGTCTAAGTACTCGAGGCAGGAAAACCCTCTCTCTAAAATATAAAAACTAAAGGTTGATGGTCTTAACACCTAAAGCCTTGAGAAAAGGGATGCATTCTCTCTAAATAGAAAGAAAATAAAAGGTTAGCAGCCTAGTAGCCAAATCCCTTGAAAGCGGAAAAATCCTCTCTCTAAAATGTGAAAAATAAATAAAGGAGTACGAGAAAGCAAACATTGAAGGAAGTAAAATGATAAAGTACGAGGAAATAAGTCCGACAGATAAAGATGGCAAAACAAGAAAGCTCAAAGGAAAAAGAAGTGAGGAAAGAAATCACATCCGCTTCGAAGAAGAAGCTAAATCTCAAGGTCTTTGAAAGAGGATAAAAAGAAAAGCGGACAAATAAAAGCACTGTAAACAGAAAACCTTTTAAATTTTCTATTACTCTTAAGTGTTAAATCATTTACTAAATTTTTTATTAAATATGGAAGTAGGTGAAGGAAAAATTCTAAGTGTTAAACTACATATTGAAATTTTACTAAGAATTAGGAAGGATAACAAAAGAATTGATAGAAATTGTTAAATGAAGAGATCATTTCATTTATAGAGGGGAAATTACAAAATGATTTTAAAGAAAATTATAATAATAGAAAGTACAAGAGTATAAAATGAAAATCACAAGGAAAGTAAAAATCTAAGACTCTTCAACGGGGATGAAACATCAGCAGCAGAATAATCTTCAACGACATCCTCAGCACTAGAAACATCCTCAGTAGAAGCATCCACTCCGGCTTGAGATTCTGAATCATCTTTGAGGTGGAATTTAGGAGGATTGCTCTCCTTCCTATCCTTGTATCCCGCACGGTAGACCTTCTTCTCATCCTTGTCGAAAAGGCCTTGGAAGATGTCTTTCGTCTCTCTCTCTCTCTCGACTCGACGTCCTCCCAGGCTTACTCAGTAGCGGCCAACCTCTCATCAGTGATCTTCAAATTCTCCCCAAAACTGGCTAAGCACCTCTTGGATTCCTTCAAAGCTTCCTTTGTGGCCTTCAGTGGGTTCTCCAGCTTAGCAAGCTCCGTCATAGTTGCAGTCGCGCCCTAGGTGAACTCCTTCACTGTCCCTTGGAGATCAGCCTCCCTCTTCTTTAGCTGTTCAATTTCAGCTTGGTGATGACCAAGGACTGCATGACATCCTTCGACCTCCATCTTCCACTAAGTCATAGTTTGCTCATTTACCAGCAAATGTCTCTAGAGACTGTTATAATGGCCTATAAGATATACAAAGGGAGAAAAATCAAACATTAGAAAATGTAGAAGATAATCAAAGAAAGCAGGAAAAGAAAATAATAAAAGAAATACCTTCATCAGACCATGACTCAGGAAACAAAGCTAGTTCTCAATGAACATATTACGGGAAGTTGTTATGTCCATTTAAGATTGGACCCCACGAAGCACGATGTGTGCTAAACGGGGGTCATTGAGGAAGTTCACGGATGAAGGGATTAGAGGAACACCATGGAAGCTTCTCCATCTTCACAAAGAAGGAACTTCACTTCCCCTTGAGATCCGGAGGAGTGAATGGGATTAGACTCCCTCTGTTTTGACTGCGGAGGAGGAAGAGGCGAAATTGAACGATGTTGAGAACCCTCTCCAAGAGCCGCGAGAGAAGGAGGAATGACTGGATAAGAGTCTGCTTGGGCAGCGGGACTTTTAGTAGAAGCAGGTGGAGGACTATGAGGCACTCGGGGAAAACTCAGGGCTTCGTGCCTTGGGCAGGCGTTTCTCTCCTCTTCAACATACTCAACAATAGTGTTACACAGGAGCTTCGACATAAGTACACCCACATCAAAATTCTGAAGGAGTCATTCCTGTTCATACCTAGAAGAAATAAAAGTACTGGAATTGGAGAAGATGGTTGGGAAGAAGAAGAGATTATTTGAGTTGCATTAGGAATGAAAGCAACGTTAATCTCCCCAACGTTAATCTCCCATCGTGGATCAATAAGATCATCCCAGTCTCGTCCTTAGATGTTGAAAGCGATGATTATCTTCTCTGGGGACTTATTGGGAAGATAAAGCTTATTATTATTCTTGTTATCTGTTAAAAAAGAAGAAGAAGAATAAGAATAAGAAAAATGGGGCCAAAATTAGATGGAGAAAAAGAAACAAGATCCGACACTTACTAAAGACTCCCCATTTCTGGGGGATTGTCCAGCGACCATCACCACCCCAGTTCCCTCCGATTTGGATGACATCTCGTTCCCAGCCTTTGTCCCATTTAGGAATTTCGGTTATCATTTTCCTCTTTTTAGGATTGGGATGGGGGATAAAGTAATAGGTCTCGTTGCGATACTTAATGATATAGCAAACACGAAGCTTATAAATGCCTAAATCTAAACCATATCTTCTATTTAAAGCCTCGAAACCTAATAGAATCCTATAGGAGCTAGGGGTAAATTGAGGCGGAGCCAACCCAACTATGTAGAAAAACTCTTGTAAAAAAAGGATAAAATGAAGCTTAAGTCCTAAAGCTATATACATCGAAGCAATGGTAATTTGGAATGGGGTTCTACACTCTAGGCCAGGATGATCACTCTCTCCTAAAACCATATACGACATCGTGAAGGAAGGCGTCTCTGTGGGAAGCAATGAAATGGTCAACCTCGGTTTGGGACTTAACTAAGGGAATGGGAGGTTTTAACCTATTACTGCCTAGCATACTAAAAGGAAAGAATACGCAGAAATTTTTTACAGAGAAGAGGAAAAATAAGAACTTATGGAAAAAGATGAAGGTAGGGGAGAATCGAAGAAGAAAGGCCCTTAAATAGGCTACGGATTTGAAAGGGAAATGAATCACACCTTATATTTTTTTAACATGAGAATTGGAGGGCGTTTTGCAGGGAAACGTGACTGAAAAGGTAGAACTGTCGCATGTACTGACAAATAACATAGTGACCACTGGGAAAGGAAAAGGGATAAAGCATGCGCTACACGAAATAGTTGAGAACAAGAACGTGAAAAGACATGAAAAAAGAAAGACGAAGAGCCATTTTACGGAAGGGACATCAGCGAGAATGGGGGACGAAGCGACAACTTAGATACAGCACGTGTATCTTTTTTACTAATTTATTATTATCTTTTGCTATTTCCAATGGACGACTCGAAAAGTGGAAGAACTTAATCAAATCTCTCATCAAAGCATGCGAAAAATGAGGTTCCTCATCATTACACATAAATAAATAAACTTTTATTGAGTGTTATCGGGGGCAAATGAACAGGAGTAAAACTGTCAAAGACACGTGTATAAATAGTGACCAACCAGAGGAAGTCGTGAAGACCATTGATGTGGCAGAACGATAAGGGATGAGCGGAAAGATAGAATATTTAATTAAGGATCAATCTAACGATTATAGCTGAATTCCCCAAATTTGGTGGGCGAGGGGATATTCCGGTAATTTATTGATTATGCTTGTAAAACCCCTCAAATCTGATTGTAATCATTTAATCTCCTTAGAATACAGTGAATATACCATTCTTAGGAGAATATTTCTTATTTTAAGAGATGTAACAAGACATCATAAACATCCTATAAATAAAAGCTAATTGTAAGTTCAATAGAGGCAATACGAATCAACAAAACAATATACTTCTTTGAGTACTCTCTCTCTCTCTCAATTTACTTCTTTGAGTGTGTGAGGAAAAAAAATCTTTTACAGTTGGTATGATAATAAGAGGATCGAGAATTTATGTTGTTCCTTGTGAAAGTCAGAGGTGTATTTGGTCTGACCTTGCGTAATATCAGTTTTTGATGATCTAGACGGATCAAATGAAAAAAATATAAAAAAAACAAACAAAAATATTAATAGTGAACAGTCAAGAATCTCACATGACACGTGACGAGATTTTGACCGAAGATCCATCAAAGAGAAGAGGATCAGAACCCTAGAAGGGATAAGATGATCATAATTAATCCAGCAATTATAAGGCAATATAGTCAACATATTAGTTGAAAGAAATACAAAATGAGATCAGAGCCGTGGATGGATCTTACGGCTACGATTAAAACTGAAGTTATAAGATAATATAGTGATAAGTTGAGCATGGGAGCTCATACCTGAGAAGATCCCATCAATAGAGAGGGGCGCCAGCTGAGAAAAATCTCATCGGCCGAAAACATATAGGCGTGTGATCCTCCCCCTTTATTATTATTATTATTATTATTATTATTATTATTATTATTATTATTATTATTATTATTATTATTATTATTATTATTATTATTGTAAGGCCTATAAGTACAGACTCATGTAAAAAAATGAAAAGAATGGTAGGCAACCCAAGCAAACATTTACTAAGTGCATTGCTTTTTCCCTCTTCTCTTATCATCAACTATGTAAAATCGTTTACACAAGTGAATAGTCTTCCTGTGATTTTTCTTCCCTTTAAGAGTTTTTTCGCATAAAGATGATGTCTTTATTCTCTCATTCTATCTCTAAATTATTATCTTCATTATTCATTCGTAAAAGTTATCCCTATTGGAATATGTCCATAAAGTCTTAGAATCGACTGGGCAACGAATCCGATTATGACTGTTAGGTTGAACCAATGAATGCCAGTCTTGGGACATGAGAGTAGAGACTCAAACGGTTAAGCTAGACATGTTATGAACTTGTTGAATAGATTGGTAACAAATTAGTTTAGAGTCTAAAATCATTTACTTACCATTAAATCTAATTGTTACACCAAAATTATATTTTCATAATTACCTTAATCCTGAGGTGAATACGTAGCTTGACTTAGTTTGTTGCAATCTTTGATATGTCAAATGAGCGAGTTCGAATTGGTGGGCAATACCTCGGCTGTTGGGATTATAATTCAATTAAGTTGGAGTTACGTGATTAACGGATATAAAAATTCGTGGTTGGATTACGAAAGCAACAATATCACCTTATGCTTTATTGATGGGTGTGTGAATAAATTAACCTGGCCAAGTATTCAATGAATTGAGTTATTGATTAAGACTTGTGAATTGTATGAGACAATTTACTATTATGTCTTTCTTATTCACTATCATTAAAGGAATTGAGGAAATAATAACAAGAGGAGAAAAATGATAATTTTACACATCCGCTCTTGTTATTGATATTCACGATGGGTATTATGTTAAAGTATTGTGTGAACCGTGAAAATATAACGAGTTTATTTACACCAACGGAAAATGTAGCACGCATGAATCAAGAGTTGATTCGGCATCGAACCTATAGTGAAGTCGTACGATGTCATGATTAAATAGTTCAAGAATTTATGGAGATAAATTCACTGGGTATTTGAATCCTTAGCGTTGTTCATGTGGATCCATTCGGTCTCAGAAATAGCTCATAAGAACAGGAATAGAGAAACGAAGTAAATTGGATCAAAATGTATTTTGGTGCCAAGGCATATTTCCTACACCTATATGTGATGGATGATGTTACTTAATTAGTTAAGTGTGATTGTATGTATTGAAATTAGTTAAGTGTGATTGTATGTATTTTGGTGCCAAGGCATATTATTGTTTAATTATTGGATAATTATTAAATAAAAATTAATTAATTAATTAATTAATTGATAATGATCAATTAAATCTATCAATTGGATTGATGAATCTCGATACAACTCAAACTCTAAGGAATATTACAATTTTTGGCAATTCTGAATAAATGAGATGAATTTTTGGAAATTTAAAAGTATATGGGTATATTTATAAATGTAAAAAAGTAGATTTTATCAATATCTAATAGCAATCTGATTGCAGATAAATATTGGATTAGATACAGTTACTTGTTAACAAAGCAAGGGAGAAAAATATTTTCCTCCCCCTCCCTATTGCCGCCGAAAATTATATTGAAGGAGAATTTTTTTTATTTTTCTTCTTTAATAGTTTTGAGAGCGCACACTCAAATTACTATCCAAAATTTTTGTGCGATATATTTCTGAAATTAACGGGTGGTTGTTTGTTGACGAAATTCGTAAATCATTATTGAAGTTCAAGTGCGTGGTTCGGATCACGAAACTTGAAAAACACGAAGAACGCTCGAAATAATTCCGCCAGTTTAGAAACTCTTCGATACAAGGTATAGGCTAAAAATTGTTATCTTCTCGCTTAATGTCGTATATGCATAATCGCATGTTATTTGGTTTTAAGTTACTTAATTTGATTAAATAAGTTAATTAAAAATATTTTTTATATTACGTCCACGAACAGTTCGTGGTTCAAACTTATTTTTAATTAATTTTAAAAGTAACTGGTCCTAGCATCCCCATACCAAAAAAATCATTTACAAATAAAATCTTACTTTAATGCATCACAGTTGAATACATGAACAGAGAATCAGGATTCCTAATAATAGAACTGTCATTCTAATTTGAGTAATTTGTGAACGTCTCTTTTTTATTGTTAAAGTTACAAGTTATACAAGAAATGAGAGAATGTTATAGCACAAATTTATGATTTGATGATGTGAGAACTTAACTATGTTAAATATATATATTGCTCTTCCTAATGATTTCCGGATTAGGTAAAATAACAGGTATGTTTTTTGTGGGAAAGAAGTTTAATTAAGTTAAGGAAAGCCATTCATGTGTTTGAAATAAGTACCAATTACTTGATTTGATTTTTGAGAAGAAATACGCGGATCAAGGTCGGCAATTGGATTTGAATAAAAGCACAAGGCATTTTAGTGAGATGTACAAGGAGACATCGCGTTGTCGACATGTCGACCGGCGGACTGGCTGACAAATTGGATTGGGGAAGTTAAAAATATAAAACCAGGGGATGAAAAATCAACTCATCGGATAGGGTTGGCCCAACCCGGTTGGCTCATAACATAAGGAGTCTCGTATCTAATTATTTAAAGATCCTAACTTTGGATTCGTTTAAGTCAATCATTATCTCTGCTAGCTTTATACAATATAGTAAAAATAATTTATTTATATTTATATCTATACTATCCTAAAAGGATTTTAACGGAGTGACATTTTTTATTTTTCTTTATACACTTTGAAATCTATTAAAATATAAACACAAACTAAGTATTTAATCTATTTTCTCATTTAATTCGTTTGATAATATTTTATTTTTTACCCAATAATAATTTATTTCTAGTTAGTAAAATAAAATATTTTAATAATCTTATGTAATTAGATAGTGAATATCCATAGATTGATTTAAAAATCTTGTATAACTAGTAATTATTTATAAATCAATAATGATTTGTGTATTATAAATTTATATTTTATCATATTTATGTTATCGATAACGTGAAAATTCATATACATGAATTTATAGAAAGATATTAATATATTTTGAATACGAGAAACTATCTCTAATATCATATGATTATTTCTTAAGAACGTGATAAATTGATAAAATAAACTAATTTTTACACTATTCAAATAGCACTAAAATTTTAATATTATAAACAAGCTATTATTATTACTGTTTCAATTTTAATTTAGATATAGAATAATTCTTAGAGATGATTATGCATTTATTTCAACATTAATACTAATTTAAAATTTTATGTACATTTTAAATTGATTGAATACATGTGAAGCGTGTATGTGTCGACTAGTACTTATAAAATTTACGTTACCTAATGTTGGTCCCTATAGTTCTATTTCAGTTTTACATTACTGTCAATTTAGTCTTAGTATTTGTCTAGTCTATTAAGAGCTTGTTTGGTAGCCTGTACTGTACAGTACTAAATGAAGGACAATATCATTTTAATATTGTCTAGCGTTTGTAAAAATATATGGAACTCGTACTAGCTAATACGATGAAACTCTTTAGTCTCACCCATATGAGATAATTTAGTCTCCTCCTTTTAGGGAGAATGCACGGGACTAAAAAAACAAAGCTGAAAACTCATTGAGACCAGCAACCACACGAAGCTTCGTTCTGTCGGTGAAGCTTCGTTCCTACAAGAGCAGCCTCGCCCTCTTTTGTCTGTCTATTTCTCTCTCTCTTTATATATATCTTTCTATTTCAATTTTCTCTTTGTCTTGCCTAATCCTCCCAACCCAACAATGAAAATTACAGAAGTTATTTGGGTTTCTTGCATTTTTAATTTGGCGATTATCTCCCCTATGATTTGGGTTTCTTGCATTTTTATCAGGAGAGAAATTTCGTTTGGCTGTTGGTCTTGGTTTGGCTGTGTTATTGTGCATCTGTTGGGTTTTTTTTTCTTTTCCTATGTGTTATTGATTGTTTTAATTGAGTTTGCATCAATCATTTTTCTATGAAACTTTTTTTACTATATTAATTATTGTTATAATTGAATGAATTAGTTTAAATTTACTATTATATAACATGAATTAGATAATTTATTTTATAGTTGAAAATGTAAAATAACATGTTAATGAGTTTCAAATAGATTTTTATGGATCAAATCATGACAAACAGTTTTACAATCCCAATACTATGATGTGTCAAATATTGTATAAATATTACAGTTTTTAACTAATACAGCATCAAACGTTAGACATTATTATTAATCGAGTACAATACAGTATAGTACAGTCTGATAAATTTAGTACAGTATTATCTAATACTATCCTAACTGTCAAATGAACCCTATTAATGTTAAATTCATCAAATTCGAGAAGACCACTAAAATGTTGTTGCTTCTTCTTTAAAAAATTACGACAGTGATGAAGTGGCCTTGTTTTGGGGAAGTAAAGTGACCTCGTTTACTTGTTATTGTACTCTACTCTTTATTTTCTAATTACTTAATTATGTTTTACAAATATTTTAAAATATGATTGATCGTAAAATCTTAATCTATTATGGGTATTTCTCAATCTTATTTTTGTCTCCAAAATCAATCGTAAAATCGGTTTCTATATGTTTCTCTATGTGAACATTTGTTCTTTTGTGTTTTCATCGCAAATTGTTGTGCGTTTTACATGGAATCTGCTATCTTTTTTTTCCCGTTGCATGTTTTGAAAGTTGTAATCAACAGAAATAATTATTTTTTACCAAGAATAAGTTTTATTAATAATTCAACGGAGACAAAAACCAAATCATAACTACAACAGAAATCTTTTACAATTTAGTTAAACATATTTTAAAATATTTGTTATTTAGTTAAAATAATTATTTTTATTTAGTTAGATAATAATTATTATTTAGTTATAATAACTCTTGCTTATTCCCAATCCCAAGTTGGCCTCCCAATATTGAAAGTTTGATTATTTATTATGGTAGTTAACATTTGACAACCATTATTATTGTAATGTACTCATAATGACACCAACATAGGCAAGGTCCATGTCATTTGCACTACAGCAAAACAAAAGGTTGTAGTGTGGCTTTGTTTTTTAAAATATATTCTTGTGCTCAGCTTATTTTCTAATATTTTAACTTTAATTGAACCTCTTGGATGTCATGGAGTGAATGAAAATTTGAAAAGAAATAATAGTATTTATTATCAATGTTTTGGTCATCAAAAGATATATATTTCATTTATATGAGTGGTTATAAATGTTTCGTATCTCTCCGTTTTGCTTTTTCGTTCTCGATATATAAAGTCCATCATTGTCCTTTTAATTGGTTAGCACATTTTTCATAGTTTGAATATGTCTTGTCAAGAAAGAGTTTTTTCAATATTTTGCTTAGCCGAGATAATATCAATGTACCGTGGAATTGATCGTTTGAAAAATTGTGTATCTTGAAACTCAGACACAGACGTCTCAAAATTTGTAATCATTGGTGCTGTGAAGTCAAATCTGTCTTAAGGAGGCTTGCGAATTTCGTTTACCTCCCTTCATTTCTACAGTTCTTTTTCTTTTCCCTTATTGGTTTGCTACATTGCCTGGCTTATCTATAATATAGTAAAGCAGATATATATTTCTACCAGAATCAACTTCCTTATTAATATTTTTTGCCATTCATCAAAATGTTAATATAACAATTTGTAATATTTTATGGAGCTAAACATTTTGATAAAAATCATCAAATAAGATAACCAAATTTTAAAATAATTAAATTGATTACTTGAAGAGTTAATCATGCATGAAGTAAAATATCATTCAATTGTTTATATCTATACAATAAATAAAAACTCACTCAAAACACTATAATGCCACTACGAATTAAGATGTTTTTGACCAAATCTACGAGTCGATTCTAAAAAAATCTCTTTTCTTCTTGGTTTAATTTTGTTGCCTCCACGTGTATTTAAGTTAGCGTATGCAAATCTCGACTATCCCACAATACTTGTGCATCGTTGAGTATAGCCTTTCAAAACAGGTGTAAAGACATTTTAATTTAAAATTAATAAAATAGATTTCTTATAATTATCTTTTCTGAATTATTATTGAATAATTTGTATAAATATATGAAAATTTCATATTCATTGATGTGTCTATGATCTTGTGTTAGTACGAGAGGATTAAGATCATAAATAATGAATAAAATAGTCGGCAACATATTAAAGTATGTAATCTTTAATGAATGGTTGCTAGTACGGTTCGCTAAGCATTTTGAATGCATGTGATCTAGACCCGGATCACTGATGTGAATATATATCTTAGTAAAAATATTTTATATAATTAGATTATATAGAACATGACCGATGTGAATTAATATCTTTAATAACTTACCGTTTATCATAAATATTGAATACACATTAATCTGATGATCATATGTAGATCAGTCTAAATCTTGAGTAGTCATGAACTCTTATACATGTCTAGTGGATCTTTTGATTCACTCGTTAAGATTTGTTTGTAAAACAGACTACTGACTTTTATTTTGGAGATTTAGTGATACGGATGGTTGAGAACATGACCGTACAAGATTTAGAATGGAAGCTTTCCTTACAGATCGTATATTGGTTTTCTTAAGTGTTAATTCTAGAACTGAATGGTTATTGAGCTCAAATTTATAATATGATTATAAATTGACCATTCACTAGTGAATTAATGGTACTTAAGGATGGATATATAATTGGAAGGGTAAAACAATAATTTTGATCAATTCTAATTTTGAACCAATAATTGGAGGACAGAACTAAATGAAGTGATTATATCAATGTACCACACGAGCTGATTCTGTAAATTTATTCTGTAATTACTAAGAATGTAATTTCATAGTTATGTGGAGTAATAATGAAATTAATAAATTAGATTATTTAATTAATAATCTAGTTTATTGGAGCTTAGAATTATGGGTCCATGGTCTCTGAGCCACCTATGCACTACACAGTCTAATGTGTGAATATTTCAGGACATAAGAAAAAGACTAGTTTGCAAAAGGAATTAAATTTCTGGGATAAGTATATAATTATGTAAAAATAAATAAATTAAATTATTTATTGTAATTAAGCAATTATATCGATTAATTTTGTATTAATAGAAGCGAGACAGTATATTTGATTTGTAAAATTAAATAATATTAAATTATTATGAGATAATAATTTAAATTTGAATTAACTAATCTGTAAATTTTGAACTAAATGTAAGTTAGTTGAGAGGAGTGATCAGATAAGTTAATTTTGAATTAACTGATATCTAAATATTTATCTAATTGAAATAAATAATAAATTTAGAAAGATTGGCACATGACATGTTGGACTGTCACCTGTCAATCACTATTTTTTAGATCAGGGATTAGCATGACTCACTGTAGTGTCACATGGCACTATAGTGGCACGTAACACACTGTAGTGTCGTGTGGCAATACAGTGGTGCATGGGCTACTGTAGTGTCGAGGCACTACAGTAGTTCATGGCACACTACAATGCCACATGACTCTGCAGTGTAGTGCAGGCTGTAGCGGGTCTCACAGCAGTAGCACATTTGTAAATAATTATTATTTTATGTAAACCCTAAAACCTAATGAGCCTTAACCTAGAATATATATTATTCTATTGGCCTCATTGAAGCAATATGTGTGATTAATTGTTAATTAAAGGCTCTACGAATTCTTCAATGCTCTCTCAAAGCTCTATCTCAAAAAGTCATTCTCAAAATCTCTAGATATCATGTGTTGAGTACATCTAGAGACAAAAATGTTCTTGAATTATTCTACGTGCTCACACATATCCTAGTGTATTTGAGGATTGGTTCAAAAGATTTTGGTGTGGATCTCACAGTTCGTTGTTCGTGAAATCTCAAGTTCGTTGTTAGCGATGACGCTTAATAGACTACAAGAGGTATAATTCATTTCTTTGTATGTATATGGTTTAATGTATATATACATAATGGATCTGATGAGAAAACTATTTTTCATTAAAATTTATTTTTTGGAACCTGTGGCGTCGCAATTATTTTTCGATCAATACAAATTTTTAAACTAAATGCCTCTGCTGCGCCCGTGACGATTCCAACATGCATATCTTTAAAATTTATCCACTTATACGAATAAGGATAAACTGAGGGTTTTAATACCATTGGGCATATGACCCTGTAAAACTAAGGGGTTTATAGGCAAATGTACAATTTGAGATCTTTATTTTGTCAAATAGCCAATAATAATAATAATTAGAAAATAAACGTTTTAAAAAGGTCAACAAAATTATAAATTACATTTACTATAATACCGCGTCAACTCATTTATCTTAATTAATATCTAACTAAATATTTTTTGAATTTTGAATTGTAGGAAAGATTTATCCATTTTAACTTACCTAAAAATTACTCCAATTTCGTATTTATTTATTTGAATGATGATTTTCTAGATATAGATTTTCTAGACAAATTGAAATCAATGAAGAAAAATAAATGAAAATATACATAAAGAGAAATTTAACCCACCATTCCACTAAAAATTTGCTTATCTAACCAAAAAAATTGGTTGAGAACATCCCACGTTAAATTTCCCTAAAAAATTGCTTATCTAACCAATCACTACACGTTAAAAAAAATATAATACAAACGAACTCATCCCTTTTTTCACTTTATAGGGCAAAATGGTTACTTTGTACATAATATCAACTTTCTAAAAAATTTGTTGATGATTTTTAGGAAAATATAAGTTCATACAACATTAAACAATCTTTTTTTCACAAAAATGTACTTTGTTATGAGTGTTTCCACAGGCACCAATGACACGTGTCACGCCACATTACGGAGCTCAAAGAGAAGGAATGTTTTGGAGGAAATGAGCTGACCTTACATAGAGCACGCGAGGGGAGCTCAAATAATCACGAGCGTAAGGCCATCACTACCTACCGAAAGTAGGGCCCAACATGTCCAATCGCTTGACAGAATATCATATCAGCCTCTGAACCATTACCTCAAAATCTCATCGGTAATAAATGCTTATCGCATTATGTCAAGGTCGCAACCCTTCCATCCATCAATGACAGTCAAGACAAGCTTCGTGTCTCACAAAGCTTTTCCAACACGCCTCCAAGAGGCTTATTCGACATGCTTCCTCCTCCAAGGCTTCAGGTATAAATACCCCATCTACAAATGATACAGGGTATTCCTATTCTTCCCTAAGAAAGTTATACCAAAATGTCGACAAAATATGGATTTAGGCATCGGAAGCCCTTAGGTGAGGCAACCACCCCCGGTTCCTCGCCTTTGAATTCTTTGTTTGTGTTTTACTGATGATGATGTGGTCAGGAGCTCTATCCAGAGTGGAGACTACTCGAGGATTACTGTTGAAGTTTTTGGCATCAACAGTTGACGTCGTCTGTGGGGACGACTGTAAATTCATTCATGTTTAAAGCATTTGAAACATTTTCTTCCCCAGGGTGTGGAAAGGACTAGTACTCTATGCCGATGAAGTCCAGGATGAAAGGAAGGACCCATTTTTCCCCTGTCAGAAGAAGGACCTCCTGTCACCATGACAATCAACCCGCAAAGGAAGAATGACGCAATGGGCTGTAATCTCTAAAGTAACCAGGAAGGGGAAGAAATGTGTGTCAGTTACCGTTTAGGTCATAACGGTCTCTTGCATGGAAATGGTCCTTCCCCACAACATAAAGGCTTACTGGCAGAATCGTCAGGAATTCACGGACCCCTTGGGAAAAATTACCCAGGGAAGGGCATGATGACCTCTTGACTTAGAGAGAGTGCCACCTCTTGTTGAAGCCAGGACCAACAATAAGCCAGACTGAGGATGGTTGGGCCCTCCCTTTGTAAGGTTTTTTGGTTAGGGTCATCACCAAAAAATGAAAGAGGAGAACAAAGTCGTTGGAGAGTAAACGAAGGCGAAGACCCTCAAAGGACCCTCCGTGGGAAGTATATGAGCAATTATGGAAGGTGGAGGAAAGTATCGACCGGCCACCCTCCCTCTAAATCCCCGATGTTATTCTTGGCCATCAACAATTTTTCAAAGCTCTAGTGTAGGCGAAAGGCAGTACAAATGAATGGATTCAGGATCATCCTCCCAACGCGGGTGAGATACAAACATGAGCTACGTGGCTTCCAGTTCTCAAATCCCACTCTAGGTGAAATGGAAGGATGAAATATTTGACATGACAGGAACACGGGCTCACGAGCCAAGCCGAGACATGCAGCCTCACTGAAAGGATCAAGTTTTACTCTTACCAAGCCCTCGTGCGAGACAGATCAACCCACAGGAAATGAGTATGTGACCGGTGCACTACCTAAAAAAGACTTGAAGGCCCAATAAGGTTGATCGTACTCCTGCCAGAACAACCAGAGAGGAAGGATAAGGACGAACATATCCATCCCACGAACAGAATGTGGAGCTCGAGAGATCCTGCCATCGATGCGAATACGCAGCTCAGGAAATTAAAAACCCATTTATCTTTGGGGGCATACCGTGATCGCAAAGCTAATTAGGACTTCAAGATGCTCCCATCCTGAAGGAGGCATCAAAATCGTAAGGTATGAATTTAATAAATGCATATATGTTGCCCACGATTATTTTGGGAACAATTCTCCACTTTGTTTTCCCCCATCTAAGAGCAGAAGAAGTTTTCTTTTAAATTGACCAACGCCAAGGTGTAACGGATGAAAAGTATTGTGTGCTCATCAATGTTTATCAAATAAAAGGAAATGATTAAATATTCTACAACGTATGACTGATGATTAAAAAGTGATGGCTGGCGAGGTGCTCTAACCCGACAGTCGCGATTAATCAAAAAATGATGAGTGACGATGTACTCCTACCTGACAATCGAGATTAAACAAAAAATGATGAATGGTGAGGTGCTCTAGCCTGACATTCAGGATTAAATAAAAACTGATGACTGATGAGGTGCTCTAGCCATGTAGTTGAGATTAAACAAAAACTTATGACTGTAACCCAACAGTCGGGATTAAACAAAAAATGATGACTGGCGAGTTGCTTTACTCCAACAGTTCAGATTAAAATGAGAAGGTTCTCTAGCCCGACCATCGGGATTAAATAAAAGTGATGATTTGCAAGGTGCTCTAGCCTGACAGTCGAGATTAAATAAAAAGTGATGTCTTCTAAGCATCCTAGCTCATCAGATGAGATTCAAGGGCCTAGTCAGAGTAGGCACGCCTGGCTAGACATCAAGGTAATATGTATGGAAAGCACTCATGTTCACAGACGAGATTGAGGGTCTAGCAAGAGCAGGAACGTCTAGCCAGACATCAATGATAGATGTATGTCGAGCGCCCATGATCATAGACAGGATCAGGGGTCTAGCCAGAGCAGGCACGCTTGGCTACACTTCTTGGCTAGAGATTAAGGAAAAGTGTCTGCTGAGCATTCATGCTCACAGACAGGATCAATGGTCTAGCCAGAGAAGGCACGCCTAGCTAGAAATCAAGGAAAGATGTCCACGAGTACTCATGCTCAAAAACGGGATCGCGGACCTAGCTAGCATAGGCCTCCTGGCTAGACATCAAAGATGAATGTATGTCAAGCACTCATGCTCACAGACAGAATTAATGGTCTAGCCAAAATATGTGTGCCTGGATAAACATCAAAGAAAGATGTTTGTCGAGCATTCACGCATACAGATGAGATCAAGGGCCTAGCCAGAGCAAGCACGCCTGTTAGACATCAAGGAAATATGTTTGCCGAGCACTCATACTTGCAGACGAGATCGAGGGTCTAGCTAGAGCAGGCACACCTAGCTAGACATCAAGGATAGATGTATGTCGAGTGCTCATGCACAAATGAGATAAAGGGTCTAGCTAAAGTAGGCATGCCTGGCTAGACATCAATGAAATAAGTCTATTGAGGACTCATGCTCGCAGGCAGGATCAAGAGTCCAGTCAAAGTAGGCATGCTTGGCTAGAAATCAAGGAAATATGTCTTTTGAGCACTCATGCTCATAGATGGGATCGAGGATGTAGCCAAAGTAGGCACGTCTATCTAGACATCAAGGAAAGATGTTTGTCGAGCACTCATGCTCGCATGCAGGATCGAGGGTCTAGCAGGAACAGACACGCCTGGCTAGCATCAAAGAAAGATATTTGTCGAGCTCTTATACTTATAGACGAGATCAATGGTCTAGCTGGAGTAGGCACGCCTGGTTAGAGATCAAGGAAAGATGTATGCCGAGCACCCATGCTCGCAGACGAGATAAAAGGTTAAGCTAGAGGAAGCACGCCTGACTAGAAATTAAGAAGAGCCCTAGCCAAGGCAATCTCACACTAGGGGCAATGATATTTATTGAGCATTATAGCTCGTGAGACAAGGATAAGGCCCTCTGATGATCGCTTCCGCTCAAGGATTTATCTAGAGTAAGAATGTTTGAATAAGTGATAAAGGAAAGGTCCTCTGGCCAAAAACCAAAAGAATTCAACTTACTTTCTAAATCAAATACCAGGAAAAAGACCAAATAGGAGAGGATATGTTCGACTAAATGTCAAAAGGTAAACCTCCAAGGTTCACCCGACTAGACCTTCTGGATGGAAACACACAGAAGGCTTCATAAAGGTCGTGACATGTCTTTACGAACTACGAAGAGGGAAACCTGTTGGACAATATGAGGTCCACCAAAAAAGATCAAGGTAAAAATCATCCGAGTCATCGATTGAGGGCCATTATGATGAGTGTTTCACTGAGTACCAACGACCCAATGACATGTGTCACGCCACATTATGAAGCTCCAGGAGAAGGGAAGTTTCGGAGGAAAAGAGTTGTCCTTACCTAGTGAATATCAATGGTGCTTGAGTTACATAGACCCGAGCACATGTGAGAGGAGGAATAGAGCACCCAAGGGAAGCTTGAATAATCCCGAGCATAAGGCCATCATTACCCGCCAAAAGAGCCCAACAGGTTCAATCGTCATGACAGAATGTCAGATCAGCCTCCGAACAATCACCGTAAAAGCACAGCGACAATAAATACTTATCGCTTCATGTCAAGGTTCCCTCCCTTCCTTCCAATCAACGACAGTCAAGACAGACTTCGTGTCTTGCAAAACTTCTCCAACACGCCTCTAAGAGGTTTCTTAGACATGCTTCCTCCTCCAAGGCTTCAAGTATAAATATCCCATCTACAAACGATACAAGGTATGTCTATTCTCCCCTATGAAAATTATGCCAAAATGTTGACAAAATACCGACTTAGGCGTCGAAGACCCTTAGATGGGGTAACCACCCCTAGTTCCTTGCCTTTAGGTTCTTTGTTTATGTTTTACATATGATGATGTGGCAAAGAGCTCTATCTGGAAATGAGACTACTCAAGGATTACTGTCGAAGTTTTCAGTATCAACATACTTATTTAGTTGTTTTCCCTAAAAATTTGCTTAGTTAACTAAATGCATTGACTCCACGTTAAACAAATTGTATAGACCAAATGAACTCATTCCTCTTTCTATGCTTGATCACCATGAATATAGGAGGATATAAACTTGTTTAGTTATCCAATTTGTTAAAAAAATCTGTTTATTCAAATTGTTATTTACTATTACTTTATATTTAATTATTTTATTAATAAATATATATTTGTCTAGTTATATGAGAAAATATTTAGAGATAATAATTTACATAATAAATTATATAAGTACTTACAGAAATAAAATAGACTAATAAAAATGAAAATTAGATATAAATAATGAAAATACTTATATTAATATTATTCATATTTTATCATATGATATATTTCATGTATATGATAATATCTTGTGTATTGTGTATTATGAATGAAAGTGTTAACTAATATTTTATTATTATTATTAGTGTTAATCAGTTGTTATATATATCATGTACATATTTTTTTACTTAGTATTTTTATGATGTTACTAGTCTAATTAAATTTATTTTAGATGGATAAGAAAATTTAATTTTTATTTACTCGTATATAAATATATTAATTATTTGGAATGACTAATTTATTTATTATTTAATCATTAATAGATCTCATAGAAAATGATGGAATGAGAATAGAATATTATGGTCAAGCTAACTTCGTTATTCACTTAATTAAGTTTAAAAATGACTAAAAACTATAGCACCTTATTAAAATGGTTAAACGCTATAATTTTTGAAAAAATAGTTTACACTAAGACCTCACTTTAACAAGTTTGAATTAGTTATCCATTTTTCGGTGATGAAATCATATGAGCCCCAGTTACGGATAATTAGGTAATTGAGCGATTTTTCTATAGCATTTTCTTGACGTACTTGAAAACTTTATTGTTTGCAAAGGAGCCATCTTTAATGGGTTAACAAATAATATGGTTGTGTTTTTAGTGTTGATCTTTGACCTCTTTCTTCTCTTTAATGTCTTAACAAGTTGGGTTGGCATAGTTGGTTAAGCTCTCACACTCATATCTTGGAGGTCGTGGGTTCGAGTCATATTGTCCCTCATTTTCCTTATAAATTATAATGTAATTTTGACAAAAAAAATATATAGCACTCCAAATACAACATGTGGAGGAGAAAAAGTTACTTGGGCTATAACCCAAGATCTAAGATCGAGCCCACAAAAGGCCTAATAACATTGGGTGAATGACCCATAAAAAGACACTCACATGAAAGTGATGGGTTGAACCATGATCCAAGGATGAAGCATTCCTTAATCCATAGGTTGAACCAAGATCTAAGAATGAGGCATTCCCTAGGCCATGTGGTGAACCATGGTCTGAGGATGAGGCGTCACTCAGGCCATGGGTTGAACCATGATTCGGGGATGAGGCGTCCCCTAGGCCATCAAGTGAACCATGGTATGAGGATGAGGCATCTCCAAGGCCATGGGCAGAACTATGATCCAAGGATGAGGCATTCCCAAGGACATGGGTTGAACCATGATCCAATGATGAGGCATCCCCTAGGCAATAGGCTGAACCATGGTCCGAAGATGAGGTGTCCCTCATTTAATGGGATGAACCATGGTCTGAGGATGAGGTGTGCCCTAGGCCATGGGCTGAACCATGGTCCGAGGATGAAGCGTCTCCAAGGCCATGGGCTGAACCATGGTCCCAAGATCAGGTATCCTCTAGACCATAGGCTGAACCATGGTTCAGACATGAGGTGTCTCCAAGGCCATGGGTTGAACCATGGTTCAAGGATAAGCATCTCCTAAGCCATGAGCTGAATCATAGTCTGAGGATGAGGCCACATTGATGGTTGAGGCTACCATGATGGATGAAGGTCAATCCCCTCCATGATTGAGGCTACCACGATGGCCGAGGTCCACCACCTATATGGTTGAGGCTACCATGAAGGCTGAGGTCCACCACTTCTATGGTCGAGGCCGCCGTGATGGAGAGGTCTCCTGATCACCTCTACAACTGAGGTCACCAAGATGGTCGAGGTCCCCCATTACAAACATGTATCAACGAGGCCACGATGATGGTCATGGTCCTACCTGTACTTCCACGATTGAGGTCGTCCCATGTCCGCAGTTGAGGCTACTCGAGGTAGGGGAGGCCCACCATCTGCGTGACATGAATGTGATAATCAGTCATACAAGAAAAGAACAGTTACACAACAACCCTACAAGGCGAACTCTAGAGGCCATTTAAGGGGATAAAATCATAACAAGAATCTCCTAGTTTAATTAATGGATACTCTCCATTAATATCTCCCTTCCTTATACGAATAAGGAAGAAAGGTACATCGAACATAGAAAAAACACCATAAGAATCCTTATAAATAGATGATGCCCCTTATTAATTCAGATATGCAATTCTCCTCATTGCTATTATTTTTCAAGCAATTTACTGACTTTATCGTTGGATTGTATTAGGTCGGGCATCACCACGGTGCCACCCTTACTACTTTCACGATCATTCTTCATTTTACAGATTCTTGGACGAATCATTAGGCGGCGCGTGATGATCATTTTAACAGTAGATGGAACCATATTTTTATACAGCATCTACACAACCACTGCTTCGAGCTTTTTATGCCACGAAGACACGGATGATATGGTGTCTTGCGATGTTTATCCATTGATATTCCTTGGTCTCTACTATCTTTACCATATTTTCACCCGTCCAATGAAGTAACAATTACCGAGTCTGATTTCACGCCTCACCTTGACTATCTCCTACATTGTTATGACCGATCAATCAATCTCACCGCTCACCAGGATTCCATCAACTGGATCTTGAAGGCAATGAGATTTCACCCTTTTGGATTGACGGATTTGCGGCACTAAGATTTTTGGCTATGCAAATTCATTTGTACTGTCGATACAAAAGTTCTACTTTTTTCAATTTTAACAATTTTAAATCTTAAAGCCTTAATATTCCGGTCGTAATTTAGTATGATGGAAGATGATCAATACGCCAGAGATCCAAACATTAGAGTTTCATTATTTTTCAATTACAAAATTTTTATATACAAGGTATATATTTATATAGTAGAGTAATTAATCTATGGTTGACCACATTGTCAGATCTGAGATTCAGCTGAAAAACTCATCTAAAGGAGCAAGACAGAAAGAATTGCTCAAATATACTAATAATATAAAAGAGCAGAGAAATAAATAAAGTTTTATTCCTAGCAATATTCTAGCTGAAATCAATGCAATATATACATTTCCTCACTTTTAAGAGGAAAAAACAACATGGTCTCTACTCACACTGTAGAGTTTGTGTGCGAAAATAAATCATCATTTCTTTAGTGGCGATGAAGATGGAGTTTAGAAGACAGACGAATATTTGACGAAAACGAAGACTGAGCTCGCGATGGAGATGGTAATGGGGTTTCACAATAGATGAAAATACATATTTAAGGAATGGTTAGGGTTGAAATGGTTTGGGTGGTTTGGGCTCAGGTTGGATGGTGACTCAGCGGGGTTAATTGTGAAGTAATTATATCAGATAGATAATTTTTGAAAATCAATTTAAGAAATAACAATTTTTTTTTAAATTTTGGTAAATAGGTATTTTATCAACCACATCATCAATAAGTCGTTTACGAAATTATAGTTTGACGTTTTTAACCTTGAATATATAGATTTTATAATCTGATTTTGTGGTTCCTTATGATTAATTAAAAAATTCGTAATTAATGATATCTAATTCAAATGTTATTTTATTGATTTTTTTTTTAAAAAAATTAAGGGATAATTAATTATTGATTATATTTTCTTTAATATTAGCTAAAACTTGTTAAGGAAATATTCTTCAAATTAATGACATTATCAATACCAAATATTCAGCAACTTTAAAAAGAAAATAAGTTTAGATTGTGTATTTTCTTTCTTCATAATATATAGGCAATTTTTGAAACTACAGGTTGAGTTCTTCGTCTATATACCTCTAATATACCCTTTCAAATTGATATATCATATTTCAAATTGGTATATCATCTTTCAAACTGAATATTCATCAACTTTGAAGAGAAAATATGTTTAGATCGTGCATCTGCTTTCTTCATAATATATGGTCAATTTTCGAAGCTACATGGTTGAGTTTTTCGTCTATATACCTCTGATATATCATTTCAAATTAGTATATCATCTTTCAAATTAATATATCATCTATATACCACTGATATACCCGAAAACTCATCAAACACACCATATATAGATTATGTATTTCAATTTTTAATTTTAAGTACTAATTTCATCTTTAATTTTAGCATATTTCAAATTGGGATATCATCTATATAACTTTGATATATCCAAAAACTCATCACTCACGATATAGGTTAAGTATTTCAAATTTTGAGCATTTATTATATCATTAATGCTAGCATATTTCAAATCGGTATATCATCAATACCTTTGATATACCCAAAAAATTATCAAACATACCATATATAGATTAGGTTTTTCAAATTTCAAATTTTGAGCATTAAATTTATCATTAATTCTAGCATCTTTCAAATCGGTATATAATCTATACCCATCTGATATACCCGAAAAATCATCAAACACACCATATATAGATTAGACTCATTTTAGTATAAAATTGTTAACAGATTAAGAAACCTACTATTTACCTAAAACTATTAAAAAATTGTTATTTCTCAAAACAACACCTCAAAACTTGTCTGTTCTGCAAAATTTCTCATAATTTCGTCTGTAAGTTGGGTCAGTTAGTTTGCCTATCTCAATTTACAGCCATTTGTGCAATTAGTGTAATTTCTGGCCATTTTGTTGTTCTCTCAAGAGTAGCTATATCATAGATACTTAATACAAAAATGAAGTATCTTAAATAAACATCAACTGTATTCACTTTTAATGAAGATGTTTGAAAACCTAATGTAGATATCATGTTTTGTCCATCCCAATACATTGAAAATACGCAATTTATTTTTTGGCTCATATTCCAGTCTAAAACTATGTATATGATTTGGAAAATAACTCAAGTACTAAAAATAATAAAAATGGTCCAAGGACTAGAAAAATAAAAAAGGAGCGAAATGACTAAAAGTAAAAAGTGAAGCTTTAAATTTGTCTATAAATAAAGATGAGGTTTTCACTTGAGGGGGGTCATTTTAGGAGAGAGAAAGAGAGAGAATGAGAAGATATCTTTTTAGAGAGAGTGTGTGTGAGAAATATGAGAGATTTTTCAAGATAGAAAGAAATAGAGTTTACATTTTTATTCACATATTCATCTTCTCTCATTCTCTTTTTAAGGTAGTTAATTTCCTTGCACATTAGCTAACAACATTATCTTGTTCTTTATTTTTCATTCTCTCTCTTTCATACTCATGTAGTGCATAGTCTCTATTTTCTTTCCATATATAAGTGTTTGTTCTTTATTATTCATCTTTTATTCTTAGTGTTGAATTTTATTTGTGCATTGATGATTTTCCTACAAATTTGATAATAAAATATCTTTGCCATCAACTAAATCGATGAGGATGATGATAAAACCTTTGAGGGGTGTAAAATTAACTCAATATCAATTAACCCTTTAATGAGTTGAAAGTCTACATTTGATGTAAAAATTCCTGATAATTTCTCATACATAAAAATCATAAAATAGAGAGTTAAACATCTATATAAAGATTATACAAATATTTGAGCTTTAAAATTTTTTAATGTTCTCACAAATTTTTCTTAGATCTTGATGCTATTTTAGTGACACTTGTTGAACTAGTTATCATCTATGATCATTCATTTGTTATTTGATTAGCAGTGATGAAAGAAATGAAATAAAGGTAACTAGTAAACTAAGTAGTCCAAAATTAAAAGGGTATACTTATATCCAAAAAAAACTATTTTATTTTTATCTTAAAATTTATTCATCATTTAAGTGATGGTTGTTTGAACTAGTTATCATTCATGATCATTCCTTTGCTATTTGATTAGCAATGGAGAAAGAAAGGAAATCATGAAAATTAGTAAACTAAGTAGTCCAAAATAAAAGGGGTATATTTATATCCCCCAAAAAATATTCTATTTTAAAATTTGATTGATCATTTTTTACATGACGCTTGGTTCAAGTTCAACTAATTATCATCCGTAATTGTTTGCTATTTGAATAGCAATTATTGAAAAAATAGTAATTAGTAGACTACTTAGTACAAAATAAAAGGTATACTTATACAAATTATATATATATGAAATCTGATAATTCAAAATTATTTATATATAAAGAAATTTAATATTACTTTATTTGTAATATTAAAATTATATTAAAAAAATTAATTAAAAGTAAAAAAACACATTTTTAGAGGTGTTTATCCTATATTGAAAAATAGAGGGATACACGCTCTCTTGACAGCATAGGGCAACACCCTCACTTGGTGTTAAAATTATAATATTACAAATAAAGTAATATTATTTGTATTTTCATCAAATAATATTACTATTACACTCATTTGATTGAATTTGGTACACTTTGTATTATTATAATATTATAACTTTGTATTATTACAAGAGAGCGTGTATCCCTCTTTTATTTTAACAAACACATTGTTTTTTGTTTTTTCATATTCATTTTATTTAATGAATATTTTATCATCTTTATCAATCTTTTTTATCAAAAGTTCCGATGAAGGAATTTGGGATACCAAATTTCTCGAACTACTAAGATGAGGAATTATTTTTTAGATACCGAGAATAACTCCAATAATAATTTGATTTTGAAAAAAATTAAAAAACTAAAATTACTTTTGAATGGTCTTTGTACCACCAATAAAAGATAATATATTTTGTTCATTTTTATGATACAAAGTGTACCAAATCATACATTTAGAAATGAATTTCTTCAACCTTGTTTATTAAAATATAACTTGGATAGCATTTGATTGAATTTGGTAACTATTTTAACAATGAGTGTTGTGGAGTGCTAATACCTTCTCCACACACAAATGACTTCCAAACCAACTTTGAGTTTTCATAGACCAAATTTGTTGTTTTAAAATTGGGTGGTCAATCCCAACCTAAAATGATTAGTAGCGACTCTGATTTTTTTTCAAAATGATTTTTCAATCGCTACTCCATGTCGCATGCACATTGCGACAGCTTGGCGACTCCACTAAGGATGCAATTGGTCTAACCATTATTTGATTCATTGTTTTTCTTATTCATGCTTGTAGTTGTATGTAATTCATTTTTTTATGAAGTATATTTTGTTTCATAATTTCTAATTTTACACACATACAATAATCCTATACTCGGGCTTTCCCTTTAGGATTAGCGAGAATGAGTAGTGTAATACCTTCATGGAATTACGATTTTTGTGCAGGCTCATGAAAGTTCTCACTCTGTTTGGATAACAACGTGGACAACCTAATAGCCTATTAAGATATTTGAGAGCCCAACCATACATGCATTTGGTTTTTAGAGTCCATCTCATGACCGTTGTTTTGATAGAAATAGAGATGCTGCTTAAATATGGTATCATGATTAACTTTATTCGTGTATATATGTCTTACATTTCTTTTATTCCATATTGTTTTACTTGTGACTTCTTCTTTCTTTTTGCACACATGCATCCTGCTACGTAATAGGGATTGTAAAGGATTATTCAATTCATCCATACTTTAGAGATAATGACTTCCACTTCTAGTGTGATAGATGGTCAAGTTATAGTAGTCCAATGGTCAGAGGAAATACAGAAATAAAAAGGAGATTGTCTAAAAAAAGAGGATGTCGTTCTTCTGCCATCAATCACTAAGATAGAGTTCTCACACATTGAATTAGAGAGGTTGAAGAAGATATGGGAGGATTTTGCACCAGCGTAAAAAAAATCTGTTTGTTGGCAAATATGGTCACATCGCTTATCTTCTATATATTGTAGTCAACGCTCCCATTCTTGAGGCTTTAATGCATTTCTAGGGCCCTCTGTATAGATGTTTTACCTTTGGAATAATTGATCTTACTCCTACAATTGAAGAATAACAAGCCCTACTGAATGTCAAGTTACAAAGGATAAAGTTTATAATTATGACAAAAAGCTCACATTGAAGAGAGCTTTATCCAAGCTCTTGGGTACCATCCATGCATCTGAGATTGAGAAAAGGATGAAAGTTAAAGGGGGAATGAGTGTGTGCCTCCTAGATCTCACCCAAAATGTCTTCTAGGAAGATAATGGTATGGCTATTTATTCTCTGTGTATTTATGGCATTGTGTTGTTTCCAAAGACTGAGGTTATGTGGATGATAAAGTGATAGAAATGTTCCTTCAAGTTGAACATGGTGTTAATCATGTTATCTCAATTCTCGCTGAGACTGTTCGTTCCTTAAATCACATCTGAGTGTTTAGGAAAAAGGAAGTTCATCGACTCTCCATCTATTTTGTGCATTTGGATTCTTAGCCATATAAGATGTCCACCAGATTTTAAATGTCCTTAAGTTGGGATGAAGATGAGAATCCCCATTGCAGAATTTGGAATGATCAAATGGAATCTGTAGCTTCACACAAAAGAGGCGTGGCTCTCACGCCTATCAAAGTTGAAAGATGAGGATGTTATCTGGAAAGCCCACTGGAAGCCGTTGACATCAATGATCTACAGATGTGGCGACTTTCAATGGGTCCTGCTCCCAAGACCATGGGTTTATACTAATTATGCTCCGCTAATGGTGCTATGTCAATTATATGTGGGACAGTTTATCCCTGCCACGCACGCGTTGAAGTTGAGATCAGTTATGATTATCAAAATATTGAAAAAAAAAACTACAGTAGCTTATTGAAGCTTGGAAAATAACGAAAATGGTTCAAAATGAGATGAACCGCATGAACTACACAAAGCAGTATGAAGCGTGGCTTGAGAGTAGAGGCAAAGTAATTATTACCTTACCAGCTGAGGATTTACAATCATACAAGTTACCAGAAGTTCATCAGGAGATTGTTAAAAAGGAGGAGCAGGATGAGTTATATGAGGAGCATCAAAAGAATTTAGCTCTCTTGGAAGAAAACATACGTCTAACAGTCGAGGTAAATTTGTCTAACAAACACAGGATTGGAGTGAAAAACAACTTAGAGTTTGAGAAACGAGGTTGAGGATCGAAAATATCTAAAGCGGAAAAACTCAGAGTTGGGAACTGGCACTCGCCAACTGAACAATAAAATTAAAAAGATGATAGAATACAATGAGAATTTGCTAGGGGTAATATATGAACAGGAGTATCAAATCATGAAGCTTGAAGGAAAACTAAGCTTGTACAACAGGTTTTAGCTGAGGTGAAAGGGACTGTCGATAATAAAAATGCATACATCGTTGAGCTAGAAGAACAATATGACTCATTACGATGAATCGCTGATAATCTACAAGTTGATTTAGAGAATCAAAAAGTTAGAAAGACCAAGTCACCAAATGATAATGAAAAACTATTGAAAGTTATTGCAAGCCTTGAGCATCAAGTTAGAGCTTATCAGAACGTTGCAGAGAAATTGATAAAAAACAATGATATTAATGTTGATGCACTGAGATATGATTACCAATTGTTGCAACAAGAGTACGACTTGATTCGACAACGATCTGAACAGGCTGTGGAGTGGCTGAAAGGCATGGCTATGAGCGCAAGCAATTTGGAGGAAGAAGGATCATTTTTCAAGTGAAGTGTTTTCCCCATCCATCCTAATGGGGAGAACTTGTCTAAGTTTTTGGAAGAAATCAATCAAGATTTGGGTCATTTTGTATAAACTCATATTATGAAGTAATGTGATTGACTTCTACATACTCAAATGTAGTGGATGGCTCTACTAATTGAATGAAATTAGGCACTTCCGGACTTTCACTTTGCGCAATATCATTTCCCATGTATAAATTTAATTTCATTATTATTATTATTATTATTATTATTATTATTATTATTATTATTATTTCTTCTTTTTCATTAGCAAAATCTACCATCTCATTCTTTTATTTTTGTTTATTTTATGAAAAATTTCAAAGATAGACTGTCAACTCTAACATCCTTATCAAACGTGAGCTCAAGTTAGGGTCATGGACGAGCAAGAAAGAGAGCAATCACGAGAGGAAATGAGAGAAGAAATTAAGGAGCTGAAAGAGCAAATGGCTAGAGTTCTGGAACTCCTCGCCGCCTGTAAAGGAAAAATCTGTCTTGAAAATCCGCAAGGGGGTCAGTCATCACAAAATCAACTGCTAAAAGATACTTCACCTTACCCTCATGGGTTCACTCCAATGTATCAATGTCATCAGACTGACCAGTTTTAGCATGCTTCACTACCAGTAAATATCCAACACTATCCATTTCCAAATGTCCAGAAAATGATGCAGACTGGGAAAATTAGATACAACCCATCCACAATGGCACCTGGCCACTACAAGCTTTCACTCCATAAGGCAAACTCGCTAATGTGCCAATCATCATACCAGATGTTGATGACCCAAAGGTTCATAGGCTTGTTACCAAAACAAGTGAAGGCCCGCTGTCGAAAGATAAGTTGGACTTTCTAGAGGAGAGATTACGTGTCATTGAAGGGTCAGATGTATATGGTACCATTGATGCCACTCAATTATGTTTGGTCTTGGATGTAACCATCCTACACAAATTCAAACTACTGAGTTTTAAAAATATTATGGTAGTACATGCCCGAGAAGTCACCTTATTATGTACTGGAGAAAGATGGTTGTTTGTGAAAATGATGATAAGCTACTGATTCATTTCTTTCAAGATAGCTTGATGGGGCTGCACTCGCTGGTATATCTAAGTGGATAACTAACATATTCAGAGGTGGAAAGATTTAGCTGATGCTTTCTTAAGACAATACAAGTACAACATGGACATGGCTACCGACTGTCTGGATTGACAAAGGATGGAGAAAAAGCCTACTGAAGGCTTTAAAGAATATGCGCAAATGTGGAGGGACTTAGCTGCTCAGGTACACCCCCTTGTCAGAAAAGAAGATTGCTTCAATGTTTTTTAAGACCTTGAGATCTCCATTCTATGATAGGATGATTGGAAACACTTCAAACAACTTCTCTGACATTATAGTGATTGGTGAAATGATTGAATATGGGTAAAGAATGGAAGAATTTTACAACTCATATCAGATATATCATCCGTAAAAAAGGCGTTTCCATTGAAGCGGAAAGAAGGGAATGTATAGATGATCAATTTTGGGTACTCATCACAAGCTGCGAACCCGAGGTTGATATTTCTAAAATATAGTGAAGAGCCCAAATCTGCGACATCATATGTGGTAAATACATCACAAATTATGTATAATTATCACTCTTAGCAATCAAGATTTCTAAATAACCCAAGACCCGATTTCAGACCACTGACTCACCATCAAAATGTTGATCAGGCTGATCAGCCTCTGAGAGGAAATAGAAATAATCAACATTTTGTCTAATATGATCCAACCCAAGTCATATATGGAACTCTTACCACAATTGATACAGAATAATCAATGGGTGCTAATTCCTTATGAACGTCTCCAACCACAATACCAAGGTAGTATGATCTAATAGATCGCTGTGATTATCATGCTGGGGCAGTGGGACATTCAACTGAGAATTGCATGACATTAAAAGGTAGAGTACAAGCATTGACCAAGGCTGGAAGGTTGAATTTCAAAAAGGCTAATGGGAACCCATATATCAATTCTAACCTTCTACCGAATCATGAGAATCTTGCCGTAAACACAATTGAGGAATCTTTTTCAAATGAAAAGAAGGATGTGATAGATGTGAGCACGTCAATGGAAATACTTTTCCATCTTTTTTTTAAAGCAGGGTACATCTACCCAACACGCTCAGAGGATGAAGGCATCTCTAAGAAACTTATGCAAGACTTTGATTGCTTGTTTCATAAGAATGTGATTAGACATATAATTGAGGAATGTACTAATTTTAAATGGAAGTACAAATGTTGTTGGATGCAAAGTTACTTACAATAAGTCATAAATGAGGAAGGAAATATCAGGAAGATGACTTTTTAGTCTTCATGATAACTAAAGAATCTTATGAAGTAACTGTTGAAGTGTCATCTTATATCTGAAAACCTATCACTATACATTATGAGGAAAAGTGAACTCGTGCCACTATGTCTTATGCTCCGACGCTCATCACCATTCAAATACCGGGTATATTTGCTTATAAAGATTCAAGAGCAGTACCATGGAGGTACGAATATAAGATTATTGCAAGAAGTAACGATAAAACTCAGGCACTAAATTCATCACACCTCGATCTGCCTTTATCTAATATTTTGGGAGTAGGTGGGATGACGAGGAACGACAAATGCTACACGCCAGATGTATTAAAAATGGATAAAAATGATGAGTTTGAAAGGCAAAGGAAAGGAAAAGCTAAAGAAAGCAACAATGGTCATGAGCTCCAAAAAGAGATATATAGTGGCCAAGTGATAGACTCAGATATATTGAGAGGTACATACAAAGAAAGAGCAGTGTCTGAAGAAGAAGTTTGTGACCTTTTGAAGCTCATCAAGCAAAATGAGTAGAAGTTGATAGAACAACTTAACCGCTTACATGCTCGCATATCTTCACTGTCACTTTTTCTTAATTCTGAACTGCATCGTTAAGCATTATTGAAGGTTTTGAATCAAGCATATGTCTGTCATGACATTGCGGTGGAGACGTTGAGTGGAATTGTGAGAAATATTACTGCACCAAACTTTTTCACTTTCACAGATGATAAAATCCTTGTCGATGGTACTGGATACACTAGAGCTCTGCATATATCCGTGAAATGTATGGATTATGTTGTTGCAAAAGTATTGATTGATAAAGACTCGTCTCTAAATGTAATGCCAAGATCCACACTAGCAAAGCTTCCTATGGACGCGACACATATGCGACCGATCATGATGATAGTAAGAGCATTTGATGGTACTCGAAGAGAAGTAATTGGAGACATATAGATACAAATCTGAATCGTGCCATGCCTATTCAATATTATTTTCCATGTAATGGACGTAACTGCAGTATACAGTTTTCTTTTGGTTCGACCATGGACTCACTCGGTTGTTGCAGTATCGTCTTCCTCACATCAGAAGCTAAAATTTATAATGGATCATAAACTCATTTGTATATATGGGGAAGAAGATTTACTGGTATCTAAGCCAGCCACCATGCCATATGTTGAGGTAGTAGAAGAAGAATTAGAGTGCTCATTTTGATCATTTGAGATTGTGAACACGACATTTGTTGCTAGTGGAAAATCACTCCAAACCCAAGCCTATCAAAATCATCTTGATGGTGGCAAAGTTGATGATAAAAGGGGATACAAGCCATGCAAAGAACTCAGGAGTGAGCATCAAAGCATAAATAAGTTAATCAATTGGGACAAATGAGCAAATATTTGAGCTTAGATATAGACCGATCAAGGCTGATAGAGGGAGAGTGGAAGTTCAAAAGAACTAAAAGAGGATTTCTAGGATAAAAAATTGGGAATTCGATATGGAAATAGCAATCATACCTCATATTTTTTAATCCTTCAGAAGTGGAGGAATTTCATTCGAAGAACCGATACAGTAGAACAGTACGACCTTGAAAATGATGTCGCCCAACTTTCAATATCCACAGTATTGGAAAAATCATCAGGTGCAAGTACAGAACACTTGGTTTCTCAATACGATTTAGATCATGACTGTAACAATTGAGATGTCACCAAATTGCCAGTGCTTCTTAAAGATTTTCAAAAGTAATGTGTTAATGCCAAATTTCTAACGATTTTACCCAACGTCTTAGGAATTTCATTGTTATAGGTATAAATTTTCATTTGTTTCATGTCATCTCTTTAAATGAAAGTCTAAAAACTTGTTTCGTTTCCTTCTTTTAATGATAAATATAATGTTGGTCCTTTTTTTATTTTTCCTCTTTATGTCTACTTTTGTTTCATTTCTAAAATGTTGTTCATACTCATGCATTGTTCATTTTCTTTTCTCGCCTTCCTTTCATCCAATAATCTTATTCAGGTTTGAGAACATTGTGAAAACAAGAGCATCATCAATAGCTTCGACAATCTCATTATTAGCGTAGTGTCAGATGAAAATGACGAAGATAATTTCAAACCATCTCCGGAAATGTTAAGAATGGTAGGAGAAGATGATAACTAAATTGAACCTTATCAAGAGTTAACGAAGGTGTTATTTTTTAGATTGGATGGAAAGACAAAAGAAGTCCAAACTGGCACTTCTATGACAAGCAAAAGTCGACGATAATTAATTGACTTACTTAAGGAGTATATGGATGTCTTTGCATGGTCTTACCAAGATATGCCAGGTCTAAACACTGACATCGTGGTCCACCATTTACCGCTTATGCCCAAAAGTAAACCAGTGCAACAAAAGTTATGGAAAATAAAACCAGGCATGCTGGTACAAATCAAAAAAGAAGTTAAAAAACAAGTAGATGCGGGTTTTCTGTAAGTAGTAAAATACCCTGAATGGGTTGCTAGCATAGTCCCAATGCTGAAGTAAAATAGTAAAGTAAGGATATGCGTCGATTATAAAGAATTAAATCGGGCAAGCCCCAAGGATACTTTCCCATTATCCCATATCGATGTCTCAATAGATAACACTGCAGGACACTCAACCTTCTTTTTCATGAATTGGTTTTCGGGGTATAACCAAATCAAAATGACTCCTGAAGACAGTGAAAAGACCACTTTTATAACTTTATTGGGTATATTTTATATAATATTATGCCATTCGGTCTAAAGAATGCAGGGGTGACTTATTAACGGGCAATGGTAACATTGTTTCATGATATGATACATAAGGAAATCGAAGTGTACCTTGATGATATGATTGTCAAATCTCGTCAAGGGAAAGATCACACTGTCACTCTGCGGAAACTATTTGAACGGTTGAGAAAGTTTCAGTTAAAGCTTAACCTGACAAAGTGTACATTCGCAGCATTTTCAGGGAAACTACTTGGCTTTTTCGTGAGCAAGGAAGGAATAAAAGTTAACTTGGCAAGGTTCGAGCCATCATTGATATACCACCACCTCAAACTCAAAAGGAAGTTAGAGGTTTCATGGGGAGATTAAATTACATAGTCTGGTTCATCTCATAGCTAACTACGACTTATGAACCTATCTTTAAACTTCTCCACAAAAGTGATGCAAAAGGATGGAATGATGATTGCCAAAATGCTTTTGAGAAGATCAAGCAATACTTGTGAAATCCGCCTATACTTGTTCCTCCAACTCCAGGCGTCTACTCATTTTATATCTTACAGTAATAAAAAAATCCATGGCTTGCGTACTTGGTCAGCATGATGCCTTTGGAAGGAAAAAACAAGCAATATATTATCTAAGAAAAATGTCCACAAACTATGAGGCTAATTATTTGATGATGCAGAAAATGTGTTGTGCATTAGCGTAGGTTGTTCATTAGCTTAGACAGTACATGTTATACCACACCACTTGGTTAATTTCAAAGACAGACACAATCAAGTATACCTTGAAAAGCCATCACTTTCTGGGTGAATTGCTAGATGGTAAATGTTACTCACGGAATATGATATCATTTATGTCACGAGACAGTCAATAAAAGGAAGTGTACTTCATGATTATCTGACAGATCAACCAGTGTAAGATTATGAGCCTATGAAGTTTGATTTTTCTGATGAGAGTGTATCAGCCATATTAAAAATGAAGGAGAATCTATGGATCTAGAATTGTGGAAAATGTTATTTGATGGCGCATCTAATGATGTAGGACATGGAATTGGGGCCATCCACATATATGCTTAGGGAAAGTTTTTTTCCATTCACGGCAAAACTATACTTTGACTGTACAAATAATGTGGCAGAATATGAGGCATGTTCCATGGGTATTCAATCAGTTTGTGATGTGAAGATAAGGAAGCTTCGAGTGTATGGAGATTTGTTATTGGCGATACGACAACAAAACGGAGAATGGAAAGCTAGAGACTCCAAGCTGGTACCTTACAAAAAACGTGTAACTAAGTTAGGCTGAACTTTTGAAGTGGTCTCATTTGACCATATATCCAGAGAGAATAATCAAATCGTAGATGCACTGGAAACTTTAGCGTCCATGTTTACCACAGACTTTAAGGAAGAAGTTCAACCTATAAAAATTGAAAAGCAAATTTTCTCTGCTCACTGTATGAGTATTAAAGAAGAGTCAGACACAAGACCATGGTATTACGACATCAAGCAATATCTAAAGAATGGGGGATATCCGTCCCAAGCTTTTGAGAATGATAAACACGCTATTAGAAGATTGTCCATGAGTTTCTTTTTGAATGGTGAAGTACTCTACAAAAAAACCATGATATGGTGCTTTTAAGATTTGTTGATGCAAGGGAATAGACTCAAATCATAGAGGAAGTTCATGAAGGAATTTGTGGTGTTCATGCCAACGGACATATAATGGCCAAACAAATCTTGAAAGCATGATATTATTGGTTAACCCTAGAATCTGACCGCATCAGATACGCCAAGAAATGTCATAAATGTCAAATTTATGCGGATAAAATTCACGTACCCGCATCCCATTTACATGTTTTGGTCGAGCCTTGGTTGTTCTCTATGTGGGGCATGGACGTCATTGGTCCCATCTCACCAAAAGCCTCTAACGAGCATCGTTTCATTTTGGTCTCTATAAATTATTTTACCAAATGGGTGGAAGCGAGTTCTTATTCAAGTGTAACTAGAAGTGCGGTTGTTAAGTTCATTAAAAATAAAATAATTTGCCGATATGGTCTAGATGAAAGGATCATCACAGATAATGGGATAAATTTATACAACAAGATGATAAAAGATTTATGTGAGCAATTCAAAATTAAGCATCATTCATCTCCTTATCATCTGAATATGAATGGAGCAGTGGAAACAACCAATAAGAATATAAAAAAGATCATAGAGACTATGACAGAGGTTTATATGTATTGGCAAGAAATGCTCCCTTTCGCGCTACATGGATACCACACATCAGTTCGAACATCAACTAGGGCAACAATGTTCCCTTCGTTATATGGCAAGGAAGCGGTCCTTCCAATCAGGTGAAAATTTCCTCTCTTAGAGTCTTAATGGAGGTGAAATTAGAAGAAGCAGAGTGGGTACAAACACGATATGAGCATTTGAATATATTCGAGGAAAAAAGTTTGACTACATTATATAGAGGGCAATTATATCAAAGAAAAATTGTGCACGCATATGATAAAAAGTTGCTTCCCTAATGTTTCCGAGAAGGAGACTTGATGTTGAAAAAGATACTCCCATATCAAAATGATCACCGCGGGAAGTGGACCCCAAATTAGGAAGGACCTTTCATTGTCAAGAAAGCCTTCTCTTGAGGAGCTCTCATGCTAACAAACATGGATGCAGACGATTTACTGCATACAATTAATTCTAATGCAGTCAAGAAGTACTTCATTTGACCATTATAAGTATGAGAAATGCGAAGTTGGGTAAAAAAGGAAAGTTTTCAAAGAATTGTCTCGAACACTGGAGAAATTCTTATAAACATCGTTCGTCATCATTAAAGAGCCCATGTTTAGTTGACAAACATATATACTTCATCTTCCTGTTATTTGCATTATTCCTTATTCCGCTTATTTCCAAGGAAAATAAAATATCATTAATTACTTTTAAAATAACTCAGAAGCATAAACTTGGTTTGGTGAAAGGTGATTGATTAAAAAAATGGGGGAGAAGAAAAGAAAAGAAATTGAGAAGGGCGGTCTAAATGCGTGATGAAATCTGAAAAGTCATTACAAAGAAAGTCAATATGCTCATGACGAAAGCTAAAACACGATTGGAAGAAAAGAAGCAAAATATGAAAAACTATTCTCTTGTCTTCTTCATTGTTTGTAAACATCGTTCATTATCAATAAAGAGCCCATATTTAGTTGACAAACATATATACTTCATTTTCATATTATTTTCATTATTCCTTATTCCTCTTAATTCCAAGGAAAATAAAATATCATTAATTACTCTTGAAATAACTCAGAAGCATAAACTCGGTTAGGTGAAAGCTAATTGATTAAAAAATGGGGGAGAGAAGAAAAGAAAAGAAATTGAGAAGGGCAGTCTAAATGCGTGATGAAATCTGAAAAGTCATCACAAAGAAAGTCAGTATGCTCATGACGAAAGCTAAAACACGATTGGAAGAAAAGAAGCAAAATATGGAAAAATTATTCTTTTGTCTTCTTCATTGTTTGTAAACGTCATTCATCATCAATAAAGAGCCCATATTTAGTTGACAAACATATATACTTCATCTTCCTATTATTTGGATTATTCCTTATTCCGCTTAATTTCAAGGAAAATAAAATATCATTAATTACTCTTGAAATAACTCAGAATCATAAACTTGGTTAGGTGAAAGCTAATTGATTAAAAAACTGGGGAGAGAAGAAAAGAAAAGAAATTGAGAAGGGTAGTGTAAATGCGTGATGAAATCTGAAAAGTCATCACAAAGAAAGTCAGTTTGCTCATGACGAAAGCTACAACATGATTGGAAGAAAAGAAGCAAAATATGGAAAAATTATTCTTTTGCCTTCTTTATTGACGCGAAACTGAATACTGGAGCATAAACCAATGAATAATGATGCATCATTTTTTGAAAGTATGTTCGATACTTAATTGCGAGTCCATGATCCTAGGCCAAGTGATTGTTTTGAAGGATGACGGATATGGCTACGTTAGTCAACTTTTTAAAACAAATCATCAAATAATTTTTTTACAAATGTTCACAACCATACATAGCATGCATGCATTCAAAATCACAACTTTGCATTTATATTCAATAATTACAATGCATAGACATACATCACATTGCTCTGTTTTGATACAATTCAAGTGCATGAATCATTTCAAGATATTTTTTTCTGAAATCCACACGACTTCTTAACATTTAGAGCTTGCAATAGTCTAGCTCTGGCTACCATATGAAGCTTGTATAAATAAGATCGAACATCATTTCATTTTCTTCGATTAATTCGAACCCAAATTGAGTCGAGGTCGAAGCGTGTGTCTATCCAGGTGTGTTTCTTTTAAATATCTCGGTTAAATCGAACCTGAATTAATTCAAGATCGAGGCATGTGTCTATCCATGTCTGTTTCATTTGAAGAATTTCTGGTTAAATCGTACCCGAATTGGGTCGAGATCGAAGTCTGTGTCTATCTAGGTCATTTTTTCCTTTTAAATGTATCAGTTAAACCAAACCTAAATTAAGTCGAGATCGAAGCATGTGCTTATCCAGGAACATTTCATTTCAAATACCTTTGGTTAAATCGAAGTTGAATCAAGCTGAGGTCGAAACTTGTGTCTATCCAGGTCCATATCACATTTCTGTCATTTCATAGAGCCTGGATCAGTCAAGATTTTTATTTCCCTTATCCATATAATCTTTTCTCATATCAATCAGAATATTTACATATACCTTTGTACACCTTCTAAGTTTAGAAGCGTGAATAAATGGGGACAGCTGTAGATTCTATATTTTGCCCGGCCCAATATATTAAAAATACGCAATTTAGTTTTTGGCCAATTTTCTAGTCTTAGATTATATATATTATTTGAAAAATAACCCAAATACTAAAAATAAGGAAAAATGATCCAAGGACTAAAAAATAAAAAATTAGCAAAAGGACTAAAAGTAAAAAAGTGGAGCCATAAATTTGCTTTTAAATAGAGAGGAGGTCTTCACTTGAGGGGATATCATTTTGGGAGAGAGAAAGAGAGATCTTGAGAGAGAATGAGATGATATCTTTTTAGAGAGAGTGTGTGTGAGAAATATGAAAGATTTTTCAAGATAGAAAGAAAAAGAGTTTACATTTATATTCACCTATTCATCTTCTCTCATTCTTTTTTAAAGTAGTTTAAATTTCTTGCGCATTAGCTAACAACATTATCTTGTTTTTTTATTTTCCATCTTCTCTCCTTCATACTCATGTAGTGCATAATCTATGTTTCCTTTTTCATATATAAGTGTTTGTTCATTCTTCTTCATCTTTTACTTTTAGTCTTGAATTTTATTTGTGCATTGATAATTTTCCTATAAATTTGATGATGAGATATCTTTATCATCAACTCAATCAATGAGGATGATGATAAAGTCTTTGTGGGTGCAAAATTAACTCAATGTGAATCAACCATTTAATGGGTTAAAAGTATACATTTGATGCGAAAATCCCCTATGATAATTTCTCACACATAAAAATGCATAAAATAGAAAATTAAACGTCTATATAAAGATTATGCCAGTATTTGAGTTTTGAAAATTTTTAACGTTCTCACAAGTATTTTTGTTTTTTTAGATCTTGTTGCTATTTTAGTGATACTTGTTTGAACTAGTTACCATCAATGATCATTCATTTGTTATTTGATTAAAAATGATGGATGAAAGGAAATACAAGCAACTAATAAACTAAGTACTCCAAAATTAAAAGAGTATATTTATTTCCCAACAAAATTATTTTATTTTTATCTTAAAATTGTATTCATCATTTTAGTGATACTTGTTTGAACTAGTTATCATTAATGATTATTCTTTTATTATTTGATTAACAATGAACGAATAAAGGAAATAATGGTAATTAGTAAACTAAATAATCTAAAATAAAAAAAAGATATATTTATAAATTTCATGCTTGACAACTGTACAGATAATAAAGAAAGTAAATAATAATTGACTAGATCATTATTGATAGGGTGATGCCAAAGCGGATCTATCTTAATATGAAAATTCTGCTTTCTCAACCCTTTATTGCTGAAGAGGTAAGGTTTACCTTCTTTTCTTTTAAGGATAGTAAAGCTCATGGACCAAATGGTTTCTCTGCTAACAAAATATTCTATTTTGAAATTTTATTGATCGTTTTATATGACGATCGACTCAACTAATTATCGTCTATAATTTTTTGTTATTTAAATAGTAATTATTAAAAAATAATGATAATTAGTAGATTACTTAATAAAATATGAAAGGTTATATATATGTGAAATTTTATAGTTTAAAATTAATAATACATAAAGAAATTTAATATTACTTTATTTATAATATTACAATTATATTTAAAAAAAACCTCCTTTTTAGAGGGTGTACCCTCTACCGAAAAAGCGAGGGATACACTCTATGTTGGCAACATAGGGTGACGCCCTTTGTTCGGACCATAGTTGTCATTCTCATTCCATTCCGGCCAGGAACCGGAACGAAAGGGAATTGTTTTCTTTCGCCAGTTTTTCGGTGTGTCTCGGCCGGAACAGAATGTTCGGGCCGAAACTCTTATGTTACGGGCGAATCAAAAGAATGCCCCAAAGGCCAGAACCATCTATTATCTTCCCTTCAGCCCAAAACCCTACAGCCCCTGCTTCTTTCCTTTGTCGTTCTTTCTCTTTGGCAATCGACACTGTCGATTCGACAGAGCTGAGAGGATACTGAGAGCTTAAAGAGTAGAGAGTCAGAGACTGCCCTAGAAGAGAAAGGAGAATAAGCGAAAGGAGAAGTGAGAAGAACAACCGAAGCTCGAAGAGCAAACCGAAGCTCGAAGAGCAAACCGAAGCTCTCTCTTTCTCTCTGCTTCTGGATCTGTAGCTTCATTCAGAGTTTCATTCTTGAGGTAAGAATCTTTAAAATTTTAGATTAATTGTTTTATCCCTTCCATTCTTCTGAATTTTTTTTTGGGTTTCTTCTGATCTGTTGCTTCATGCGAACTGAAATTTCTTCTGATATGTTGCTTCTGCGAACTGAAATTTTCAATTTTGTTGGGTTTCTTCTGACCTTTGTACAGAACCTTTTCTTTCTTTACATTGTGTATGAGTATTATAGTTTTCAATTGTTGTTCATTGTGTATGAGTATTATAGTTTTCTGGTTTGCATATTTTGACAGAGTATGTAAATTTTCTGGATATTTGATTTCATTGTTGGGTTTCTTGGTTCTGAGCTTCTTTATGGGTTTCTAATTTCTATATGGAGAGGTGGTTCTGTTCTGTTCTGTTATGGAGAGGTGGTTTTGTTCTGTTCTGTTTTGGAGAGTGGTTCTGTTCTGAGCTTCTTAGAAATTCAGATTAATTTCAATGTCAAAAATGTTGATTCTGAGCTTCTTCGTGGGTTTATGAAATGGTGGTTCTGTTACTCTGAAATGTTGGTTCTGTTATGTTTCTGGAATGTTAGTTATGTTACTTGAACTGTTCTGAAAACGTTGGTTCTCTTATGTTCTGAAATTTCTTCGTCTTTATTGATTCTTCTTTGTGCAGTGGAATTGAGAATATGTGTTTATGTTTTTCTTTGAGTTGACTTTTAGATTTATTCCTTTGTGCAGTGGAATTGAGAATATGTGTTTATGTTTTTCTTTGAGTTGACTTTTAGATTATTCCTAAGTATTAAATTAAATTACACGTGGTATTTTACTTAGAAATGAGTGGAGTGGAGCTTGAGGAGGAAAGGCAATTCATGTATTGCATCTTCAAAAAGATCTGGTCCACTCGATTAGATGATCATGCTCAAGCTTATGCGATTGTAATTGAAGACAAAATGCAGTTAAATGTATGTTTTCTATGATATAATATATTGATTCAATTTTTTTCTTAGTTACATTATATATAATAAATTTTATAACATTATTTTAGATTAACTTTTTTATTTGTTTTTTGTTTTTTCTATATTCATTTTTTTAATTTCCTCTCTTTTATTTATTTTTAATATTCATTTCACTTTATATTTTTTACATTTCTCTTCTTTTACATATTTTGAATATTCATCTTCTACCTTACATTTTCTTCACTTTGTTATCATACAATAACGTGTGATTCTAACTTTTTATCTATTTATCTCTTTTACCTTTTCTAGTTATTAATATAACATTTGTTTAGATATTTATTTATGTAGTGCTCTTATATTATCATGTTTATGCTTCATTACTCATTCATTTATGATTATATAACACGTATATATTTGTGTCACAAAATTATAGTAAACTGAAATTTTATCATCTTTATCAATCTTTTTTACTAAAAATTCTGATAACGGACTCTGAAGATATTTGAGATATCAAATTTCTTGAACTACTGAAGTGAGGAGTTATTTTTTAGATATCGAGAATAACTCCAATAATGTTTTGATTTTCAAAAAATTACTTTTCAATGGTCTTTGTACCATCCATTAAAGATCTTTTATTTTGCTCTTTTTATTATTTAAAATGTACTAAATGAAACATTTAAAAATGAATTTCTTCTACTTTATTTTTTAAAATATAACTTGGATAGAATTTGATTGAATTTGGTAACCATTTAACAATGAGTGTTGTGACGTGTTAATACCTTACCCACACACAAATGACTTCTGAACTATCTTTAAGTTTTTGTAGATCAAAATTTTTGTTTTAAAATTTAGTGTTCAATCACACCTTAAAATGATTGGTGACAACTCTGAATTTTTTTTTTCAAAATGATTTTTTAATCGTTGCATGCATGTTGTGACACCCATGATCTTTCTCTTTTGTCTCTCTTAAAGTCTCTCTATCTCTCTCTCTCTCTAAATATTTATAAACAGTATGCATGTTATATAATGATACAACATAGTGTTATAAATGTTACAGTTCATAAATAATATAATTGTTCTTCTTTTTCAGTGTGTTTTCCTTCGTCGAGGTTTGTTTCTTTTCATTTGTTTCTTGTTTTCTTTCTTCTATTGATTCGTTCAATTAGATCATCTACATTATTGTAGATGATCTTATTTAGCTCTTCTTTTTCATTGTAGTTCATATTATCTTCTTTTTCATTCAAGATCATCTATATTGTTGCCCATCGTGTATATTGTTCATAATGGAGCTATTGTTTAGTTTGTTGCCCTGCTACTGGCTTTTCATTTATTTTTCTTCCATTTATGAGTCTATCGAAGTCTGACGTGATGGTCCTTCTAGTTTTTTCTATTTTTATAGATATTTTAACTCGAGTCATCTGTCAATTTAAGCATATACACATTTATATTCTTAAACTAGTATTACTGCTTTTGTAACTCCTTTTGGGCATTATGAGTGGAATGTAATGTAAGGGCGGATCCCGAACTTTCGTTTGGTTGGGGGGGTGGGGGGACACTTACCTATAAAATAATTTTTTAATAAAAGTAAAAAAAAAGGTCTCAAGAATGATATTACTTTTAATGTTCATTGCTAAATTTAGAATTGTTCTCGATGAGTTTTCATAATTTGAAATAGTCGCATAATTGTCTCATTGTCAATATTATCAAATATCTCTCTGTCAATGTATGCAATCAAGTTATCATTCATCCATTGATCACTCATACTATTGCGTAAATGATTCTTAATACACTCTCTCCACTATAACTGTTGCAATAGGTAGGATTTGACAACGTCAACAACAAGTACGTGAGTGGATAAAATTCATCTTTTCTTGTCTCAACCATTTTCTATATATGGATGGTTCTATTCAAATAAATTTCCAATCTTTCAGATTCAATCCCCAAATTAAGGAGTTTAGCCAGTCTAATAATCCTAGATGTTTTTTTTTTCTAGATCCACTCTTAATAATGATCAAAATCTTAGAATCCAATAATTAGAACTAGAATTAAAAATTTTAAAAATTAAAAATTAAAGACTTAAAGGCATAGCCACTAAATCCCAAGTCAATTAACCAATCTTTGATAATAAGATTGAACAATATGATGGATCAGAATCTCCTATCGCCTTTAATTTTCAAAGAGTCATACCTCATGTTAATCCTCAACTCTTAGTTCTTAATATAGGCACCTTAAACCATGAATATAAGCCTGATTGAAAAGGTTTGGCCCAACACATGAGGTTTGGCCCAACACATGAATTACCCAACCAACCTCAATATCTGTAATAGGTTTAGAGAAACCTATAATATGGATTAAGAAAAAATTATCCTTGTTGAATGTGAAGCAAATGTAAAGAATTTAGGACTGATATGTTTTTCTTTGATTATATCGAAGATATTTATGAAAATAAATATTAAAGTCATCTCTAAGACCAAATGGGTCAAAGAAGATCCCAGTTGGGTGACTGATAGTCACCCCCACCTGAAAAAATAATTATTAATCATAAAAATCTTTAGTTACCGCTTCTCTTTTTTAGATTTCTAAGGAGCACGACCCGGTTAAGAAGGTTGTTGAATAACTTAATTATACTAACCAAATTTTAATAACAATAGGAAAATAATTAGACAAAATTGAGAATAAGTTTGATGATCTTCATGTGTCTAATTCTGACAATCCCCTTAAAGAAGCTCATTTAATAAATCTTTCTGATAAAACTACTTTAAAAAATATCCCCCTGAAAAATAAGATCGATCAAATGCTTCATGAACTTAAAAATAAGTCTACTAAGCCATCTTCTTTTGTTAAGTGATTAACCAAGACCATGATTCTGATTTTGAAATCCATATATCCGATTCTGCCTGTGAATCTTCCATCATTCACAATGTTGAAGAAACACTAAAAATCTTGAGATTAATAAACTTGAAAGAAAGTGGCATAAAAGGCACATTCCTCTTGATATTCAAATCATTGAGTATTCTTTAGTTAATCAATTTTTTGTCTCTGTTGTAAATTTGTATGCGTGGAATATTGATGAGCTTTCAGAACAAAAAGTCATCAATAAGTTCAATCACCGCCCACAATTTGCCTCATACTAAGGTTATAAAACTTTTAGTCACAGGATTTACAAGAATGCTTCATTCCTAATGCAAAAAACATCTCACCCAAGAATCCAAAAATACTATTATTATGGCAATAAAGAATGTTACCGAAGAAACCCTAATTCTTGGAAATTGATCATGAGACAATGACTGATGCTATTCATACACTCATTTACATAATAATTGAACAATTTATTGGGATGCCAAGTAATATTACTTCGTGTATTCATGATTAATTGATCAATCTTATATGTCCTACCCTAAGTGATTTTGACTAGTACAAAAACATTTTTTCTGTCAAGAGTTATGTCTAGGAATGATAGTAATCAACCATTCTGAAAAGAAAAATTTATAAATGGCTTACCTAATTTGTTTGCCTATAAAATTAGAACATCCTTAGTGATGACCTAGGATATATAAACTACAATAGTCTCACCTATGGTACCATCACCACAACAATACAAAAGGAAGGATTAAAAATGTGTATTGATATGAAAATCAATAAACGAATTCAGAAGGAAAAGAAAAACTGTCAAATATGAGCTAGGCAATGTTTGTGAACAATAAGGATTGCATGCTATCGCTCCTTCTAAAAAATATAGGAAAACTTCTCACCTAGAATCTAATCCTCGGAGTGCCTACAAACCCTGTAGGAGGAGATTTCACAAACAGAGAAATATAAATTATTACAAACATTTCTCTAAGGATAAAAAACATCCTAAAAACCCAATAAACGATTTTTTGATAAATGTAAAATCAAATGTCTTAAGTGTGGTCAAAATGGTCATTTTCCCAACACTTGTCAAGTCAAGAATAAAATTAGCCAATTAAAAATTTCTGATGAAGAAAAATAAGATTTGTTTAGAATCATTGAATTCATAGATTACTATGAATCTAGTAATGAAGATATGGAAGATTTTGATTCCATTGATTCTAAGGATTTCAAATTTTCAAGTTCTGACAGTGATTGTTCCGACATCTCTATGGGATACAAGGATAGCTGTTGTCATAAATTTGTTAATGTTTTAACTAAAATGAGAAACATGTACATATATATGTTATAAATGCGAGTGTATATAACATGCGTGATTGTGTTCGTGTGTGTGTGTATATATATATAGATAATATATATATATATATAGACAATATATATATATATATAGACAATATATATATATAGACAATATATATGTATCTAGCATATATAGACAATATATATGTATATATGACATGTATAACAATATAAATATATATGCTATGTACAATATATAATATATATACTTGCATACAATATGTGTGCAAGTGAATGTTGCATGTGTGAGTGTGTGCCTGTGTGTAGCATCTAAAATATCTAGCATATATATGACATATCTCTCTCCTGATGGATCTCTCTATCTCAATACGCACAATAATAAAAGAGAAGGTAGAAAGATTTGTTGAGAGAAGATTTTCAGGAATATAAATAGATAGAGAGAAAGAAAGAAAGGATGAAATGTTTAAATAATAAATGAGAAAATAAACTAGTAATTATATAAATATGAAAAATTATTTAATTTAATTAAATTTACTAAATGAATTATTACATATAAAAAGTGCTATATATAATGATTTTTTATACGCATAGACATAATTGTATTTAGAATGTCAAGTATGTCTAAATAGTAATAATTCTACATTTGATAGTGGGTTCAAAAAGTGTGATAGGACCCTAACCCCTTCAATTATCTACAGAAATTATATCAAATAATAATTTCTATACATCTATTTAAATTTTTATTATCTTTTTAAATTCGTTAGATTTTTGTCAAATTTTATTTTATTTTAACTACACTATTAATAGACATAACTAGAATCCTGATTAATTAAGTATTAAACTTCATTTCGAGTTCATTAGATTTTTCCCTTTTCTACATTTCATATTTTGAAGCATTAATGATTTGATATTTTTTGTTGGAGAGAGAAAGAGTTGATAGGTAAGAGAGAATGGGATTTTAATGTAAAAAATATGGATCTGAGAGATTTTAATTTTCAAAGTTGTGGTTGTTTTGAAAATTTTAATCCAATTTTGATGTAAATAAAATTCAAATTATCTCTTCCTAGGGTATCTTTCCCATTTTGAAATAAAGTTTATCTATGATATTACCCATTTTGAAATAAAGTTTATCTATGATATATAAAAATTGATAAAATCTGAATACACTAAAATCTCATATTTTAAAAATCTTGATAAAAATTTAATTAAGTATTATAATTATGTTAATTGTCTAAAAATCATAATTATCTGAGCCATATTGGTTGCATGGTAGCCCAACGAAACTTTTCATATGGGCCCAAGCCTACATACTCCACCCACCTTTTGAACTCACCCTAAGTCTGATCACTTTGATTGACCTGAATTTCGATAATGTATTTAACTTTTAGTTATGTATGTGTGAATTGATGCTCTACATAGTTAAGAGTTGATGATGTATATGATTTTATTTTATACATAATAAATGAATATGTAAAAAAAATAACTTCTAAATTATTCAGGTACAATTGAATTTTGACTAGAGTGCAGAAGACAGAATTAAAACAATTTCCTAGTTTTTATTTCATTCCTACCATCGCTATCCAATTAATTTTAGTTGTTTACATAACTTACGTTACTAGTCAACTGCACGTGTTAAAAATCAACAATAAATAATATGTATAAAAATACGAATAAAATTATACATAAAAGTGTTTGATCACATTCTGACTTGTTATTTCAAATACTAAATTGTTACGTCGTGTTGCTCCTTTCTGTTGGTACCCCGTTGGGGTGCACGATGAACGACTAAGCAGTGGATGTGTTCCGCACAGCCTCGACAGTGTCGGGGTCGTTGAGGCCCATGTCTCGGCTGTTTGTTCTCTTGGATGCGGAAAGCGAAGTGGACGTGGGGTTTTATGCCCTTCACGGCGTCCAAATTGAGCTGTGGCGCTCTATAAGAATGATTGTCGTGCTCGTGATGACACCTTGGCCTGATGGTGAAGGTTCGTTCGATGCCGACGTCAACGAAGAATGCTACCTGGTTGATCCTGCCAGTAATCATATGCTTGTCTCAAAGATTAAGCCATGCATGTGTAAGTATGAACTAGTTCAGACTGTGAAACTGCTTTTTGATTTGGTGCTTATATTTACTATTGTTAATTAGTTTTCTAGTTTCTATTTGTTGTTGAATTTTATTCCCTCAAAAAGGTAAACAAAGATTTGAATTATTAATTTCAATATTCAATTATTCAATTATACAATTATATGATGTAATTTGATCTATTTAAACTAATATATCTTTGAATTTTTTATAAATAGTATATTTTTAATAATTATAATAGTAAGTGTGATTTTGGTTTAAAGAATATTATGAGACGTATCAATTCAGAATTTCATATAATAGTGAGGGCATGTGTCAAAAATGCATTCCCCCTCTTAGTCCCATTTATATATACTATCATATTATATATAAAAGCTTGCAAATTTGAAAATATTTAATGGATTAATTTATCCAACTAAATTTATATTATACCCTAATTTACCTTCTAATAATTAATCTTTTGACTTCAAACATTTGTAGTAACATTTTCATTAAATCATTTTTCATAGAATATAATAAACCACATGTTACAATAAAAATTATTACATTTACTTATTCAATACAAACGGCAATAATTACATAATTATAGATATAATACTCATTAATTAGTAATAATAAATATTTAATTAATCTTTTGACTTCATAACAAACTGACAAAAAACTGAAATAAATACTTAGCTTCACAATATAATCAACAACCAAATTGTAGTATTTACAAATATGTCAAATTGAGATATTAATTAAAAAATTTACTAACTCTATATAACAACACAAAACCTTTAACAAAAAGAATATCATCAACCTTCAAATAGATTGAATAAGCCAATGTCTGTTCACATTTTTCTTTTATGTCTTGTATACTTTTTTAATTTCTAACTAAATATAAATATAAATTAAAACATTCCTATCATACTATATCTAAAAGTGGCTAACTTTGAAAAATATTTATTGGACACATTTATTTAACATAATTTCCGTAATATCACATGTGCCATTATTAAAAGTATAGTTTATCAATTGATGGTTATATTAAATGAAGACGTATTACCTTTAGTTTCTATTAAACTGACAAAAAGGAATGATTTCCATTTCATTTATATTGTCATCTCCTTCTTATACACATGAACTTAGCATTGAAATTTAAATCCCATTCATTGATATGCAAACTAGAAATTGAAAATAGATAAAAAAATTGCATTTTCTAAAACTTTCATTATCATTTCATTATAATATACTTTTATGGACAATTTCATCCAAATGTTATAACTTATTGTTCCAACAATATCATATATTATTTCAATACGGTTAAATGTGATTGGTTTACATTTATACTTATATGTGCATTGCATCAGTTTACGTAATAAAAATTTAATGAAAAATTTAATTATTCTTATTGATATATTAATTATTAATTTCAATTAATTAATATTTGATACTTAATAATTAATTAAGAGACTTTCATCGTAAAGTTTATGTTAGACAAATGAATTGTTTAGTTTTGATTTTATATGTATTTATATATTTAGTTTTTTCTTTAATAAAAAAATATGATTTATTTTTGTTCTCATCTGCGCAACAGGGTAAGATGCTAAGTTGTCAATGTCGACCCAGAAAATCATAGATGGAGTTTTACTTACTTTAATAACAAAAGAAAAATGTGAATTGTAAAGAAAATAATCAGTTTAATTTAGCTAAGTTATCATTTTTATACCTCCAGCTAATATAAATAATTTTAAACCTTACAATACAATAAATTAGTATACATATTGAAGTATGGCATCACGTGAAGCGCACATGCTACATGACTAGTAGACTTAAAAAGGGTAATAAAAGATTTGAAGTATTAATTTCAATATCAAATTATTCACGTATCCAATTCTTTAACAAAATTTGATCTATTTAAAATAATTTGTATTTTAATTTCTCACAACTAATATATTGTTAATAATTGACCTGATAAATGTGATTTTGTTAGAGAGAATATCGAAAAACTTATCCATTTGGAGCTCCATACAATAGTAAGGGTAATGTGGGTCCAGAAATATTTCTCTCTCCTAAGCTACATTTAGACTCTCTTCGATCGATCTATCCTAGATCTACAAGTTGTGGTGATCAATTGTGCTAAATTCTTCATCGGATAATTTGAGAAAGCGTATTTCAACTGATTTCAGTCAAGCAGACATTCAATAGTTTTTTTATTGTTGTGGCTGATTTATGTATTTTAGTTGTTAAGGTTTTTTGTTGAACTTTTAAAATTTGGTTTATCTTTGTTGATAGATCTGTATTTTCTTGTTATTATCTTGATGTAGATCTGTACTTTTTTTTTTGAAATAAATGATATACTTGTAAAAAAATTCGATATTTTTCATATATTTTATATATCTACCCAATACTATTTTTTCTTTTTAAAATCTATCATGCTAAATTTATTAAAGAATATAAACAAAGAGATAAAACATTTATTTTGACAAATCAATCTAACTATTTTTCTTCTATTAAGAAAAAATAAAAAAAAAACATTTGGCATAGTAACCTATGTAAATACAATGGACATGAATGATTATTTTGTATTTAGTAGAAAACACTCATTATACTTATCCACGTTCATACATTTCTGTTGGTTAATTATCTCAATCTATAAATATACGTATTTACACAGTTAATAAAGATAATGTAAATTTAAAAGTTAATTTAACCTCTAGGAATTTAAATCACACTACCTACACTCATGACATTTTTTTGTAAGATTATAAATATCACTACAAAACATGATAAAGATAATGGTTGAATCTTATATGAGCGGTCACATACAGTAGTACGACTTTGATTGCTCAGCGTGTTATCTTAATGTCAGTTTTTCAAAAATGAGAAACAACCGTTATTCTTTTTCTTAATTTTAAGATTACAACTAAGACCATTATCTTATCTGGAACAATAACAGTTTATCTGATTACAATCACGTTCAATGCATTCAGTCTTGCACAATGAACCACTATAATTCATAAATAAAAATTATTATTTTTAGTGAAATTTTAAAATATTTAACTAATATAAATAACGAGAACCTATCATGATCAATATTTTTCTTATTTATAATTCAATTCAAAGCTTCATCACAAGAAGGCACATAATTATACTATACAAACTTCTTATAAAACAAAAAATTCTGCATTTGTGCTATCTACATTTACATTCTTTCATAATTCCGACTTTGATTAAGACAAACTTACTGACAGTTCACTACATTTATGCGGCGGTTAGAAAACCGTCGTCAAATCGGCCGCCGTAAAGATTTTCAGCGACAGTTTTTCAACCGCCGGAGACTGCCGTAAAAATGCACCTTTTCCAGCGGGTATTTTATTCAATACCGGCGGTTAATAGGTTAAAAAAACTAAAGCTTTTCCATTCCCTTTCCCTTTAAGTTCAAGTATGACATCCATCACACTTACCTTTGAGCTTTCTTTTATCAATGTAGCATCCCACCATATATACAACAATGTACTTCACATGTGGAAGCCATTAAATGGGTGCTCCTAAGTCCTAACAAAAAAAATGAAGGTGAAGGGGATATCACATCTCAACAACTAGTTTTGCCTGATCGGAAATGGCTTCAGAAAGGGTACCGCGAGTCCACCTCTTCAACATTAGGAGAATCCACAAACTGCTTCTGACCAGACCATTCCATCGAATGAACCCATCTTGAATTACATGCTCACATGTACATTACACCAGCAAAGAATCAAACATTTATATTTTGGAAATTCAATTTATAACACTACCAAAAAAAGTTTCTATCTTCTCATTCTCTCTCTCTTTTTAACCCATATAGTACAATAATACTACTCAATACAATAACTAATAAGTATCTGCATAGAATTAATATAGCAATCTATTGATTAGGTTTATGAGATGTTGACGTCTAAAAGTAAGCCATGTAAGCATACCAAGCCTTTTGCAGATTAGATCATACTCTTCAGCATAAACAAGCAACTGGATCCCATCATCAAGCAGAGCTGGAATACCCACTTCAAAATTTCTCATCCAGTCTACTAGCATGGTCCAATACACAGTAAGACTGCATGAGACAAAATGTATGTCCCCAACTCCAAGAGCATCCCTCACTGATTTCTACTTCAAGAATTTCTCCATGTTTGAAAGGCAAAAAATGAATATTCAGCTCAATCAGAAAGACAACAAAAACATTTCATTGTAATCACAACAAATCAAGAAATAATATACGAGATTATCAACAAGCTGAAGAGCAATGCATTTTGTTATAAAAAAAAGTTTTCTATCGAGATTCTTTTTTCTTTTACATCTTTTCTATATTACTTGTAACATGTTGTTTTTGTTACACCTGCAAATTGAAAGGACAGTGGGAAATTAATTCCAAGGAAACCTTAAGGCATGAGGCTTTAACCTTCATAGAAACATGATCATAAACAGAAAACAAAGAGGATTTGCTATGAAACAACACAAATTTATGAATAATGACCAGGCAAATGAGTTTGTCCCAACCAGTAAAGCATTCATCACACAAATCTGAAGCCACTACCTGCTAATGACCAGCCATAAAAGTGCTTCACTTTTCTCACAAACTCTCAAATTTGAAAGAGATAGGAGAGTTCTATAAAAGACCAAATTAGTAAAGACTAGGAATTGACATAAGATCAACCCCTATAAGCTTTAGCCCAAAATCAATGTGCGGCTGCAATTACAAAATACAAAAATATAATGGAACCTTAAAAAATAGGAAAAACCTCACAATAATCAGAGATGAATTTCATATCAAAACACACCTCGTAAGAAAAAACCCTTAACTCTGATGTAGTAGAAATCAAAGTGGGACAAAGCTGGAAGACATAGATGAGAGAGAAAAAGTTGTGATACCTCGAGCCAAAGATGAGAGAGAAAGTTGAGAGAGAGAGAGCTGCGATGGAGAAGCTTCGACAGAGATATGAAAGAACGAGCTGAGAGAGAGAGAGAGAGTTGCGAGAGTTGTGAGAAAGCTTGCTCAAGGAGCTTCCACGAGATGAGAGAGAAAGAGAGTTTTACCGGGAGTGTTTGTGTGAGAACTCGGCGGAAATAGGTGTCAACGAAAGGGATTCCGAAGAGAGAGAGATAGGAAAATCTAAGAGAGAGTATGCCAATGGCAGATCTCTCATAACCCCAGACGACGTCGTTTAGCTTTCAAAATGAAAGTAATTAATATATTAATATTTTGATATCTTTTCCCGACGGTTTACTAATCGCCGGGAAAATTCAAAATTTAAAATTTTTGCGCCAGTTATGTGAAAATCACAGCTAAAGATAAATTTTTCAATGACTTTCACCGGCTTTTTTTCGACGGCAGTTGCATGAACCTCTCCCATAAAAATGCCGGCATAGCTCCATTTTCTTGTAGTGGTTAGTGCTCGAATAGTTAGCTAAACTATGATTTCTGATGATTGAGTGTGAAAACGCCATATACTAACTTACTGATAGAAGTTCAGATAACATTTTAAATGTAACATTGTGTAATCATCACTTTTTAGAGGTTATATTGTTTCATTAACAAATTTACATATATATGATTTATTAGAGTATAAAAATTCATCAAACAATCATTGTATAACTCTTGATTTATTGTGTACTAAATATTAGTTGTATTTATCATTTAAATATATTTGATATGATATTATGCATATTTAATAATTTCAAACTCAAACGTGTCCTGAAAATATTTTTTCACATGTGCAACACGTGGTTACGACTAGTTTACTAAAATGAAAAATGCATGAAATATCATAAAAGATTACGATAATAAGTAATAAAATTCGGAAAGCAGAAAAAAAATCAGGAATAGAAAGTAACATGTACATGAAAGAATAGTTATGTACATATAAGTAAATGAAAGAATCTTAGATCAATATCAAGAAAAAGATAGTAAAAAAATTAGTTAGAAGCGCATAATTAATTTAAGAGTAATTATATTATTAAAATTTAATTAAGTTTTAATTGATTAAGTGATATGTCAATCATTTAATAAATAGATGACAAATTTTTTTTTCTAAATGTGTGACATTAATTACACACATATAATTTCATTACTCAAAATTTGATCTAACACTTAGTGGATTCAGAATTACTCTAATAAGAATTAAATCAAAGGATCAACTCTAGGAGCCGATCTTCCAAACAACAACTTCAAATCATTCTCCAAAGGCGTCAAGTTCAAATCCATACACAAAACCCTCCTGTTATTACTACCGATGGACGACCTCACCAAGGGCAATTTTGTCTTTCTCTCTTTAATAGAAGAAGAAATTTCTCCATTTATATTTTTTCTATGCCTTCTCTTGTGACCACCCAAAGCTTGCCCATTGTTATATTGTGCTCCACATATTGGACACTCGTGTATAATCCCTTTATCAATTTCCAATTTTGATCTCTCTCTTTTGGGTTTTTCAGTTACCATTTTGGGTTTATTGTGGCTTGCTCTGTGGCCACCTAGTGCTTGGAACGACTGGAATACGCGGTCACAGGTTTTGCACCGGAAGGCGTTGGCCGGCGACGACGATGACATCGAGTTCTTAATGGAATCGGTGTTTGGGGTGTGAGAGAGGAGAATTGAGCTTTCTTCTTCTCCATTTTGATCTTCTGTGTTTCTTTTCATGGCTACGTCAAGAAAAGAAGGAGCTTTTGGTGTGAGACTAGGATTATAGCTTGTTATTTATAGGGAATTTTGCATGGGAAGTTTTGACTGGTTTGTTGGACTTTGACCAAACTGAAGGTAGCATTTATTGAGCCGAAAAATATAAAATCAAAATTGGTAAAGGTGATGTTAAGGTGACGCGACATCACTGCAATCAGGGATGTAACCATGAGTTGTTCATTATGCAAATCAAAATAGAAGACAATTTCATATTAGCGTTTTTTTTTTGTTAAAAGATAAATATATAATCAAAGAAAATACAAATACATAATACAATGGACGTATTTTAAAGAAAGAACACCAGAAAAATAAACTAGGAAATCAAACTAGAAAACCTAGGTCCACCTCTCAATGTAAGAATCAAGAATAAAAACTTTAAAATGCTTGAGGATACTAAGTCTCTCCTTAATCAAGAACATAACATTTTTCTGAATAAAAGATATTTTTAAGATTTTACAAAGTAAAATCATTCTATTCATTTCAAGTCAAGTACAATAAATCATGGAAGAAAAAATAAGTCTAGCCTGAAATATCGTGAAAAGGTCAGAGTGAGTAATATGCACAAGCGAAAGTAAGAAGCTCTCCCAGGAAGAAACTGTGCAAAACATGTTGCATTTGCTAAACAGATCCATCAACACATTGTTAATAACAGGGCAAAGGAGAAATAGATTAATTATAGACTCAGAACTTGTAGTGCAGAAGACACATTCAAGACCAGCAGAAAAACACCAATGAAAAATTCTATTTTTGGTGGAAAGTTTGTTAAGACAAGCAAGTCAAACAATGAAAGAACACTTAGGAATATGTGGAGAAAATCAAATAAGAGATGCTCAAAGAATTGTTTGTCTATGTTGCATCAAACTGTGTTCGTTATGAGCATTAGGAATTTCATATAAGCTTCATATATATAGAAAAATTAATTTTCTTTTTATTTTTCATCCAAAAAATTGACGTTTGTGTTATTTTTTCCTTAAATATGTGTAAAATAATAAAAACATTTCGTTTGAATCAATTTTAGTAAATTTTCTTTTTTGTTCTTGGCTTTCAAAGTATTGGACTTAAAATATATTAGTGATATTATGCAATATTAGGCTTTTGTATAGAAGTTTTACTATGATGTTAGTCAAATTTACAAACGTGAAGTTTTATTTATGATGCCAATTATTTAAAATAGTATCCATCTAAAAAAATTACAAAAAGTGAAGTTGCCATTGTGCCTAGACTCTGACAGCAGACCATGATATGACGTTGAACGAGACATGAGAGGAAATAATAAGCTAGTGTTGGGAGGGAGAAAAAAAAAGTGGGTACTTCGGTATGTGGGAACTCCATAACAACACTCTCGTAAGCACAACAGTCCGGCCGATCAGTGTTGGAGCGAGAGGACAATCCCACATCGATTGATGAAAGTGAGTGACAGGTGATTTCAAATGAAAGACCACCACTCCCTCTTATGAGAATTTTTTAATGTATCATATGAATATTCACAGCTCACTTCGATCAGTTATGTAGATAAATATCAATTTAAATTGAAATTCATAGTATTATTCTACATCGAACTGAACCGTGAGTCTCGGGAAAACCGAACCGTGACTTATGGTTCGATTCATTCGGTTCTTCAGTTCACGCACTTGTACAGTTATTTTTCACAGAGATTCAACTTTCAACCTTAACGAAAAAGATTAAAACACAAACACAACTCACAAAAATCTGACAAAAACACTCATCTTAAACACCCGTTTTAAGCACAGAAAATCACTAAGGAGACAATACTAAAGATGTTGGAGATGGAGCGTATCAAAGCTTCTTTAAGCGAGATGATAGTAGACTTTTGTCCCCCTTACCCATATGAGCTAGCCATGAAGTCATACTCGCCCGACTATGTACCGTCAAAGTTCTGTAAGTATAACGGGAAGGACGGATGTGCTAGAGAACAAATTATACGTTTCATTGATGAAGTGGGCCCGCACGGATATGACGAGTCCATGAGGCTGAGGGAGTTTTCGAAATCGCTGATTGAGTGAGCATACACACGGTACATCAATCTAATGTGAGGATCAATTTTAACGCGGTCCCATACGATTTCTACCTTCATGACAAAGTTTTTTATTTGAGGAAAATATGAGCATTCTCGAGTTGGGGTGTGAGTGTCAAAAGAAAGATGAGGACCTGATGACTTACGTCAGACGGTTCAAGGACAAAGCATTGGATTTCCAGGAAGACTGGAAGGAGAAAGACTTGGTGAAAATGTGCATCCGCGGAATGGTGAATGAGTATAGAGCTCATTTGGAGAACCTCGACATCACCACTTTCTCACACCTTCATGTAGCTGCTCAACGCACCAACACTTCAATGTCTAAGCCAAAGGTTCCGGAGCAGGGTGAGCATGGAGGGTTAACATGGAAGCCTGCTAGATACCCGCTACAAGTAGCCATGGCACAACCCCAAGGACGAGGTGCAAAATGGGACAACAGCGAAAGGGATGATCCACACATTTCCCCTGCCCATGGATAAGGTGGAAGCGCTGTTGGATGCATGGTTCAAGGATAAGGTCATGCGGAGACCTTGGATGGAAAACTTGCTCACCAAAGAAGAAGTGGAATCACCTCGGTATTGCCGCTTTTATCGGGACACCACTCACGCAACCAAAGATTGTAAAACTTTGAGACAAATTTTCCATGACAAGCTCCGAATAGGGAAGATCCTCAACGCGGACATAGAAGTCGTGGGAAACCAGCGTCCCCTCCACACGCTATATGACCATTGTGCCAAGAAGTGGGTGATATGCTACAAAACCTAAGGAGGGATACTTGAAGTATAAAGACAATCATGTGTTGTAAGGTCCAAAGATTATGTACTCGGAGTCACAATACGCATGCTTATTTATGAAATGCCTATTCTAAAAATTATAACTATTTGTCCATGTGCATGCTTGTACGAATAGGAAGGGCGTCATGAGATCACCACTATTGCTCATAGTAGATGGGATGACCCTTAAACGCTTCAAGTCGTACCGATGATGTTCAACTTTAAATGCCTAAAAAAAACTATCATGTTTAGCATTGTAATTTTTACTTCAACTTTTATGATTATCAAAATAGCCCAAAACTTATAACGGGCCCGTCATCCTGAAATGCAGGTAGATTTTTACGTGCATACGCTTTGAGAAGTCGAATCGTCTACGGGCGACACTCCAACATGTGCACATGCCGCCAGACCATTTCTTGATGAACTTCACCCTGGTTAGGTATCTCAACATCAAAAAGTTGCGGTACGATTGTTCATGATTCTAATGAATTATCTACAATAATGATTATGAACACATCATTGAGCTGCATCTGTCATATACAAGCATGATATAGATAAAAAAATATTAACTGACTATATTTACTTATCATGATACTTTGGTATTTGGCTACACAGTATAAACATGCAAATTGTGCACATATTACCATGTATATTCACTCGTCATGAATACTTTTATATACGTGCTAACATTGAACTTGAGATTGTGCATCGCTAGTGCTGTATTTTCTTCAATTCAGCCTATTCGTTTAGTTGGAAACACCCCAAGGTTTGAGTGAACACTTTGATGGGGTGGCATTTTTTTGGAAAATGTGAGTATTTCTCTATAGGTATTTTGCTTTAAAGTAAAGTGCAAAAAATGAAAATAAGAGAATGATCTTGGTCGACTAACTTTATAGAGGAGGAGAGCTCCCATGCCACGTCCCGTCCAAGGAGGGGATTTTGGTGTCTCATCCAAGGGAGGACGGGACGCAGCGCCTCATCCAAGGTGCTGACACGCCTCTAAATGAGGCGTGGTATCACGCGCCTCTGAACGAGGCGTGCTGTAGCGCGCTTCTAAACCAGGCGTGCTGTAGCGTGCCTCTGAACAAGACATCGTCGTTCCTATAAGCGAGGTGTTTTCACGTATCTGAATGGGACTTTGTCACATGCATCTGAGTGAGACGCAGCACCTCTGAACAAGGCGTTCTCACGCTCCTCATTCAAGGCACGACCACACGCTTCGCTCTACGCCTCTGAATGAAGTGTTCTTGCAGCGCCTCATTCGAGGTGTTGTCACACCTCGTTCAAGGTTATGTGACACGCCTCTGAGTAAGGCGTTCTCACACACCTCATTAGAGGTATTGTGACATGCCTCACCTTCAACGAGGTGCCGACACACACCTCAGGCGAGGTTCACCGCCTCGTTTGAGGTACGATGAAACTGTAGGGACTTCCCCAAAATGCATCTACTCATAAATTATGACAGATCTAAATTTATATAATTTGATGTTCATAGTTATCAGAAAAAAAGACGTTTGTCCTATGAAAAAGTTCGAAAGATGCAGGCAACACTCAAATCAGAATATATGTTCAAGCTTGACTGTTGTACCCTCAACCTTAACAAGGGGCTAATGTAAATAGTGAGTTATGTCGTTTAGAGTAACGTGTTAAAGAGAACATGTAGCATCTAAAGATAGGCATATGTGGCACTAATGTGGAATAACGTTTATCAGTGTGTGATTATGATAAAATAACGCATGTAAAGGACATTCTTGTTTTATAAAGGTGGCAATATCATTATATGAAATTAGGTATTAAATGTTATACTTCGTCTTCGAGTTGAGTGAGAAAGATTCAAAGGTCTTTTCTTGCCGGGGAGCTGTGGTCTGGTAGGATTAAGACAAGGTTCGCTACACTGGGATGGGGAGAACTCCTTGAAGGATGTAGCCATTTTACGAGTCTTGGAAGTGCCTCTTTGACGTCACCTCAAGCGAACCCTGGGCGTGGCTCCCTATGCCACTCTGGGAGGATCCCCTAAGGTGGCTCCCCATGCCACCCTGGGGGGAATCCCGAGGGTGGCTCTTCATGCCGCCACAGGGGAAACCCCGGGCATGGCTCCCCATGTCGTCACGAGGGAACCCCAGGCACGGATTCTCATGCCTCTATGGGGGGAACCCAGAAGTGCGGTTTCCTATGATGTCATTTTAGAGATGTGACACATTTTAGGTATGGTGTCACGTTTTAGTGTGCGACCACGTTTTAAGCGTGACTCTTATTGGTGTCAGTTTCTATCTGGACACGCGACTCTTATTGGTGTCAGTTTCTGTCTGAACACGTGATTTGCATGCGGTTGAAAGGGACATGTGTGTGGTCCTCACTCAACCACATCTATATAAAGGGCTTCCTAGCACCATTATTGAGGTAGCCAATTTCACCACTCTCGAGACCCAACGTCTCAAAATTCTCTCCTCGAAATTATCGCTCACTTTAGAGTCTTAGAGGCATTTATCACCTTCTGGCGACTGCCTGAGGTTGCTTGTCCTTCATCCTCAGACCATCAACTATCATGTTCTCAGATATACTTGGTATAGATTAGATCACTCATACACACATAATCATTAACCCCTGAAATAATGTCTATATAAACATTAAGGTGTAAGAAAACCTTGGAAAATTTACCCAACTTTTGTCTGTTTGGGTTAGGGTTTGAGATATAACCAATTGGATTTGAGTTCACTATAATATAAAAGATTAATATTCAATTACATCCAACAAAAAAATCTATTTAAATAGTTATAAGTTATTTTATAAAGTATAAGATGTTAAAGTCTATTACAAAGTGTGCCTCATATAATTCATAATTGAACTATATAATTAAGAAATGACTAAAAACATCTTAAACAATGTATAATCTTCGATCAAAATATATTACTAATAATTTAGATAGGGAGATTAGAAGAAACCTGCAAAAAGTTTGAATAAGGAAATATCTCTTCTCCAAAACCTTAACATGGAAAGAGGTGTAACCTGTAAACAAAATATTATGGAATCAAAAGATATTTCTTTACTAATGAAACCTATGTCATTAATAAGCAAAAAATGATGACAAGCTTACAGTTGAGGTCTTGTAAGTTTCGCCTTAAGCTCTAGGGCTTTCCTAGAGGGATGAGGTGATCGTACCGCTTTTGGGACCACACGCCACCAGGGGCTGTTTTTCCTACATGAGTTTGATACCTTGACTTCCCTTTCCAGAGACCTCCTTATTCTTCTACGATCTTTCCTGCGTGGATGACAATCCAGTGCGCTGAAAAATGTTAGAAGCTAGTGCCAGTCTAGTTGCTCTAGCAAGCCAGCAAGCTAGTGGCATTAGCGCCAATGAGCACCCATTGATCGAGTTGGGGAGTTTACCTCTGCCTTCTTTTTTCTGATTGATCAAGTAAAAAAAATCATGTTGATTACAAGACTTGATAAAGGATAGTTTCTAGTAGAGCGGGAAGGCTTAGTGAAAAGGAAAGCAAAAACACTTTCAAGAGATCCTAGATCGAAAGTCATTTCTCGAGAGTTTATTGAACCCCTAGTACCTTAATCAGAGAGCTTGAACACACTTTCTGCTTAAAGAATATTTATTTTCTATTAAACAATGATGACAATCATTATTTGGAAGGATGACAATCCCGTCTCCATTGAAAGAAATCAAAGAATATTTATTTTCTATTAAACAAATAATTATCAAGATTAGAATGAACGAATTTTATAAATTCTGAGAGTCGCACCTAAAGAAAGCTCCAAACTCTCCAAAAGCTTTAGATTTTTAGATTTTTACTTGAAAACTAAGGAGTTTGAATTGGTGGATGGGGATAGAGAAGAGTGTGGAATGGAAACATGGGTGGGACTTAATCAGGGTTACGTTTGCTTTTTATCTCTTACATTGGTTTAGCTTAGAGTCTAAGTTGTTGCCTATTTTCTTTGATCATTTAGTTATCTTCGTATTAACCGTAGTTTAGTATGGACTAAAAATTCAAACTTTATAAACACCTACGATGACGTGTTTCAAATGTATTAGTTGCATGTATCATTTTTTACGAAATTTAGAAGATGTCATTATATTAAGATCATCTGTGACATCTATTTTAATGTTATTGAATGTACAAATTGTTGACATTTTTTATTTAAATGTCGTTAATATTTATTCAATCATATTTTCAATGACAATTAAAATAAAAATGTCCTCTGATATGCTATTCCATGACATATTTAAATTAATGTAATAGATTTTATTTCATAAAGAACTATTTTTATTGTAGTGTCATGTTCTATTTGAACGTTTATTCTGTAAATGGACGTTCTATAGTTGATCTAATAGAAAACAAAAAATTAAAATTTAATGCCAACTTTTTTTTCAATATTGATGCTGAATTGATATGTATGTTAAGATCTAAGTTTAACGATATAAATGACATAATCCGACCAAAGATATCCTCTTTTAATTAGTACTCAACTATGGGACTAAAGAATAAAAGTGGATAATGCCTCGTCTCGTGTGACGTAGAGATATCATGGGAGTGAATATAGCCATGGCAGGTTTTTCTAAAGGAAAAAAAAAGAATATAACGACGGTGCAGTGAGAGTATTTTTTGACTTGACTTATGGGAAACAACACACACGGGTGTATATATTTGTCTCTTACCAATTATTTCAAACAAATGGCTCAGTCAGAATGTATAAATACAATTTCTGTATTTTATCTTTTCTCGTTATAAATCAATGTGTTTGTTAATTGGGAGAGGATATGAAGAAATAATAAAGTATGAGCTGTCTTTTAACAGAGAAAATGTAATGGAAGTGATAATCAAAGCAATGGGTCATGAGCGGTGTGCTATTCCCATAAGTGATTCTACTTCTTGAATATTTCAATCATGATAAGGCTGTACATTTTTCCAATTATCTATAAAGAAAAAATTTAAATGGTGCATATTTTAATAATAGCATAGCCATATTTAAACATATTGTCTGTAACTGATAGATTATGGTGGATGTTGGCGACGCCAAAAAAATCAGTAAGCTGCGTAAAGGACAAAAGCCAACTACTACTGGAGAACTTTTCAAGATGTGGACCAACTTTAAGAAATATTCACAATTTTCAGATGCATTGTATTGTAATAGTGAAATAATCAAAGTACAATTTCGTATTCCCAGACTCGGATCAGACTGTACGACTAAGAAAAGAAGAAAGTTCGTTGGAAAACCAAATTTGGCATTGAAAAGTTGCAAAACAAACCATGGGTAATTAGAAGGTAAAATTCATAAATGTTGTTTTTATGTCTATTTGAATGTCACCTATGCACGTATAGTGAGTGTACAAAACCACTCGGGTTGAGGTAGGGGCGGTTCAATCAAACCGGGCCCTAAGTAAAAACTAAAAATATATTATACTTGAGTTTAAATAAAAAAAATATCCTATAAAATAAAAATACTATTTAAAAATCATTCTTCTTCTTTTTTTTTTGAAGTAAAATTAATAAATAAATTTTATATTCAAGTTTATTTAAAACTAGGTAGCTGGCACGTGCTTCGTACGTGCTCAGTTATAATAGTATGCTTCGATATAATATATATAGCGAAATCTGAGATAAATAATAATTATAATCTATGTACATATACATCACAAGAAGTATATGAGATAACATAAACATGTTACTATTTTATTTACATAATATAGACATTATTTATTTATATTAAAATCAAATCTGCTGATACACAGATCCATTCTACGAGAACTACAAGTCATTCTCTGAATATTGATCTCTTCATTATGTTATTTTTTTTATTTGATATTGCAGTTATATCTGGCACATCAACAAAATATTAACATTAATAAGAAAATGATAAATGAATAAAGTGAAAGTATAGGAGGTATGAGTATTACTTGCTTTTAAAGTGGACCAAGCAGAATTGACAGCATTATTTACAGCCTTCTTTTTCGGTTGTAGCCGGTTCACCCTCAAAAGTCATGTTAACCACGTCCACAATACAACTAAAAATAGATAGATGATGAGGACATGATCTTAGAGTATTTTAAACGGGAAGGTCCAATCCAGTCTTTTGAACAACTTGTTGGAGGATGTTTTTGTAAACTTTAGTTTCATACTAACAAATTTGAAATTTGAAATTAAGAAGAGAAGTAACTATAAAAATACAAGAATTTTTGTCAAAGTAAAAGTACTTATGAGAACTTTGGTAGTCAGAGATCTTGAGGGAGCTCTTGTAGAGAGAATTTCAAGAGCTACTCGAGCAGCAGAATGCTCTGCTTGTCTTAAGATTGAGTGATAGAATGGGCTTTAAAAATTTCACCATTAAAATTAACTCTAACTTTGAACATCGGGTCGTGATCTGGTCCTTCTTTAATAGATTCATACGATGACATATTGAACCTATTTATCTGTGCTAATTATTGTAACTTATTTTTGTACATGACTAGATACAAAAAAAAGCATTAAAACTTTTAGAAAATGATTGAAAATCATATATGTGTAAAAATCAAAACGAATACAATAGAAAGCAAAGAAAATAATAATAAAAGATCAAGTATTATAGAATTTAAATAATCAAATACTATATAGTACTAATAATAATTGTAATCAAACACCAATTGTAAATAAAATGTTACTAATCAATCATATCCCACAACCTATTTTACATCCACTATGATAATAACAAAAGACCCAAAAAATAACTTAAATTATCTCACTGCATCAGCCGGTACTCCTAAGTACTTTACAACATTCTTGAAGAATAGATCTGCGACCACCTCGGTAGTACATGCATGTGAGGCGAAGGAAAAAGAAGCATACTTGGAAAAGTGTACCAAGTATCATAGGAGACCCGGATTCGAAGACTCTTCTTTCTTTTGAGATCTTATCACAGTTTTTTTGGCTAATAGCCTCTTGCCACATGGCAAGTAGGTCTCTCGAGCCTTTCTTAAATGAAAGGATAAGTACCAAGTTCAAACGCGCTTCTAAAATGGGGTTGTAGGGTTAAACAACCCGAACTGCAGGATAGTCAAATCCATTCAGTGTTGGGTTTCTAAAGAATCCCTTTTCTTATTATTGAACTTCAAGAAGATTAACACTGTCCAACATTTCTTGTAATTGGAATAATAAATGCAAATGTTAAAAACTGGAGACAACCATAAAAAACATTGTCCAAAAAGAAATAATATGTTTTTTCATGTAAGTAAATTACTACCATAATCGGTGTTGAGTTTCTCGTAACGATAAGTTTGAATATGAGCAGATGGTCGTGTATTCTTTAAAACCGCCTCAATGTCTTCTCCACTGATTGGTCGAACCTTTGGCAAGTCTGTAACACAGCAATATTCAAGGTGAAAGTATGGTCAACAAACTCTAGACATCAAATTCCAACTTCAATATGGTTATCAACTAACAAGATTATAGCTGCAATGTTATCAAGAAAATGTAGACAGAAGAAAGTGCTTATGTTTGACTGGCTGAGGGAGAAATATTTCTCTGATTCATTAAAAAATAATAATTATGTTATTATATATACACGTACATAAGAAAAACCCCAATGTTTCATAAATTTTTTTAATACGGATATGGCTAATCTAACCATAGATGTTTGTAAAACATTATGTTATAGACACATTTTCTTATTGTTCCTAGATTATTTCATTTTTTTCTGTAATATTGAATTTTGAAGTTAATAATCATGCACTTTTAGAAGTTGAGGCCTCTAAAAAATCCGTTTAACCTTTTTATTATGTATGAAAAGGATATAAATAAAATTACTATTCACTTAATTTTGTTAACATTTTTTTACTATCCCAAGCTACTTATTTAGTCAATAGTCAATTAAATATTAATTTATAACATGATCATCGAATCCCTTAATCAAGAATATCCTTCTTTTTTATATATTTTTCTACATAGACGGGATTGTGTCAAATTACTTTTAGAATAAAATTGTATGATTGTGAGACAGAAAAATATCTAAAAAATGTAATGTGTGTTTTGCTACACAAATACATAATGATTAAATTTTCAGATATTAAACATTTAACTTTCCATATCCAAATGTACATTTACAATTAAATATGTTCATATAAAAGAAATGAATATTTTAAGAATTAAAAACTTCAAAGATTGTAAGAGTTAAAACCCCCAAAATTAGGAGGTTTCAAATACTCTCTAAAGAATGGGAAAGTGAAGATGCCAACAACCTTAAATAAGAAAACAATAAATTTGAACCATGCATGAGTAAATGGTAAGTCTTCCTATCCTACATCTACCATGTATCTTGCTATGCATCCTTTGACCGAATGGAAATTATTTCCTAGAACCCAAAAAAAAACTTGAAAATATGAAATTGATGTTGAATTTGTCATAACAATGAGCGTGAAGATGAGCAGATGACCGTGTATTCTTAAAGTTACCTCAATGTCTTCTCCACTGATTGATCTAACTTTTAGCAAATCGATAGCACAACAATATATCTTTTGATCATCAAGAGATTATAGTGAGTGACAAATGCTAATTATGCAGGTTGAAGGAAACAATATTGAAAGAGATATATGTCCATTGTCTAACCCATTAACATATATATATATATCAATTAAGAATATAAAAAAATCATCATCACTTCTGAAAACCAAATCCAACAGCCGACAAGCAAAAATTTTGTACACTACAACTTTACCTTTTCTCCTGCAGCTAACATCATTAATTGACCATCTTCTGCATATCTTTTGCCACCTGAAACAAGAAGCTCAAATTACAGAACGAATGTATAGATTAAAGTAGACTGAAAAAGAGACACACAAATTACGCTATTATCTATTGGCATCCACATAGTTTACATCATCAGCAGTTACATATATAGATGAACTGAGAATATCAAATAAGATAGTCATCGTAACCTCTGACAAACAAATCCAACAGCCAGCGTGAAGACACAAACCTCAACATCTGAACACACATGATTGCCCACTCCCTCAGAAACTCAACAATTCAATCCTCTCTCCATGCACTTCCACGACAGAATCAGAAATGTGAAGGCACATGAGGACCACCTGATCAAACATACAGCCGTTTATTTTGATTGAGAAAACGTAGAAGATAAGACAAATCAAACTAAACTTACCTTTGTTCTAATCTATAAGAGTCGCAATACAAAACCTCAAAAATAATTTTGTTGTTACCCAAGAAAATGAAAACCACTGTAACCAACCGAACAAATAAACAAAGAAAATAAAAATTCATTAGTCTGACCTCACCGCCAAACATAAGAAGAAATATACATCAATCGTTGAAGTAGGAACATCAAAAAATCCAAAATAATCGCTGTCAAATAGACCAAAAATCACAATTTTAGAAGATATAATAAAGTAAAAAATGACGCAAAAATCTCACATGTTCTGAAATAGTCACCATTGTCGAAGAGAGGACAAGGTGTAACATGGCTCTATCATGATTGAATTTGAATAACTTAGGATCACCTATTAATTTAAAAGCTCACGTCTTTTTGGCCAAAAATTATCGAACATAGAAATTAAACGTAAACTTGATAAAAACAAGGCAGTCACCAGGCTTTAAGATTGTAAAAAATAGAGAAGGGCAGAATCTTATTGGTCTTTCTAGTACTTTCTCCGGCAGTAATGACATTATAAGGAAACAATGATCAGACTACAAACTTTATAATAGATCATGTCAAAAAATAAATAAGTGTCAATTAAATTCTTTCATATTTTCTTCCCTTTTGTAGTTCATGCATAAATTGTATATTGTATGGAATATATTAAAACATATCAGCATAATAAAAAAGCCACCAAATGCATGTTATAAATATGACTTACAAAATGTAAAGTGTAATCTAGTAGTAAGTAGCTATATTTGTACTTTTTTAAACTCGCTCATCGCCATGAACAACATATTTCATATTGTATGGTATTGAAAATAGATAGAAGTTCAAAAATTAAAGGTATGCCATTTTTTAAACATGAAAAGTAAGTAGCTAAGACAAGTTCCGTGGAGGAGTAAATTTCTGGGAAGTTATCTGTACGAGAAGATAATTAATATCTCTCTCAAACAAAAATGGGTGAAACTTCACCTTCAACAAGTGAGAACAAGCAGTCTCAAGTGCATTTACCGACCATGAGCTCCCGATTGATATTCTCAAAAGTAAACTTGATGCCCGTTTTGGTAACAAGCCCAATAGTCCCATAAGAGAACTTATAACTACATATGAAATTGATCACCTGGAACTCAAAACTCTAGATTATTAACCCTTGTCAAGCATCATTGATGAATCCCCAAAAGGAAAATAAATGTAGATAGGAAACTACACAAAAAGAAAAGGAATGGAACGGACAAAAATGTCTAAGTGAGTGAATTGCACTACTTAGCAATGCAATTAAATTTAAAAAATCATACCATGTCGATAAATTAATGTATAAAACCTACAAAGAAAGTGCTTTATGCTCCAATTATTGCAATCAAAGATTGGATCCTCGGCTGTCTATTCATCATAAAAAAATGGATACAGTCAAATACAATATGCAACCTACAAAACCTAGAACGAATGTCATGGAACAATTCAAAAACTAATATGTCGGATGTAGCATCACAATTATACCTTCTCTTGAAGCCTGTGAAACATATCAATGGAAATATACGAACCAATGGAGTGCCTGACCTTTGCAAGCAGAAATAATAAGTCAGCCGCCATTTTTAAGAGCTTAAACAAAAAAAAAATCAAGTCACAAAGTGAACAAAAAGCAATCTCCTTTTATGATATTTACTTCCTAATAATGTCAAGCATTCTCTGGGACAATAAAAATTAACCAAAATAGTTCACAAACTTTATTTAGTTGTGTAAAAATTGAACTAATCACTTCAAAAGTGTGGTTTCATCCTGAGAAAAAAAGCTGATACATAACAACAACAATGATATGATAAAAACTGAATACAGTAAAAACATTGCAACCAACCAAACAAATAAACAAAGAAAACAAAAACTCATTAGGCTGACCTTACCGCCGAACAGAAGAAGAAATATACATCGATCGTTCAAGCAGGAACATCAAAAAATCCAAAATAATCGATGTCAAACAGACTAAAATCACAATTTCAGAGGACATAATAAAGCAAAAAATGATGCATAAAATCTCACCTGTTCCGAAATAAGCACCATTGTCGAAGAAAGGACAAGGAGAAGAAGACCAAACTACATCCAACACGTGTGAAAAACACAATCAACGGCTCCGATTAAAAGAGGAGAGGGGATGAGGAAAAAAACCCTAAAACTAAAGAAAAAGAGGTATATATATGACTCAATCAACGGCTCAGATTAAAAGGCTTAAACGACTCAGATCTATCAACATACTTAAGTAAACAGTCCAGATCAAAGAGATCCTACGGTCTGAATTCGTTCAATCTTTTTAACTAACGAAATGACTCCCACGCCCCTAATGCAAACAAAATAAGCGACATATTTAGAAGGGTAAATCTGTCAAACAAAAATCACACACCCCATCAAAACTCTCTCTTTTATTATAGAGTAAGAAAGATATTCAAGGTGAAATATATTAAAGCTGACAATTCATCCTAGTAAAAGCACCTATATGACCCAACTTGGAAACTTTTGCAATTAATTATGAAGTCTAACTTTGTAAATGAAAGCATTAGATCTAAGACATGTATATGCAAGCATAAAAGTCAAGAGCACAATACTGATTGATAGATAGTAAGAAAGACCTTCAAAGGCTTTTCAATCGGCAAGATCAATCATAGAGAAGACAGTAGCAACAATATTACAACTTGGAAAAATGATATTACAGACCTTTACACGTTAAAACCTATTGATTAAGGACCTTGTAAATTAAAAGATTACTATGAGTGTTGAAATAAACATAGACCACAATTACACGACTAAGTAGGAAACTTTACGTGAACTATGTTGCTCTAGAAAAAAAACAAGTACATTTTCTAGCCCCTATCAGGTTCTTGAAGTTTGGAATTAAGATCAGTCATCAATAATTACAGCATCTATACAGTCGTTCAGAGGCAACTAAACCAACAAAGCATGTTGGAGAAACATCAAGTATCATATCTCAGATGTGATGAATGTGATCTGGATTCATCATCTTCTGCACTAAAGAAGATCTTATGCTAGATCAACATAAAATTATGGAAAAATGTATTAAAAGCTAAAGCTCGAGGTCAAAAAGAGCTATAGGTCCCCATCATAAAACAATATGATAATATAGATAATTCTCTAGCATAGCAGGTAAAAGGAGCTTAGATAAATAGACTTAAATGATGCTTGAGTGACTCATCTATATATACCCATGTAATCAATAGTTAGATATATGCTTATACATGTTTGTGCTCACAAGGATATGGCTATTCACTGTTTGTACAGGAAAAAAGAATAAGATATAAGGTTTTGAAAAGCTGTTTTCTTCAATGAAAAGGTGGTTTTTTGGAACTTTAATAGACCACAAAACGTGATTAATAATATAATCAAGCCAACAATATGCCAAATGTTACAATAAAATTACCAATACATAACTCTTCATTTCATTTGCGCTAAATGCAAAAAGTCAACTCGTTATACTCCATGAAAATATGATTGATTAATCTTCCTTATTTATTCTTCCCAGCAGGCTCGCTTCTCCAGTTAATAACCATACTGATTTCGTTGAATCATTGTATTACTGGATATGATATATCATTCAGAGCCTTGAGTCACCAGAGATTAAATTACTTGCTTAACTAATGGAAATTGTAAACAGTACTCACGTCTACCTTTAGCCTCCAAGCATAATAAATAAAATTAAACTATTGAACGTATTTTAATATTTATGATCTCATAGTTGACCGCTTTCGACAAGCAAATTGAAGAAATTATGATCGAATATATAGAGTTTTCTTAACAACATGATCATAAATTAAATAGACATATACGTCATTCAGTCAATCCCAACTTAAACATCAATAAAATTATCACGCCCAATACCTCATCTCACGTGAAAACATTTACAAAACATAAATAACTAGGAAAAAAATCAAATAAACCAAGTATACCAATCCATTCAAAGCTATAATGGATTAAAAAATCCATATCAGACTAAGAACTAACCAAATCACTCATATTCAATTCAGAGAAATGAATCAATAACTACCACCATGCAAACACAATTATGAAATAACTATTACAATTAACTACCACAGAGTAAAAAAAAATAACAACAGGCAAATCACTTCAAAAGGCATGATTAGATAGCTAACTTATCCGTGGCTTTAACTCACAGAGACTAACAGCCTGAAGATAACAAAAGAGGACACCTGCAATCTGAACCATAAGAAATTTGATAAGTTAATATCATCAATAAGCATTAACTACAAACGTTAAATATGATCTAAAGTAGGGCTTTCCAAAGACCAATAAATGAAGAGAACTCTTACCTCAGAGAAAGAAGAAAACAACTAAAAACAAATTGAATTTTCTGTAAGACAATTGTCTAATTTAAAGTAGTAGAAATGATAAGGAAACAAAACCAACCAATTTGTTAGATAGCCAAAAACTACTGAAGAGTAAAAAAGGCAAATAATAACCGCCTAATAAAATGAAACAGGTGATGAAAGAAAATAAAAACACTAACATAATCCAAATCTATCCCAAAACACAAAAAAAAAATAAAATCAAATTTGAATCCCAACCTCATATATGTCTAACAACAACTGTTATTCAGATAATTTACCTCCAAAGCATGACAAAAACCACCGCATAAACAAAAATTTGAAAATAACGAGAAGATAAGAATGACCGAATAACAAAGACAAGTTACTTACAGACTAATCGTATTAAATATGTCATAGAAAAAATAGACCGGAAATCAAGGAACAAAAGCCTATAAAAATATGAGGCATATCAAGCACTTTAATATTCTGCCAGTTCAAATTCCCCCAACCAATTTGAAAATATAATGAAAACACACAAACTCAAACCTAAACCTGAAGCATATTCAAATTAAGACAAATTAAAAAAATGCAATATGGAAACTTCTCGCTCTTAAAAAAACCCTAATCAACGAATGCTCAAACTTAGATTCTGCATATCAATAATCCCTAACCTCACATTCGCCAAGAATTAATCAAATCCATCAGAAACGCAGATGATCGTGTATTCTTTAAAATCACCTCGATGTTTTCTCCATTGACAGGCCCAACCTTCGACAAATCTGTAAGAAAAGAATATTGAAGGTCAAATATATTAAAGCTGGCAATTCATCCTAATAAATTCACCTATATGACCCAACTTAGAAACTTTTACAATTAATTACGAAGTCTAACTTTTGAAAGCATTAGATCTAAGACATATATGTGCAAGGATAAAAGTCAAGAGTATAATACTAACTAATAAATAAGAAGTGAGACCTTCAAAGGCTTTTCAATCGGCAAGATAAATGATAGAGAAGATAATAGCAACAATATGACAACTTGAAAAAGATATATTACGAACCTTTACACGTTAAAACCTATTGACTAAGGATCTTGTCAGTAGGAAAATTACTATAAGTATTGAAATAAACACACACCACAATTACACGAGTAAGTTGTAAACTTTATCTCAACTCTAATGCTCTAGCAAAAACAAATACATTTTCTACCCCTTACCAGGTGCGTACGAGTATGGAATTAAGATCAGTCATCAATAATTGCAACATCCAAACAGTCAATCAAAAGCAACTAAACCAACAAAGCATATTAGATAAACATCAAGTATCATATCTCAAATATGATGAATGTGATCTGGATTCATCATCTTCTGCACTAAAGATCTTATGCTGGATCAACACAAAATCGTGCAAAAATATATTAAAAGCTAAGGTCGAGGTAGAAAAGAGCTGTAACTCGCCATCATAAAACAATATACTGTTCAGATATAATTTTTAAACTTCTACTTATGTACCATAATGGTTGGAATTAAATAAAATTCTGCATGAATCAATCACCAAGCATTACAATAAATCAAGAGAATGATTGTATAGCAACCAAACATCAGTTAAAACCTATGTCACCCACCATTCTACCAACATCACGACCAAGTATCACAATATTTTCATTAACATAACAGTGAAGTAACAAAGGGAAAAACACAAGCAATTGCCAATTATTGAACAAATAGTAAAAGCTTCACAAAGAAATAATGCATAAAAGATTTAATTCGCATGTGTCTTGTGTCCAGGTGTACTTAAGCGTACAATTGGAGCAACAAACTGGAATTTTTCTGATGAAGATGTTGAATGGTAGTAGATAGACAACTCAAAATTAAGTACTTGTATTGTGAAAACAGAAATTACAGTCTCGATAATAAAATAGTACAGAGAAATATTACAGACTATAAACGAAAACATAACAAGTAGAGGCTTACTGTACGCAATGACCTAAAGACAAAATTTACCCTCCACAGTTTGCTTCGAGACTACAGTGATTGATGAAAACCCAGTTATGTTATACTCTTTGCAAGTGATCTTACCATGCTAATTAAATCCACTTGGATTACGACCATTAATTTGTCTCCAATTCTCAGATTTCGTAGTAGTACTTTATTTGATAATTTTTGCTAATAGAGATGGCTTTATGAGTTTCATAACAACATCATCATAAATTAAATAGACAGATACATTATTAATCAATCCCAACTTAAGCACCAATAAAATTATTGTGCCCAATACCTCATGCGACGTGAAAACATTTACAAAACACAAATACCAGGAAAAAAAATCAAATAATCCAAGTATTTCAATCCATTCAAAGCCATAATAGATGAAAAAAATCCACATCAAACTAAGAACTAACTAAATCACTCACCTTCAATTCAAAACTGAAGTTAATCATCTTTACCTCTAACAACCGAATCCAACAGCCAACAAGCAAAAATTCTATATACTACAAGTTTACCTTGTCTCCAGCAGCAACGATCATTAATCAACCATCCTATTCAGCTCTTTTACTGCCCGGAACAGGAGATTAAAAATATAGAAGAAAAATACGAAGTAAAATAGAGAGAGAAAAAAAAGATAGAAATTAGGCCATTATCTATTAAAACCCACACAATAAACATCATTAATAGACACATATGAGAGGAATTGAAAATATCATATATGATAATCATTATCACCTCTAACAACCAAATCTAACAGCCAACGTGAAGACACAAAACTGAACATATGAATACACGTGACTGCCCATTTCCTCAAAAACTCAATCCTTTGTCCATGCACTTCCTCGACAGATTCAGAAACCTGAAGGTACATGGACCACAATCTAATCAAATATGAAGCCATTTATTCTGACTCATAAGACAAAAATTCAACTAAACTGGCCTCTCTTAACAAAGATAGCAAAAGATAACCACAAAGAGCCAAACAAATGAAGAAAAAAACAAAAATTTGTCGATAATATACCTAAGAAACCACCGCTATAGCAGAATACAAAACCAAAAAAAAATATCAATCTTATCTCACCGCCGAATACGACAATAAAAAAACATATGTCATTCAATCAAGAAAATGAAAAAACTCAAATTAAGTGGTGGCATAACTATAATTACGCAATACCTAAAGTTCTAAATCTATTGTTTTTGTCCCAGTTTCATCCAAAACCGTTCTTGAACAAAAGTGGAACAAAAACAATCGGAAGCGACAAAAACAATTGAAAGCGCGACGGAAAGAAAATCTACCCAACAAACTCAAGAAAATCCCGTGGGAAGAAAGATCTCAAAGGTTACGGGATCAACAATTTTTGGCTCAATTCGTGTCGATTCTTAGTCTAAAAATAGATGGAAAAAACCGTAAAGACATCTAACATGTTCGATGAAGCAGAGTAAAGCCTTTGATATAAAAAATGAGTGATGCAGAGGTGGACGCAGAAAACCCTAGGCTATGGCAGTAACGACGAAGAGAGTAGAAGAAAAGGAAATCAAACAACCCTAAAACTAAAGAAAAATAAGTATATATATGAGTGAATGAATGGCTCAGATTAAAATACTTAAACAGTTCAGATCTATCTTCATAACTAAATAAACGGCCCAGATCAAAGCAATCCTACGGTTCAAAATCGATCAATATTTTTAGCTAAAAAATGACTGTTACACCCTTAATTCGAAAGGAAGAAACTGAAGAGTAACAATGGCAAATTTATCCAAAAAAATCACACACCCATCTAAACCCTCTTTTTTATTATAGAGTAAGATATCAACTTTTGTTGAATCATTTTGGGATTGATTTTCCTGCTACTTTTCAATTGAATTTATTAGATTTTCATTTTTTTAGTAACAAATCTATCAAGAGCTCCACTTTTTTTTTAAAAAATTGAATATGCATTAAGATTAATCCAACGTATAGAGGTCCTTCACTATAGAATGAGTAGTTTCAAATTAATAAATTGAAGAGGAAATATATGCAGCATAACGAGTTAATCTATCAGTAGCTAAATTACATTTATGATTAACATGCTTAAGACTATAGTTTGGAAAAAGAGGAAGTTCAGATTTAATAGCTTCTAGAACATTGCCCGTTTTGGTATTCATCTCCGTGGATGAATATACACATGCTTGAGCTTTACTAGAATCTGTTTCAATAAGATGTATTATTATGTTGTTCATTCCAGCAGACATGGTACCTTCAAGAATAGTCAAGCACTGAGCTAAGAAAATAACATAATTGGCTTCTATGAAAAAAGAATGAGCTACTACCACCGAACTTGAAGAATCCCTTATGACCGCACCAAGACCAGTACTCTTTTGAAAGATTAAAGCATCTATGTTTAGTTTGAGCAATCCTGGGCCATGCCGAATCCACTTCTTTTCATTGCCGCTAGCTACTCATGGAGAGTTGATTTTTAAAGGATGCACTTAGATCCACTCTTGGAAAAAGTTCCCAGATCTTTCAATAGTCTCCTTGATGTCCATCCTATAATTCTTGTGCAGCCAAGTGTTCCTAGATTACCACACGAACTAGCATATGCAAGTTATAAAAGATAGTTTTCGGCGTGAGAGATCAAAGAAATTCCTTTCCAGAGCATCTATAGGGTCTCTAGGATCCAAAAAAGTGAAGTCCACATGATCCCCTATCATAATTGAAGCCAGTAGCCATACTTTCTGTACACGTGAACAAGTAAATAGAGCACGGGAAATAGTTTCAATACAGCCACATAAGGGACATTCTCTAGATTACCAATTCCCCTTTTGGAGAGGTTATCAAATGTGGGTAAAATATTCCTAGAGAGCTTCAAAAGGAAATTTTTTATTTTTAAAGGGAGGTAAACGTTCCATAATTTTTCCACCAAAGGAGGTTCTTTGAACAAGAACTACATGCTTGCATTTTCCTATTAAGAGCAACCCAATAGTCAATTTTAACAGAATAATTCCCATCAGAATTAAAGTCCCATATTAGCTTATCTTTACAGTTAAAACTAACTAGTGGGAGTGAAGAAATTAAAATCTACTCCCTATAATAAAATCTACAACTTTAAGATTTGAATGGGTATGGGAGATACACAAAGGTTTGAAAGAAAATGATTTGGGATCCAAGGATCTGAATCTGTCACTGTGTCTGTTCCATTGCATACACTCCACCTCAAACCTTTCATTAAAACTTCTTGGCCCCATATAATACTTCTCCAAATGGGAAAGGCATAACTCTGACATTTGGCATCTAATAAGGAACCTTTACTGAAATATTTTGCCTTAAAAATTTGATTCATAAGATAATTAGGTTGTTGAATTATCCTCCAGCTTTGTTTGGCTAGGAGGGCTTGATTAAAGATAGATAATTATCTAAAGCCCATTCCTCCCTCAGTTTTTGGTTTACAAAGCTCTTTCCATTTTAGCCAATGAATTTTCAGACCATTATTCTTAAAGCCCCACCAAAATAGAGAACTGCTTCTCCTTCCATCTTTGGAGGAGTTTAGATGACTTATCCCTTTGGTACCTAAATAGGGCCTTCTTAGAGCAACCTAAAAATGCTGGGAGTCCTAAATATGATTCTATTTTGAGAGCATAGGGAATATTTAAAATTGAAGTAACCATAGATTTAACATCTGAGCTAGTGTTTGGGGAGAAAGCAACAACTGACTTACTAAAGTTAATGCATTGACCTGAAGCTTTTGAATAAGCTTCCGAAACTTATTTGAGAATTAAGCAATCTTGATCTGTACCTTTAAAGAAAACCATACAATCATCAACAAAAAGTAAATGGAAAATTCAGGGGCTCTTCCTACCTATAGAGGGGCAGGCAAACCAGCATTAATAGTCTTACACAGCATCAAAGATAAACCTTCTAAACACAAGATATACAAATAAGGGGAAAGATGGTCTCCTTGCCTAAGACTCCTATGATGAGTAAAAGCTGGGAATGGTTTCCCATTAATATTGACTGCCATTGATGTAGAAGTAACACATTTCATAATATTTCTAATAAAATTAACATGAAACCCGAGAGCCTCCATAAATCCCTAAAGATAGCTCCACTTAATACGATCAAACATCTTGCTCATATCCAATTTGGCAGCCACAAAACTAGTTTTTCATTTTTTACGAATTGATAAAGAGTGCAAAACTTCAAAGTCAGCCAATACATTATCCGCAATAAGATGATTTTTATAAAGGCACTTTGGTTTTCACATATAATGTCTGGGTTTAAGCCTATTAGCAATAGTTTTAGAAACAATTTTATACAAAACGTTGCATAAACTTATTGGTCTAAAATCTGCCATAACAGAAGGATTCGAATTTTTTGAGATAAGGGTAATAAGAGAAGAGTTAATTTCAGCTAAATTCATGCCATTATTCAAAAGGTTTAAACGAAATTCAATTACCTTTGACCCGACTAGGTCCCAGTATTTTTAGTAAAAAATGATTGAAAATCCATCTGGTCCAGGGCTTTTATGTGGGTGCACAACAGTGCTTTCTCCACTTCCTCTGTTGTAAATGGCTTAATCAACTCCAAATCATCTCATTAGTGACCTTTTTATCAATGTACCTAAGGACCGCAGATAGATCCTCTTCTCTAGGATAGGTTGAGGTGTAAAGATCCTCAAAGTAGTCAACTGCAAGAGAGCAGAGATAGGCATGTTCATCAACCCAGTTACCATTATCATCAACCAGCTTTGCTATTTGGTTTTTACGCCTCCTTATAGAAGCTTTAGCATGGAAGTATTTTGTATTCACATCCCCATAATTAAGCTATTCAATTTTTGCTCTCGATGACCAGTAGATTGGAATAAAAGTCTATCCAACTCATCATGGAGAGCTTTGAGCTATTTTTATCCATCCTATTGTTCGAACTCTGATAAATGGCATCTAGTTTGTTCTAACAATCCACTACTTTCTTGGTGAAGTTGCCATATTTATTTTTACTCAATTGCTTCAATGTTGAGGCACATTTACTAAGTTTATTCTGAAACTGAGTAGGAGTTCCATTACAAGCCATCTTTGACCATACGCCTATAATTACCTCCATGTATTCTCCATCTTGAGTCCAATAATTCTCAAAGACAAATCTTATTCTGCTAAAAGTTGGTGTGGGGTTGATTTGTTGAAAATGGATTAATAGAGGCATATGATTCGGAGGAGAAGTATTCCATATGGTACACCATGGCATTCGGGAATATGTTTAACCACTCGTGGTAAGAAAATCTCATATCAATCCTTTCTAAGACTAATTCACCTTCCTCTCTTTTATTAGTCCATATGTGTACAGGGCCTCTACATGGTAAAGCTATGAACCCACATTCCTCCAAGCATTCTCTAAAAGTGTCTATAGCAGAATCTTGTCTCCAAGTAATCCTAATTTTATGAACATGAGAGAGAATTTCGTTAAAATCTCCTACTACTAACCATGGAACTTTCATCATACCATTAAGTCTCCTCAACGGGGACCATGATTGTTGCCTCAGCCCACGTTCAGGATTCCCATAAAACCCTGTTAACCTCCACATAATCAGAGTTTGAGACAATTCAGTCTATGTGCCCCTGAGAGTAAGAGTTCGGAGAAAAGCAAAATTCCTCTTTCCATAATAGAGCTAAATCCCCCTTCATACCAATTCTGTTAATAGGAAAATCATTCTGAAAGTGCAATAAATTCTTGATCCTTCCAAATCCCTTAGTATCCAGCATAGTTTCAATTAAGATTACATAGGTGGGATCTTTAAGGGAGACACGTCTCCTGAGATCTCGAATCTCCCGCGGGTTCCCAAGCCCCTGGGCGTTCCATTGTAATAAACTCATTGCGAGTAGTAGGTCTGATCATCGGAACTCGCTACTGAGTTTTAAACCAACATCATGGACTAACTTTGGTTTTTTAAGAGCACCCAAAGTTGTACACGAGGATGATCTTTTTGTTACTGCGTGCGTGTGAGCTCCTCCACTTTTATTTCCTTTGTTACTGAATAGCCTAGACCATTTTATTGGTTGGATGATATTAGATGAAGTGGCTGGACTTTCATTTTTGGCTTGAGATTCGGTTATGGGCTTAAAGAATCGGCTAACACCCTTTTGAGATCCAAATTCTACCCCTTGTTTATTGCATGAAGGAAGCACATATGTCTTGCTTAGCCCAAAGTGTCAATGTGATCTTTACCGAGAATAATCTTAGGCGTAGAAATCTCTGGACAGTCCACAACAAAAATCTCCAAGTTTGACTTTAGCTCCACTTCCTCATTTTTGTCTATGGGTCCCACATCTACCATACCTTGGATAGTGTAATCAAGCTTGGATAAGACTTGGGGCAGCGCTATTGTCGGGTTATCATTCCAATTTTGGTCTACAATGTTTGTAAGGAAACCTTCCTTCGCTGATGGGCCTGCTTTGCTTGAGATTTTCGTTTCTGATCGAGTAGAGGGGACCATTCTCTAAAGCAACGACGACGGTGAAGAAGCCATATTAATCTCTCTTCTTTACCCCACTGAGTAGTTTTTGTTTCTCCATTAATCTCACCCATAGGCCATATTGATTATTCTTACTATGTCCCACCAAAGTATTTTTCATGTCAATATCACAGTCTTTACTCAGATGATCAAGCTTCCCACACGTGTAGCAAGAATCCACCAGTTTTTCACACTGAGATTCAACCTATATAAATCCTGATTGTTGGGAATTCTGAGCTTTAAACCCCGCGGCAATGGAAGATCTATATTTAGCCGAAACCTTATTCTAAAAAATTTCCCCCGGCATTCTCCATCTCGTCCTTCATCCACTTCAAGAAATTTTCCAATGTAATCCCTTATCCTCCTACCCATGTCCTTATTCAAACGTAAAATGGGGAGGTTTAAACTTCTGGACCCATATGCTTAATTCATTTAAAACAATCTTTGAGGGCTGAGTATACCCATTCATTTTGCTTAAGAGTATAAGTGCTTCATCAAACAGACAAGGTTCATTCCTTAGCACTTTCAGCTTATCAACCGGGTGGTTAAAGAAAGCTAGGAATAAATTTGGCCCAAACTCTTTAATGGCAACATTTCTCATAATGATCCATACAATCGGAATTGTGCTGCGAAAAATATTTTTGTTGATATTCTCATGTGTTAATATTTTAACTATAAGACAGAGGGAAGGATCCATAGTTTCACCAATAAGATAATCCTCTACCTCCATTACTTTATCTTCCACTTCAGTAAGTGAGCAAGTGATAGATTCTGTCATTTCTTGGATATACTCTCCACCGTTCCCATTATATTTTGGTCAAAACACTATGGAAAAGTCTCACTAATTGGAGAAGAATACACTCATGTAGAGAGAGCAGCTCTCATAGGAAGAGAGAATTTCAAGAGCTCATCTTTGAGATTGAATTAGTTCATTTATCTTTATCTTCTTTTTACGTTTTTCACATCTAGATAGTTATTTTCTAATAGATATATTATATACTAAAATTGAATATAAATAAACAACTAACAATAGTATATTAAAAAAAGTTAACTACTAGGGATCAAGAGTTAAAGAATAACAATACTTTAGTTTTTTGTCAGGCATGTACACTTGAAGTGAGAAGTAACTTTTTATCATTTGATTATTATCATACAAAGAGTGAGATTGAGAGAGAGATGGCGTGTAGGCATGAAAAAATAAAAAAATTAATAATAAAGTGTTTTAGAAAGCAAATTGTTTTTGGCTTTTTTTCCTTACTGCTGTCTTAGAGACATATATATAAAAAAGTTAATAAATCAAATAAATAATAGTAAAATGTGTATGAAAATTGGAAAGTAACTTTTGTTTGCCTTTTCTTTGACTATGTTCATCTGTGAGAGAGAGAGAAGCGGCATGTGAAAAGTCAAATAAGTAATATAAAAATGTGTGGTGAAGGAAATGATATAGTATTGGGATAATAAATTTTATTTTTCCATAGATAGAATTAATTATAAATTCCTAAAATGATTGAGAATCATTTATAATCGAGAAAGCAATATATATATATAGACACACACATACATAATCATGTTTTTTTCCAGATAGAGGCCCTTATTATTAGGGGCCTTAGACCCAAACCTAGCTTGCCTTAGGCTTGGGTCAGCCCTGGGTTGAGGTCTAATACCCAAGGCACACTTCAAAGGCAGGGCCAAGAAGTCTCCACCTGGATAGAGCCAAATCGGACCTAGACCGAGGTTCACCATCTAGCAACGGGTATTAGACATTCAAGGCCCTTACACGTCCACGACAGAGGTTACGTTGGTAATTGAGTTCATTTGCCTTCATGACCGAGGCTATCTTGATAGCTGAGATCCACTACCACTACGACTAAGGCTATCTTGATAGTCGAGGTCCTCTACGACGATGATTGAAGATTCCTTGACAGTTGAGATCCTCAACTTCTACAACTGAGATTACAATGATAGTTGAGGTCACTTCCTCCATAATCGAACTACTATGATAGCCAAAGGCCCACCTATTTAAGGTCTAAGGACACCTTGATGGTCAAGGCTCATCTCATTCCTCGAAGTAACCATCTATTGTGACTCTCTAAATAAATTTTATTTGTCCATAGATAGAATTAATTGTTTCCCTAGAATGATTGAGAATCATTTATAATCAAGAAAGTAAAATATATACGCACACATGCACACATAATCATGTTTTTTTTATAAAGGCCCTTATTATTGGGGGCCCTGGACCCAAGCCTACCTTGCCTTAGGCTTGGGTTGGCCCCGGGTTGAGGTCTAATACCCAAGGCACACTTCAAAGGCAGGGCCCAAGATGTCTCCACCTGTATAGAGCCAGATCAGACCTAGACCAAGGTTCACCATCCCGCAACGGGTATTAGATATTCAAGGCCCCTACACGTCCACGGCTGAGGTTACCTTGATAATTGAGGTAATCTCCTTCATCACTGAGGCTATCTTGATAGCTGAGATCCATTACCGCTACGACTAAGGCTATCTTGATAGCCAAGGTCCTCAACAAACACGACTGAGGCTTCCTTGTTAGCTGAGTTCCTTTACTTCTACAACTCAGATTACAATGGTAGTGGAGGTCACTACCTCTAAAATCAGACTACTATGATAGCCAAAGGCTCATCTTTTTAAGGTCTAAGGACACCTTGATGACTGAGGCTCATCTCATTCCTCCAAGTAACCATACGTGACTCTCTAAATATGGGGACACCAACAAAGATATCTCTCTACAAGGAAGTTTTAGATACCGTTAGAGAGATTGAGTTGTGGAAGGAATCTCCAATATTAAGAAAATTCTCTGATGTGGAGATCACACGATCGTCCGTATTTCTTTTTTCTTTTTAGGTTTAGAGCTTAACATCAAATGACGTGTGACATCACTAGACCATAGATTTTTCACATCTACACATATGTACATAAAATAGCTCACGTACCATACATGAGTTATAACATAAAATTTTCTTATAAACAACCGAGAAAATGAAAAATAAAATAATGGCTCGTGGCCTTGTTTGGTAGTTAAATATTGTTGTCTTCTTAATCACGATGTAGTAAAAAAAATTTATATCTTAACTTATCATTCTGACGTTGTGATTTGACAGTTGATAGATCGTAGTCTCGCGAAATATTTTAGTTAGAATACTAAGTTCAATGAAATTTTTTCAAATAAAATGATAAGTTAGTCATTTTTCTTATAAAGTAATATCAAAGTTTGTTAAATAAATCTGATCATATAAACATTTTTTTCTCTTTCTCAATGTTCTACATATTAATTTTCTCTTTGGCATTTGGTGACATCTCACAAGAGTGTTCAGAAGGACACCAAAAGATGATAATATTAAATTAGAAATTCCTCTAATTTTTTTACCTTATATAACTATTTTCCGATATGCATGATACATTTAAAATATTGTATTATTCACTATCAATATTATCAAAATGTTCTTCTTAACACTATGTAGTTAAGCTATCATAATATCTCATTTTGATTACGTAAGGGTAACCTTTCTCATAATGCTCCATATAATCGGATTTGTGTTGCGCAAAATATTTTTGTTGATATTTTTCTATGTTATTATTCTAACTAAAAGACAGAGGGAAGGATTCATAGTTTCACCAATAGGATAATCCTCTACCTCCAATACTTTATCTTCCACTTCAGTAAGTGATAGGTTCTGCCATTTCTTGGATATACTATCCACCGTTTCCATTAGATTTGGGTCAAAACACTATGGAAAAGTCTCACTCATTATAGAAGAAGACACCCATGTAGAGAGAGAAGCTCTCATAGACAGAGAGAATTTTAAGAGCTCCTCTTTGAGATTGAATTATTAGACCATCTATCTTTATCTTCTTTTTACATTTTTCACATCTAGATAGTTATTTTGTAGTAGATATATTATACACTAAAATTGAATATAAATAAACAACTAACAATAGTATATTGAAAAAAGTTAACTACGGGTGATCAAAAATTAAAGAATAACAATACTTTAGTTTTTTGTCACGCATCTACACTTGGAGTGAGAAGTAACTTTTTATCATTTAGTTATTGTCACACAAAGAGTGAGATTGAGAGAGATGGCACGTAGGCGTGAAAATAGAAAATAAATAAATAATTAATAATATGTGTGTTTTGGAAAGCAGTTTATTTTTGGCATTTTTTCGTCATTGCTACCTTAGAGAGAGAGGTATAAAAAATTAAGAAATCAAATAAATAATAGTAAAATGTGAATGAAAATTGGAAAATAATTTTTTGTTTGCCTTTTCTTTCACTATGTTCTTCTATGAGAGAGAGGCGGCATGTGAAAAGTCAAATAAGTAATATAAAAAATGTGTCGTGAAGGAATTGATAAAGTATTGGGATAATAAATTTTATTTTTTCATAGATAGATTTAATTGTTTCCCTAGAATGATTGAGAATCATTTATAATCAAGAAAGTAAAATATATATAAATATATATACACACACAATCATGTTTTTATTTTCGGATAGAGGCCCTTATTATTGGGGGCCTTGGACCCAAGCCTACCTTGCCTTAGGCTTGGTTTGGCCCCGGGTTGAGGTCTAATACCCAAGGCACACTTCAAAGGCAGGGCCCAAGAAGTCTCCACCTGTATAGAGCAAGATCGGACCTAAACCAAGGTTCATCATCCCGTAACGGGTATTAGACATTCAAGGCCCCTACACGTCCACGGCTGAGGTTACCTTGATAATTGAGGTAATCTCCTTCATCACTGAGGCTATCTTGATAGCCGAGATCCACTACCGCTACGACGAAGGCTATCTTGATAGCCGAGGTCCTCTACGACCACGACTTAGGCTTTCTTGTTAGTTGAGTTCCTTTACTTCTACAACTGAGATTACAATAATAGTTGAGGTCACTACCTCCATAATCAGACTACTAGATAGCCAAAGGCCCACCTCTTTAAGGTCTAAGGACACCTTGATGGTCGAGGCTCATCTCATTCCTCGAAGTAATCATATATTATGACTCTCTAAATATTGGGACACCAAAAAAGATCTCTCTACAAGGAAGTTCTAGATACCATTAGAGAGATTGAGCTATGGAAGGAATCTCCAATATTAAGGAAATTATCTGATGTGGAGATCACACGATCGTCAATATTTCTTTTTTATTTTTAGGTTTAGAGCTTAACATCAAATGATGTGTGACATCACTCGACCCTAGATTCTTCACATCTACACATATGTATATAAAATTGCTCACGTACCATACATGAGCTATAATATAAAATTTTCTTATAAACAACCGAGAAAATGAAAAACAAAATAGTGACTCGTGACTTTATTTGGTAGTTAAATATTGTTGTCTTCTTAATCATGATGTAGTAAAAAAAACTTAATATCTTGACTTATCATTTTGACGTGATTTGACACTTGATAGATCGTAGTCTCGCAAAATATATTAGTTAGAACACTAAGTCCAACGAATTTTTTTCAAATAAAATGATAAGTTAGTCATTTTTCTTATAAAGTAATATCAAAATTCGGTAAAAAAATCATTTCGTATAAACATTGTTTTTTTCTTTCTCAATGTTCTACAAATTAATTTTCTCTTTGGAATTTGGCGACGTCTCAAAAGAGTGTTCAGAGGGGCACCAAAAGATAACAATATTAAATTAGAAATTTCTCTAATTTTTTTACCTTATATAACTATTTTCCGATATGGATGATACATTCAAAATATTGTATTATTCACTATCAATATTATCAAAATATTATTCTTAACACTATGTAGTTAAGCTATCATAATATCTCATTGCGAAAAACATTTTTGTTGATATTTTTCTATGTCAATATTTTAACTATAAGACAGAGGGAAGGATTCATAGTTTCGCCAATAGGATAATCCTCTACCTCCAATACTTTATCTTCCACTTCAGTAAGTGACAGGTTCTGCCATTTCTCTGTCCATTATATTTGGGTCAAAACACTATGGAAAAGTCTCACTCATTGGAGAAGAAAGCACTCTTGTAAATAGAGAAGCTCTCATGGACACAGAAAATTTCAAGAGCTCCTCTTTGAGATTGAATTATTAGTTCATCTATCTTTGTCTTCTTTTTACATTATTCACATCTAGATGGTTTATTTTCTAGTTGATATATTATATACTAAAATTGAATATAAATAAACAACTAACAATAATATATTGAAAAATTTTAACTACTAGAGATCAAAAGTTAAATAATAACAATACTTTACTTTTTGTGAGGCATGTATACTTTGAGTGAGAAGTAACTTTTTTTCGTTTGGTTATTATCACACAAAGAGTGAGATTGAGAGAGATATGGCATGTAGGCGTCAAAAAATTAAATAATTAATAATATAAGTGTTTTGGAAAGCAATTTATTTTTGGCATTTTTTCGTCACTGCTGCCTTAGAGAGAGGTTTAAAAAAGTTAAGAAATCAAATAAATAATAGTAAAATATGTCTGAAAATTGGAAAATAATTTTTTGCTTACCTTTTCTTTCTCTATGTTCATCTGTGAGAGAGAGAGGCGGCATGTGAAAAGTTAAATAAGTAATATAAAACTGTGTTGTGAAGGAAATGATAAACTATTGGGATATTAAATTTTATTTTTCCATAGATAGAATTAATTATTTTCCTAAAATGATTGAGAATCATTTATAATAAAGAAAGCAAAATATATAAAAAAATATATATATCTATACACACACATAACCATGTTTTTTTTTCCGGATAGAGGCTCTTATTATTGGGGGCCCTGGACCCAAGCCTACCTTGCCTTAGGCTTGGGTCGGCCCTGGGTTGAGGTCTAATACCCAAGGCATAGTTCAAAGGCAGGGCCCAAGAAGCCTCCACCTGGATAGAGCCAGATCAGACCTAGACCAAGGTTCACCATCATGGATCGAGTATTAGACATTCAAGGCCCCTACACGTCCACGACTGAGGTTACCTTGATAGTTGAGGTCATCTACCTTCATGATTGAGGCTATCTTGATAGTCGAGATCCACTACCACTACGACTAAGACTATCTTGATAGCCGAGGTCCTCTATGACCACGACTGAGGCTTCCTTGATAACTGAGATCCTCTACTTCTACAACTGAGATTACAATGATAGTCTTGGTCACTACCTCCATAATCAGACTACTATGATAGCCAAAGGCCCACCTTTTTAATGTCTAAGGACACCTTGATGGTCGAGGCTCATCTCCTTCCTCGAAGTAACCATATATTGTGACTCTCAAAATATGGGGACACCAACAAAGATATCTCTCTATAAGGAAGTTCTAGATACTATTAGAGAGATTGAGCTATGGAAGGAATCTCCAATATTAAGGAAATTCTCTTATGTGGAGATCACACGATCGTTTGTATTTCTTTTTTCTTTTTAGGTTTAGAGCTTAACATCAAATGACGTGTGACATCACTCGACCATATATTCTTCACATCTACACATATGTACATAAAATAGCTCACGTACCATACATGAGCTATAACATATAATTTTCTTATAAACAACTGAGAAAATGAAAAACAAAATAATGTCTGGTGGCCTCATTTGGTAGTTAAATATTGTTGTCTTCTTAATTATGATGTAGTAGAAAAACTTAATATCTTGACTTATCATTCTGACGTTGTGATTTGACACTTGATAGATCCTAGGCTCGCAAAATATATTAGTTAGAACACTAAGTTCAACGAACTTTTTTCAAATAAAATGATAAGTTAGTCATTTCTTATAAAGTAATATCAAAATTAGTTAAAAAAATCAGGTCGTATAAACATTTTTTTTTCTCTTTCTCAATGTTCCACAAATTAATTTTTTCTTTGGCATTTGGTGACGGCTCGTAAGAGTGTTCAAAGGGGCACCAAAAGATAATAATATTAAATTAGAAATTCCTCTAATTTTTACCTTATAGAACTATTTTTCAATATGCATGATACATTCAAAATATTGTATTATTCACTATCAATATTATCAAAATATTCTTCTTAACATTTTAATTAGGTAAGGAAACATTTCTCTTATAGTATTATTTATGGGGTATGCACATTTTACACTAATGTTTATTAGTTTTATCTTTAATCTTTTATATATTAAAAGTAAAATGATAAGAAAAATCATTTTTGATCATTTTGTCCACTTCTTATTTTATAATTACAAAATTTTTCCTTGAGTCTATTAATGATGTATCATTAATTATTATTTGTTTCTTTTCTTATTTCTTCAGATGATGTCACATGAGCAAACTTTTCATTTTTTTATCATTTCTAATTTGAAATTTATTTTTAGATATGATAACATATTAAGTTATTCATTGTTAGAAGAAATTAGAAAAAATCAATCAATCAATAAAAGAATAAAACTTGTTTTTAGTTCAATTATTACATAGAGATCAAATAAATAATATACTGAAAAAATCAAACTAAAAAATGTATAGACGATGTTCTTCTAGCATTAACTTAATTATAAATATTTTGGTAAGTAAAATTTATGAAAAATATAAAAGTTATAATTGTAGATTTCTAATTTTATCTACTAATAAATCTATTTTTATTCAAAAAATTTTAAACAAGTAATGTATAAGAAATAACCGAAATAATCAAATTATAATTTAACTAGTATAGACAAGTATTTAAAACATGTGAACTACTTTTTATAAAATTGTTTTGGTCATAGGAAGAGTATAGATAAACTTTGAATTTAACTTCAAATTTTACTTAACTAAATAACGTAATAAATTCCTAGTTAGAATTCTCGTGAGAACTAATGATAAACAATTAATAATATATGTCTTTTTACTTAAGATTCATTTTATAAAAAACATATTATCATACAATAAATGAAAAATAATAGTAAGGATGAAGGGAGATGGTCTCACAGGTGACAACAACTAAAGTGAACCATGGAAAACATATTTCTGAGATTTCTCAAATTTCTTTCTCCTTCTTTTCTTTGTCAAAGTCATGTTTATGAATATATGAGACTGTTTTTTTTTTCAGATTCCTGTTAATGAAAAAATAGAAACCATACTTTTCAGATGTAGATCTCAATATGTAAGAAAATGAATGTTTACTTTATTGATGATAAATTATTAGAACTTGAATTCAATACAAAAAAAATACAAATCCCAACTGCTGAGGAGACGAGAATGCGGTGTTGCGTTTTACTTTTAAATAAACTGTTGTATCGTATGGAAGAAAGAGACGTTTGAACCCATACTCTCAATGCCGATCCTAAAATTTTTCCATAAACGACAACGACGCTAGTTGATTTCTCGATCGTCTTGGCCATGGCAGGAGAAGCAGGTGGTCTTGTTTTTACCTGCTGGTCATGTAATAAGGAGAAGTAAAAACATTGGAGTTTATTAATGCATACAAATATATGAGTGCTATTTAATCATACCGTATTAATTACAGATGGACTCTCAAGCCAAACACACCGGATAGTAATAAAATGACATTGTCGGGTTTCTTAGTACTTGCAAGAAAAAATTACATGATTCACCATATTTAAAGACCCGGTTTAAAAAATTGTCCCAAATTTTTTTTTGCAAATATAGCCGGTCAACCAGATTGGATGAAAGTGCTTTTGATTCTTTATTTGAATTTATTGTTTTGTCCCTTATTTCTATACTCAATTATTTTTTTAATGAAACTTTTTAGCCCGCTATTTCTCCTTCTAAGGTAATTTTCAGCCATTCCTTCTCTCTTGTGAAGACCAAAGACAAAAAAAAAAAACCAAAAAGAGGGCTCATGTTGCTTTACTAGGGTTTCGACATCTGAAAATCAATGGAAGTGTCATAAGAGGAAGAAAATCGATATTTTATGTGGAAGTCGCATATCTCTCTTCGCATTACACCATCGAGATTCTCTCTCTCTCTCTTACCTCTACCGCGATCTACCTCTTCGTGATTACTGATTGGATCTGAGGTATTACTTCGAGCTGAGGGTTTCGAGTTTTGCTTCTTCGAGCTCTGAGATTCTTGCTTCGATCGTGATTTTCAGTTGTTCTTCTTCAATCAATATTTCATATATTTTAGCTTTTGATTTTAAGCTTCCTCGTGCACTGTTTTGTTACTGTTGTACTGTTTTTTCATTTGTCTTTCTTCTATTTTATGAATTCGTGATCTTTGTTCTACGCGATGGTCTTTCTGATTTTTTCATTTTTTTTCGGATCATGTTCTATGTGATGGTATTTAAATTAGATACCATATGTTTCTAGTTTATATAAATTACGCATAACCGTTTTTATTCCATTCCATTCCATTAAACTCGCTGCTTCATTAAATTGCAACTAGAATTACGTGTGTTTTGGACCGTTACACGTGTAAATGATTTTATCATTTACCATTAACTACTAGACCGGCCATTAAAAAGTTGGGCGGCCATCTGTCTGTCCACATGAGGCCCGTTGTTTTAATTTTGCCCAAACGCCATGAGAGCAGTAGGACCATCCACGGCTGACGCACGGTGCTAAACAATCAGAAAGTCCAGATTAATTGGTTGGGCCAATACACTCTATTATTCATAATAAAAAGTCTTGGGCTTTGACGGCTTTAGCTTTATTTACTGCTAACTAATCAGGAAATGACAGGAGTCTTGTGGTCCCGCCTCAGGTAATGCCGTGATGGTAATTAAAACTCTGGGACCTACCATTACTAACCATAGAAAATCCACCGTTATTCCTGGTTAAGTTAGATGATCTTCTTGGTTAGTTTAACCATAGGTTTAGCTCCCCGATCTGCTCTAAGATTAGGGCTACGAAGCTCGAATCGTCATTTTCCCCCAAATTTCAGAATCCCTTTGTGTCAATTGTTTTGATTTGGATACGTATTTTTTTATTGATTCCCCGCGTTGTTGAAATCGTTGATTTCCTTGGGAATTCTGTGGTGTGATTTGTAAAGGAGATAAATACTCGGGAAAAAGTTGATGTAATGGAGACGCAGAGGATAATCGAATTCCCTCACAAGAACATTGACAAACGCCCCAGGAAGAGACCGAGATTAACATGGGATATGCCCCCTCCTGCTCCTCCTCCGAGGGTACTACCTCCCTCCCTCACGTTTTTCTCCCTGGAGCTAGTATAGAATTATATTTTTTTCCTGATGTACGACATTTTTTTTGCAATATTGCTAATTGCTTAGAGTTTTTTTTGGGTTTGCTAATTGAGTCTTACATTGTGAAGATTTTCTCTTTTTTTCTCCTTTTGGTCTTAGAATTTCATGAGTTGAACTCGCTAGAACCGTTTATCCTAAATCATAATCTGTAGTTTATGCGTCAAATGGAAAATATTATGAAATACGGGGAATTTATGTGCTTAATTTCTAACCTAAATTTGATTGTCAAGTTTTGATTTACCGTTTGTGTACTATATTCGATATCATACAAGTACAATCTATTAGCTGCGGTTTAAAAGTCATGAAAGTAGGAAATACCAGTTCACCTTGATCTGTGTAATTATCTGTAGGACACCTCAAATTTCTGCCGTTATGAAATGAGCAATTTCCTATCTTTTTTATGTGCAGATTCTTCCTGCAGCATTCTGTGGGCAGGAATTTGGAAATGGGCCGGTACCCAATTACACATACCCATCTATGTACTACAGAGGTGTACCTCACAATGGCTCACCTCCATGGAGGCCTGATGATAAAGATGGCCATTACGTATTCAACATTGGAGAAAATTTAACTTCTCGCTGTATGGGTTTCCCAACTTTTTTGCAATAGTAGTTCCGATGGACATGTTTTTCTCGTTGTTTGTCAATACATGATACACGCCTGCATAAAGATGCATGTTTAATCTTTGCATCCTCTTTGTCCTTATGAAAAGAATATCATAATTGACTTATTCAACTTGATAGTTGTTAAGTTTATGGTCTTGATCTAGACCTGCTTTTTATTGTGCTATTCTAACTTGGTGGATGAAGGCTGATAATAGTTTTTTTACCTGGTGTGCAGACAGGATACTTGGTAAAATGGGTGAAGGTTGGTATCTTTTGCATTTTTGTTCTTTTGGAGTTTTGTTTTCTGACATAGCTTTTGTTCTTCAATTTTAAGCACTGCTAAATGGAATACTTTGCCTGAAATCTTAACAGGAACCTTTGGTCAAGTTTTGGAGTGCTTGGACAATGAAAATAAAGAAGTTGTGGCAATCAAAATAGTCCGTTCTATCAACAAATATCGTGAAGCTGCAATGATAGAGATTGATGTCTTACAGAGGCTAGCCAGGCATGATACTGGTGGCTCTCGGTAAGGAGCTTTTTCTTTATCCTCATTTGTTTTGTTGATTTTCAAGGTGATTTTGGTATAAATGGTTCTATTCTTTGCAGTTGTGTGCAAATACGGAATTGGTTTGACTATCGTAATCATGTTTGTATTGTAAGTATCTGTTGGTATTTCTGATTTGGTTAATTCAGAGGGGCAATATAAATTCCTTCATACCTCAATATTCTGTGAGTTAAGAAAACTTGCGGATAAACTTAAATGGTGTTAACAGGTATTTGAGAAGCTTGGACCAAGTTTATACGATTTTCTTCGCAAAAACAGCTACCGTTCATTTCCCATTGATCTTGTTCGGGAGTTTGGCAGACAACTTTTGGAGTCTGTAGCATGTGTGTGGACAATTCTTTGTTCGGTTTTATCTAAATTTCTTATGTTTAAAACTTTAAAGCTGAATGTACATTGAAGCTGAGATTAGACATTAATATTACTTTATCCATATACGATGGAGACAATTGAAAATGGTTAATTTATCACATTAAACTGATACAGATATTTGTATTGAAAATCATAAAATAGGTGGAAATAATGATATATATATATATATATATATATATAATTAAAANTGGAAATAATGATATATATATATATATATATATATAATTAAAAACGTCTTTTTCTTTAGATACTGATTGGAATTTTCATACAGTTATGCATGATTTGCGCCTAATTCACACTGATCTTAAGCCTGAAAACGTACTTCTTGCCTCCTCAGACATCATCAAAGTGCCAGACCAAAAGGTATTTTTCTGAAAGCGTGTTCAGACTTTAAGTTCTTGAATGGAAATAGGATATAACTGTATTGTTCAATGGTACTTTTCTGATTAATGTATTCAGATCGTAGGGTCAGTAGAGTTTTCTAAGTTCACATATGTGAACTTAATTGGTTTTAATCATTTCTCTCTTACTGCACAAAGTGTGAATGTTAAACACTAACAATATCAACCTATTTTAAATTGACCCTTACTCATGTATGGTGTTATTTCCTGAACTCTGACCATTATCCTCCCTCTCTATTTTTTCTTCTTTACTGCAATTAAGTTTCTATCACGTTCGGCAAGAGAAGGCTCCTACTTCAAGAATCTTCCCAAGTCAGCAGCCATTAAACTCATTGATTTTGGAAGTACTACATTTGAACATCAAGATCACAGCTATATTGTCTCTACACGGCATTATCGGGCACCAGAAGTTATCTTGGGTATAGATTATTTCCTCCATACAGCTTCATCTCTTCAAAATTTTATCTTGTGTGAAAATTAAGAATTATGTCTTTTGATACACACTCTGATGTTGACTGCAGGTCTGGGATGGAACTATCCTTGTGATATATGGAGTGTGGGTTGCATACTTGTTGAACTTTGCTCCGTAAGTATAGAGTTTAGTAATACGGACTGGTAATGAAGAATTTTATAAAACACACAAATCTGTGGAAAGTAAGTGTTAGTGTTAAATTACTGATACTTACCCCAGTTGACCTATTTGGTATCTGGAATGCATTGATTTGTGTAGATGAACTGATCTAGTGTGGGGCTTTGACAGGGTGAGGCCCTTTTTCAAACACACGAGAACTTGGAGCATCTTGCCATGATGGAGAGAGTATTGGGGCCATTACCTCAACACATGGCAGTCCGAGCCGAGTAGGGGATTTTGTTTGTGTTATTTTTACTATAATCTGTATCTTGTTTCATTGTCAGGGGATAAAGCTTTTTTCTTTTGTGCGCATTTGCAGTCGCCGTGCTGAGAAATATTTCAGGAGGGGTGCTTTGCTGGATTGGCCTCACAGTGCAACTTCCAGAGAAAGTATGAGAGCAGTCTGGAAACTGCCCCGGCTTCCGGTAACTAATTTTGCAGTTTCTAAATACTTTACAAAAATGTATTCGTCTTAGATTTGCATCATCTATTTTTTAGACCTCTATAGTCTGCTATTACTAGTAATTGATTTCATTAACTGGTGAATATATGAATTTTGTTTTTGAACTTTATTGTGCAGAATTTAATAATGCAGCATGTGGATCACTCTGCTGGTGATTTAATTGATCTCTTGCAAGGTCTACTGCGTTATGATCCGGGGAATCGGCTAAAGGCAAGGGAAGCACTAAGACATCCTTTTTTTACGAGAGATTTGAGAAGGTTCGGTTACCCCTTGTAATTGCGCGATCGAGTCGATGGAGAGAGATAGAAGCAAGTGATTTTAATTACTGTATAGTTTGCAAGATTATTTTTCTTGCAAAGTCATTACTCAATCAAAAAGTTCATTCTCATCTCTACTTGTTTTATCCTCAACTATTCCCCCGAGTCGAGTTGGACTGCTCCAGTCCTGATGATCACGAGTTTGTTTGTGGAGGCTGAAGTAATATACAATTTGTTTGTGGAGGTTGAAAGTAATATACGAAGTTCTAATAGTGTTCTTTGTGTCGATTGTTGTATTTGTTTTGTTCAATACTCTGTTATTAACATGTTCTTGTTTTTAGATGTTCCAAGCGACCGTGAAGAGCTTTCTTCTACCTCTGAATTGCCACAGCATCTTTCTCCTTGTCAAACTGTTCATAAAATTTCCAAGTAACCTACTATAGAGTAGGAAAAAAGAAGGAAAAACAATAGTAAGAATTGGAAGTTTAAAAAAATGAAATAAACAATAACACATGAAGAAGCTCTTCTTTCGCCGGGATTGGCTTAGTGATCTTGTCTCTTTGCAAATGAATTACAACGACAATGGATACAGTATGGTCTCCCTAGTCTTAAACTTATTCTCCTATCAATTATTTATAAATTAATTTATTATTATATCAATTATTCATAAATTAAATTAACAGTGGATAATAAATTATTCGATTCAAAGACGGTATGGTTAGTTGGTCAAGCTCCTGATAAAGAACCATAAAGCAAACAAACAGCACCGTTACGGGCTGGCTTAAACGTAACAGTTAGCCCATAGGCAACATATTCTCATTTTCCCAGGATTTTGAACTCCTCGTTCCTCTCGATACTCCTCCTTCATATGACATAATCAGGGATTCAGGGGTTTAGGGCTTCTCTTCTCTTTCTTTCACTCTCTTGCTCTCCCTGTATGTGCTGTGCTCCCCATGGATTCTCTTGCTAATCTTCATCATCATCACCAGCCCCTCCATCTCTCTCTTCATCGTCCATCTTTCTCAAAACCCCTTTCTTCTCTCTCCTTCAGGACCCCGAAACCATCACCGTCGCCGTCGTCAAGGTTCAAGCCATCTTCCTTAAGAATCTCATGCTCCTCTTCACCTTCCTCCTTCGACCCTTTTCTTGAAACCCCACAAAACCCTGACTTTTCTCTCTTAAAAACCCTAAACCCTCTTTTATCAACAGTCCTTAAAACCACCTGTGTCACTATTGCCGCGGCTGCTTTATTTTTCATGCGGTTCCACTTCCACTCCAAACAGGCTATTGCAGCCCCAATAGCTCCGGCCACGGTGGAACCCACCAAGGACTCGACGGAGGGTGATGCTTTGTATGAAGAAAAAGAGAGGGTCATTGAGGAGCAGCTGAGAAATGACGGAAATGATGTTGAAGCTCTCCGGTCGTTAATGGAGGTGAAAATCAAATCTGGAAAGCTTCCTGAAGCAGTTGAAATCTTAGATCGTCTAATTGAACTTGAACCCGATGACATTGAATGGCCATTGTTGAAGGCCAACATCCATATCCATATGGGAGAGTCAGCATTGGCTAAAAGAGAATTCGAGGAGATACTATCGAAGGACCCGTTTTGTGTAGAAGCATATCACGGTCTCGTAATGGCGTCGGAACCAACGGAGAATGATTCATTGAAGGGAATTTTGAAGAGGGTGGAAGAGGCAATGGAGAAGTGCAAGAGACAAAAGGGTATCTCGGAGGGGAGGGATTTTAAGCTCTTGATTGCTCAAATTAAGGTTATGGATGGAAGTTACTTCGATGCACTAAAGGTTTATCAGGAGCTTGTGAGAGAGGAGCCAAGGGATTTTAGGCCATATTTATGTCAGGGAATAATTTATACTCTTCTAAGGAAGAATGACGAAGCTGAAAAACAGTTTGAGAAATTTCGGAAGCTTGTTCCAAAGAATCACCCTTACAAAGAGTACTTCGACGATAACATGTTTGCAACGAAGCTTTTTGGACAAAAGGTTGAAAGGGAGAGGGCTGGTTCGAGGAGTTGAGTTGAATAACTGTTGAAGTTCTCTCTTCGATCAGCACATTTTCTGGTTATGCAGTGAGGTTTCTGTTTCTTCTTCTTCCCCTCCCCTCCTACCCCAATATTTAGTTTAAAGGTTAATAATTGCTTATGGATTTTGGTTCAATAGAGCAGTAGCAATTTAAATAGAGCTCTTTGCCAGATATGATACTTTGTTGGGTTGTCATTTACTCCGAAAGTTTCAATTAAGTTACTGAGGATATCACTACATACATCTGATGTAATTGTGTTGAAAAAATAATTTATTAAAAAATTTGTAATGGGCACAGCCGAATTGAACCTTTTCAACCTGGTAGTTTTACATTCATCAAATAAGGCCCTCAAAATTCAGTTTTGCGTAATGATTCTTAGAGCTAGTCAGCTATACAACTCTAACTTCTACAAATGTTCTTGTACTATTGATTGAAATCTGCCCTTAGTTTTGCTCAGTGGAGAAATCTTCTTTGAGGTGTAGGACTCTTCTTGGAGGGCTGACCCTAGATAATGTGAAAAGAGAGTTGTAAGTTTGAACCTTGCATTGCGCTTTTTGCCCCTATGTTTATTCGTTTATCATTGAGTAACTTCCCTATGCAGCTGTTCGGGTCTGGTTGTTTCTTTATGGTAAGGACTAGCAAAGGAGAATCTAAATACGTGCTCTTGTTGTTTTCATGTTTGATGTATTTGCAGAAATTCATTTTTAAGAGTTAGATAATCGTTCCTTGAGATGTTTAATAACTATTTTTCATGGAAGCTTTGAAATTTCTGTGTGTTAACATACTACATCATGTATATAGAAAGCACGGCGAGGAAAGTTGAGATCGTGCTTAAAACGGCACAACTTTGGGATCTCTAAATTTGATTACATATTGAATTCCATGGTCTGCTCAGTGTTTGCTTGGCTGAAAGTTGCAATTTTAGTATGATTGAATTTCTAGTTTTCTGACGCTGAAGTTTGCTTTTAATACTCTTCTTTATTGCAATGGTCAGATTCAATATGAATGCGCGTCTCAGAAGTCATCAGCATAATTTTGCTTTACCTTAGCCAAATTTAAATCTCTCTCACAATTCATATAGGCTATCTTTGGATTTAGTAAGTATGAAGAAAAGGAAAAGAAATTGTAGGAAAATTTATCTTTCGTTAGTTGGATTAAGCGGAAAATGAAGAGGAAAATAATCTCGAGAATGAAATTCACTGCTTGAACAATTTACTCAACTTTCTTACTCGTTCGTTATACTTTCCTTTCCTTCTTAGTTCCGAGATCAAAACATAGTCATAATGTTTAGAGCCAAAACTCTTGATTAACTCAATGACAGAAGGATACAAGTTTTGAGAAGTACACTGGTATGATCAAGAGCTAAGAGTTTGAGGCTGCGTTCACGTAGCTTTTGTTTATGGATGTTGCAGTGATGGATAAGGCTACCTGGAGGACTCTGTCCTAATCAACTTGGGATTAAGCTAACTGTTTGTGTTAATACCCATGTATTTTATAAAGGTTATTTTTGTAATTCAAACTCTCACTCACACATATGCACTCACTTACACATTAAGCCAACCCAATTTGTTTCCCTCACGCGTCCCCGAATCTCTCTTTGCTTTTATCTCAAGCTTACCCACGTAATTCCCCCTCTTTCCTCCATTTTTGTAGGAAACACCGTTTCTTTAGTGTGAAACTCCCATCTAATCTAATGTTCTTTAAATCTATCTTGTTTTCCACTTTCTTCTTCATGAACCCTCCCTTGTAACTGCTTTCCTCTCTATTTTACAGTTTTTCTTCCCCATCGAAGCCTCTATGTTCTTCACCTTCTTCTTCGTTTCAACTTGGGCAGCTCTCTAACATTGATCTTTGGTAAGCAATTTCTTGTTTCCTTTAATTTCTTTCTCGTTTCCTCTTCTTTCTCTGAAATTTTGGTTCTTCAATTCCAACAATTTACATCATTTTGGCATTATCATCGTATCGCTGCCTGCAAGCTTCAATTGGGTAATTTTCATGTTCACCTTTCTCTCTGCTTTGTCTCTCCTGCAATTCTTCCCAGTATGGAATGAGCCAGACCATTCGTCTCCTTTCCCCTCTCTGTTTTGTCTCTCTCCCTCTTCTTCATCTCCCTCCCCTTTCTGTTCTCTCTCTCTCTCCTTCGTCTCCCCCTCTCTGTTGCGTCTCTCTCCCCCTTCTTTGTTTCCCTCCCCCACTCTATTCTGTCTCTCTCTCTCCTTCGTCCCCCTGTTGCGTCTCTCTCTCTCTCCCTCTTTTTCGTCTCCTTCCCCCTTTCTGTTCTGTCTCTCTCTCTCTCCTTCATCCCCCTTGTTACGTCTCTCTCTCTCTCTCCCTCTTCTTCGTCTCCCTCCCCCTCTATGTTCTGCCTCTCTCTCTCCTTCGTCCCCCCTGTTGCGTCTCTCTCTCCTTCTTTTTCGTCTCCCTTTTCTATTTTTCCCCCTTCTTTTGAACCGATTCACCTGAACCTAACTGGTTCATCCAGACCAAATCGGTTTAGTCAGACCAAACCAGATTGAACCGACTCGGTCAAACTAGACCAGTTCAACCTGACCAGATCGACCCGACCCAAAATAGCATAACCGAACCGATTCAGACCACCTGAACCTTGTTGAACCGTTTTAAACCATTTGATAATTTACACCAATGTGGTTTCCACCTGTTCCCAACCTCGCTTAGATAATTAAATAATTGTAGATATTATATGAATTTGTTGTGATCCGGGATCTTTGGATTTCAGGTCATTAGTTGCTGAATTTAATTCGTAGCGAATTTAGGTAAGTGGATTTACATAATAATTTGATTCATATGTTATAAATGTATAATATGTAATGTGAAATTACTTTATTATTTCTTTATGTTCAATCTTATAATCAAGTGTTTTATTTATTTTTCATATCACGATGAAATTATTTACCATGTTATGTATGAATATATTTTGAGTTATACATGTAATAGTTATATCGTTTTTGTTCATGCACAAGTTATATGTTTACTCATGTATATGTGATAATGTGATTAGGAATATTAATTCAAGTAAAGTGATAAGTAAACAAGAAATAGACTTAGTCATGCCCCTTTGTTATCAAGTAACCAGATTGTTCACGCTCATGTTATCAAGTTATACGGTTGGGTGTCATCATGTTCATGTTAGCATTCTTAAGGTTCAGATAACTTTAAGTGACATCAAGTTTCAGGACACCTAATATGTCATTTTCACGTTCATATTACAAGTTCAAGTTGTTAATCAATTCTGGTTAGGTTGTTAATGGAGGGATATGTCTAGTCGAATTATGATTAAGCAAGTACAATAATTAACATGTATAAGTACGAGTTCAAGTTACAAGTATTTTATGTGACCAGTGAACGTGTGAAATTAAATTTGTATGAGTTATATGTTTACATTTATGTCATGTTAAACTTATTAGTATGTGAATTTATTTACCGAGTATTTTTAATACTCACCCCCTATAGATGATTGTGTTGCAGGTGATTGTGAGCGACATGAGTGAGGGACTTCCATAGCAAGTATGATTATGATTTTTAAGTTAAATTATGACATAATGACTTTAGTTTAATTTCAATTATTTAAACAATTTATGAATATTCATGTTTAATCTTTCATGTCATATGGATTTTCGTGCTTCACTTTATTACATTTTAATGAATCATTTATTTCAGTTTAATAAGTTAATATTATTTTAAAATAATTTTATGCTTCCGCTATTTAACGTTAAAATTAGGGCAAAATTAGGGTTTTTAATTTGGGGATTTTTCTCAAATTAGGGTTTTAATTGAATTGAGGAATTTTTGAATTGTGAAATTTCAAGCATGTTTAACACTCGGGAATCGAGGCGTTACAATTTGGTATCAGAGTCATGGTTTTAGATTCTGTAGACTTTTCTACGTAAAAAGTATGGCATGTCGCTCATTGTGCTCCTCCATCATCTTGCAAGTCAGGTATGCATGTTATATATATGTTTTAACTATTGAATCAGTTGATATGCTTTAGATTCGTTATGACACATTTGATTACGTTTATGTTATTTTGCGCGATAAAATTAGACTTTTGGTAAGTGTTCAATTGTATGGTTAGCAGTATGATGGCGCCCTCTATAAGGAACAACAACAGTCAGCACCAGTCAATCCTATTGCTGACCTTCCAACAACTATGGTGGAGATGTTTCAAGAGTTCTTAGAATTGTTAAGGCAGATGGTGACAGCTCGCTCGACACAACAAGTACAACAACCACAACAAACACAAGTGGACATACAGTTGATACAGACCTTCAGAAGGATGAATCCATCTGAATTTGATGGCCATTCATCCGATCCACTGCTAGCTGATGAATGGATTGCAAGACTGGAGCAGATTTTCCATTTTATGCCATGTTCTGCGATTTAGATGGTTGTTTGCGCAACATTTATGCTGACACGGGAGGCTCAGAAATGGTGAGAGCTCATACGGAGAGCTCATACGGAGAGCTCATGACATCGACAGTAATCCAGTGACATGGGATCGTTTCAAGGAACTTTTCCTTGAGAAATATTTTCTGATCACGGTCAGAACAGAGAAGGAGGCCGAATTTCTCAGACTTGTGCAAGGAGCTATGAGTGTAACTGGATACAAGCATAAGTTTGAAGAATTGTCTCGGTATGCCACGCACTATGTGGATAACGAGATAAAAAAAGGCTCGAACTTTTGAAAGAGGATTGCGTCCAGAGATTAAGGGTTCAGTGTCGCTTCTTAAGCATACCACTTATGCAGCGGTGGTTGAGGCAGCTTTACTGATGGAACAAAATCTTCCACCACATGCATCACCTCGGTCTGAGCAATCATTTCATGGAAAGAGGAAATCACAGAATTCTCATCAGGGTCCTCACAATGCAAAAAGGCAGATGATCAAATCAAATCCTTTATGTGCTACATCTAACAAACATCATGTTGGTCAATGTTTTAAAGGGATCAATACTAGCTTTAAGTGTGGAGAGACTGGGCATTACCTCAGACAGTGCGCTCTGCTTGCTCATGGACAGACCATTGATGTTGTTGGTGGTAGAGCTAAAGGAAAAGTTTTAACATTAACTCGCCAGGAAGCTGAGCAGTCGGATGCAGTTGTGGTAGGTACATTACTTGTATTAGGACATTCAGTTTTCACATTGATTGATTCTGGATCCACGCATTCATCTATTTCTACTTCGTTTGTAACTCATGTATCATTGCTTGTTGTGCCTTTGGGTTTTGAATTATGTGTTTCTACGCCTTCTGGAGCTTCCCTCCTAGCTAATAAGGTGATAAAGAGTTATTCAGTGATGATTGCAGATAATGTTATGTGTACTAGACTTATAGTCCAAGGGATGCATGATTTTGATGTAATTTTAGGGATGGATTGGCTGGCTGTAAATTATGCCAACATAGATTGTTATAAAAAAGAAGTTCGATTTCTACCTCCTGGTAGGCCTAGCTTCAAGTTTAAGGGATCCAAGCAATGCTCAATACCGAAGGTTATATCTGCTTTGCGGGCACAGCGCCTACTTGATCGTGGTAACTGGGATTACTTAGCTTTTGTTGTGGATACAACTAAGACACATGTTGATATTGGATTTGTCCCGGTCATTTCTGAATTCTTGGATGTTTTTTCTGATGATTTGCTGGGATTTCCTCCTCCTCGAGAGACGGATTTTCATATTGAGTTGGTACCAGACACTGCTCTTATATCTAAAGATCCGTATCGTATGGCTCCTGCAGAGTTGAAAGAACTTAAAGATCAACTTCAAGAATTACTGGATAAAGGTTTCATAAGACCCAGTATTTCACCTTGGGGGCGCTCCAGTGTTATTTGTTAAAAAGAAATATGGATCAATGAGGCTATGCATTGTCTACAGGGAATTGAATAAAGTCACTATCAAGAATAAGTATCCGTTACCGCGCATTGAGGATTTGTTCGATCAACTTTAGAAAGCATCAATATTCTCTAAGATTGATTTAAGATCAGGATACCATCAGCTCAGTATTCGAAATGAGGATATTTCTAAGAGAGCGTTTCGCACTCGTTACAGCCATTACGAGTTTGTAGTGATGTCATTTGGATTAACTAACGCTCCGACAACCTTTATGGATTTAATGAACAGGGTGTTCAAGGAGTACCTGGATTCTTTTGTGATTGTCTTTATTGATGATATTCTGGTGTACTCTTGGTCGGAGGCCGAACATATGAATCATCTCAGGATTGTTTTGCAAATATCAAGGACACACCAGTTATATGCCAAATTCCAGAAGTATGAGTTTTGGCTTCAGCAAGTGTCATTCCTTGGTCATGTGGTATCTCAAGATGGAATCTCGGTTGACCCGTCTAAGATTGAAGCAGTGCTTAACCGGCCTCAACCGACAAATGTTGGGGAAGCTCGCAATTTTCTGGGTTTAGTAGGATATTACAGAAGGTTTCTTGAAGGTTTTTCAAAGATTGCTATCCCACTTACTCAGTTGACCAGGAAGAATGCCACATTTTCTTGGACGACCGAGTGTGAGAAATGTTTTAGAGCCATAAACAAAAATTAGTGACAACACCAGTGTTGACCATTCCAGATGGTAAGAGCGACTTTATGATATACAATGATGCTTCTTAAAGTGGTTTGGGTTGCGTTTTGATGCAACAAGAAAATGTCATAGCATATGCATCTCGTCAGCTCAAGCCCTATGAACAGAATTATCCTACTCATGATTTGGAGTTGGCTTCAATTGTTTTTCCCCTCAAGATCTGGAGACATTATTTGTATGGCTGTAAGTGTCAGATTTACACAGATGATAAGAGCCTTAAGTGCTTTTTCACTTAGAAAGAACTTAACATGAGCCAATAAATGTATTGGTGAATTATTATGTTTGCGAGATCATTTATCACCCAGGAAAGGAAAATGTAGTGGCTGATGCCTTAAGTCAAAAATCAGCTCATTCAGCAGCTCTTATTACTTCTCAAGGACATATCTTGGAGGATTTGGAACGTGCGGAGATTCAAATGTTGCTGAAGGATACTACAGCACAACTAGCTCAGCTCACAGTTCAACCATCGTTACAGCAGCGTATTATTGATGCACAGAACTCAGACTCGAAGCTGCTTCTGACTCATAGTGAAGTGGGTTCAGACAAAAGACAAGGGTTTGAAATTAGTGACGATTCAGCTCTTCGCTTTCATGGGAGACTGTGTGTTCCTAAGCATGCACTCATAGGCAGAAATTGCTCACGGAGGCTCATAGTTCACCATACAGTCTCCATCTTGGTAGTACTAAGATGTATCACGATTTAAAGTTACATTATTGGTGGAATGGTGTGAAGCATGACATTGCTGAGTTCGTTAGTAAGTGCTTAGTGTGTCAATAGATCAAGGCTCAAGGAGAGCGACTATCTGGAGTTTTACAACATTTAAGTATTCATGAATGGAAGTGGGAACATGTAACTATGGATTTCGTTTCGGGGCTACAGAGAACGGTGAAGGGTTTTAACTCCATTTGGGTTGTGGTGGATCGTCTTACCAAGTCTGCACACTTTTTGCCTGGTAAGACTACATTTTCAGTTGAGGATTGGGCTCGGTTATATTTTCGCGAGATTGTTCGACTTCATGGGGTTCCAATGTCTATAGTATCAGATTGGGATCCACGGTTCACGTCAAACTTTTGGCGGAGTCTACAAAAAGCTTTGGGAACACAGTTGAATTTCAGTACAACTTTTCATCCGCAATCTGAGCAAACAATTCAGACGTTAGAAGATATGCTTCGAGCTTGTGTCTTGGATTTCTCTGGTAGTTGGGATGCACACTTGGCACTCGTGGAGTTTGTTTATAATAACAGTTATCAAGCGACGATTGGTATGGCTCCATTTGAGGCACTTTATGGAAAGAAATGTCGGTCGCCGGTTCATTGGGATGAAGTTGGCTAACGAAAGCCTTCCTCTGGGCCCTGACTGGGTTCAGTCCATGAATGAAGCTATTCAGAAAATCAGAGATAGAATGAAGACTGCTCAGAGTAGGCAAAAGAGTTACGCAGATGTCAGGAGGAAGGATCTTGAATTTGAAGTGGGTGATCATGTGTTTCTCAAAGTTGCCTCATTGAAGGGTGTTATGCGTTTTGGTCGCAAGGGGAAGATGAGTCCCAGGTTATTGGCCCGTTTGAGATTTTGGATCGTATTGGTCCTTTGGCATACCGACTCGCTTTACCACCAGCTCTTTCAGGCGTTCATAATGTGTTTCACATCTCGATGCTTCACAAATATGTGTACGACCCAATACATGTCATTGATTTTGAACCTCTGCAAGTTCGTGATGATCTCACATATGAGAAGAAGCCAATCAGAGTTCTAGAGCACATGAATCAAACTCTTCGTAACAGAATGGTTCAACTAGTCAAGATTCTTTAAAGAAATCATCGGATCGAGAAGTAGAGATACGTGTTAAGTACCCAGAGTTATTTCAATAAGGTATATTCCTTTTGAGGACGAAAGGTTTTATGGAGGGGAGAATGTAATACCAATGTATTTTATAAGGGTTATTTTTGTAATTCAAACCCTCACTCACACATATGCACTCACTTACACATTAAGCCAACCCAATTTGTTTCCCTCACACGTGTTCTCTCTCATTCATCTTCCCCAAATCCCTCTTTGCTTTTATCTCAAGCTTACCCACGTAACTCCCCCTCTTTCCTCCATTTTTGCAGGAAACATATTGTTTCCTTAGTGTGTAACTCCCCAATCCAAAGCTCTTTAAATCCCTCTTATTCTCCACTTTCTTCTTCACGAACCCTCCCCTGTAACTGCTTTCCTCTCTCTATTTTACAGTTTTTCTTCCCCATTGAAGCCTCTCTGTTCTTCACCTTCTTCTTCGTTTCAACTTGGGCAGCCCTCTGAAATTGATCTTTGGTAAGCAATTTCTTGTTTCCTTTATTTTCTTTTTCATTTCCTCTTCTCTCTCTGAAATTTTGGTTGTTCAATTCCAGCAATTTACATCCTTTTGGCATCATAATCGTATCGCCGCCTGCAAGTTTCAATTGGGTAATTTTCATGTTCTCCTTTCTCTTTGTTTTGTCTCTCTCTCCCCTTCGTCTCCCTCCCCCTCTCTGTTTGGTCTCTCTCCCTCTTTTTCATCTCCCTCCTCCTCTCTGTTCTGTCTCTCTCTTCTTCGTCTCCCCCCTCTCTGTTGCGTCTCTCTCTCTCTCCCTCTTCTTCGTCTCCTCCCCCTCTCTGTTCTGTCTCTCTCTCTCCTTCGTCCCCCTGTTGCCTCTCTCTCTCTCCCTCTTCTTCGTCTCCCTCCTCCTTTCTGTTCTGTCTCTCTCTCCTTCGCCCCCCTGTTGCGTCTCTCTCTCTCTCTCCCTCTTCTTCGTCTACCTTTTTTATTTTCCCCATTCTTTTGAACCGGTTCACCTGAACCGGGCAGGTTCATTCAGACCAAACCAGGCCAAATCGATTCAGGCAGACCAGACCAGACTGAATCGACTCGGTCAGACTAGACCAGTTCAACCCGACCAGACCGAACTGGCCCAAAACAGTAGAACTGAACTGATTCAGACCACCCAAACCTTGTTGAACCGTTTTAAACCATTTGATAATTTACACCCGATGTGGTTTCCACTTGTTCTCAACCTCGCTTAGTTAATTAAATAATTGTAGATATTATATGAATTTGTTGTGATCTGGGATCCTTGGATTTCAGGTCATTAGTTGCTGAATTTAATTCGTAGCGAATCCAGGTAAGTGGATTTACATAATAATTTGATTCATATGTTATAAATGTATAATATGTAATGTGAAATTGTTTTATTTTTTCTTTATGTTCAATCTTATAATCAAGTGTTTTATCTATTTTTCATATCACGATGAAATTATTTACCATGTTATTTATGAATATATTTTGAGTTATACATGTAATAGTTATATCATTTTTGTTCATGAACAAGTTACATGTTTACTCATGTATATGCGATAATGTGAATTAGGATTATTAATTCAAGTAAAGTGATAAGTAAACAAGAAATAGACTTAGTCATGTCCCTTGGTTATCAAGTAACAAGATTGTTCACGCTCATGTTATCAAGTTATACGGTTGGGTGTCACCATATTCATGTTAGCGTCCTTAAGGTTCATATAACTTTAAGTGACATCAAGTTTCAGGACACCCAATCTGTCATGTTCACGTTCATATTACAAGTTCAAGTTCAAGTTGTGAATCAATTCTGGTTAGGTTGTTAATCGAGGGATATGTCTAGTCAAATTATGATTAAGCAAGTACAATAATCAACATGTATAAGTACAAGTTCAAGTTATATGTTAACCATGAAATAAGTGTGTTATTACAAGTATTTTATGTGACCAGCGAACGTGTGAAATTAAATTTGTATGAGTTATATGTTTACATTTATGTCATGTGGAATATATTAGTATGCGAATTTACTTACCGAGTATTTTTAATACTCACCTCTATAGATGATTGTGTTGCAGGTGATGGTGAGCAGCATGAGTGATGGACTGCCATAGCAAGCATGATTATGATTTTTAAGTTCAATTATGACATAATGACCTCAGTTTAATTTCAATTATTTCAAAAATTTATGAATATTCATGTTTAATTTTTCATGTCATATGAATTTTCATGCTTCACTTTATTACAGTTTAATAAATCATTTATTTTAGTTTAATGAGTTAATATTATTTTAAAATAATTTTATGCTTCCGCTATTTAACGTTAAAATTATGGTTTTCAATTTGGAGATTTTATCAAATTAGAGTTTTAATTGAATTGGAGAATTTTTGAATTGTGAAATTTCAAGCATGTTTAAACCGCGAGAATCGGGGCGTTACAATTTGTCTCATCCAAAGGTTGGCAATCTCCGACTCTGGTTCCTCCTTTCGGTTGTTTATCTTCGATTTTGTTGTCAAGAATTTTGTTTTCTTTGAGCCTGAGAAATTTCCAGGCATATGTTTTGGATTATTAGTTTGGAGTAATCCAAGGTAAGAACATGTTATATTACCTCATATATTAGTTGCTTTGCCAGAGAAAATTGCCGGTACTCTAATTAGAGTGCTTCTCCATGTCATTGAATAAAATAATATATTTTAATACACGTGTCAGTTTCAGCAGATTAATAAAAGGAGTATTGGAATTTTTTTCTGTTTTCCGACCCGTGAAGTAAAATTCAAGTGGAGCTGGAAAGTTCCCTTCTGGATACGACTGTCTGTCTATGTTATAGGACTATCAGTCATGATGGTCCTAATTTTTTCGATGCACTGAAAGCAAATATTCATTGTTACTGCAATTACAAATATCCATTATCTTCTTTCTTCGTTTCCTTAGTCAAGAGGATAAGCATATGCACTTACTAACTTTAATCCTCTGCAAATCATGCTTTTATGCATTGCCTATACAATTTCCAGGAATTAGGTCAATTAATGACCCTTTTATGCTCAAAATGTAGCGTCAAATATTGGGTTGATTTATCTAATATCTCTCCAAAGCATTCTTTCTTGTTTATTCTTTCATCATTTTCGTTTCTCACCGAAGAACTATATCTCATATCTCTTTTTTCGGTGACGTTTTTTCTGTTATTCTAATTGTTTTATTCTATTGTCATAATAAATGTTTTCCCTTCATCTAGATCTAGTAGATCTGTGGTGTGTTTTCCTCTACATTGACCTAGGTTTATGATGGTTTTTTCTCCATCTAGATTTAGATCTATGGTGATTTTTCTTCATAGATTTAGATCTATGGTGTTTACCTCTGATAGCATTCATTTTATGACTGTCTTTGATAGATCTTGTCCAGACCTATGAGTTTTGATGGTCGATTGTACCAGATTAATCATTGAATCATTTAACAGAACGTATTTCAACCGATTTCAGTCAGACAACCCTTTTTGGGTGACTGACGTATTTAGAACAAATCAATATGAAGAGTTATATATTATCTTTCATATTCGTTCAATAATTTTTTTATTTTAATGATTGATTTAGGTAATTTAGTTGTTAAAGTTTTCTGCTGATCTTTTGAGATTTGATTTATCTTTGTTGGTAGATCTCCATTTCTAGTTATTATCTTGATTTAGATCTGTACTCTCTTTTTTAAATGAATGATTTTTTTGTCAAAAAAAAGTATTGGATGGATTGAACAACAATGTAGAATAGCTTAGAAAATAAGCATGATAAATAAGCATGTCTGCAACTTGATTATTTTTCTAAAAAATATGAGAAACTTGAGGATCCATGAAAAATATTAAGAAAAGACAATGATTCTCGAATTCTCTAAAGTAACTAATTAGATCATTTAAAAAATAATTTAATCACAAAAATTGAATCACTTTCTAGTCAAATTCTATTTCAATCATATTGCAATGTGTGCTCAATAGCACTAATGAATACAAATAATTCTACCTCAAAAGCAAATACCAAAAACATCCTTTCAAAAAAGAGAGGTCAGTTGCTCCTTGTGCTTCAATCTTGCTTGCCTACCAAAATTTGAAGCTCTTAAAATGATTGTAACCATCGGAACATATGGTTTAGATGTCTTTTCGTTTAAAGACAAAAATGAAAAAAAGAAAAATTCCCCTTTATCATTAAACACAGTTAGACAGTTAAATCTAAATAGTCAAAATTTAAACCAACGGTTTAGATTTGACAAACACGAAACATCCTTTCTATAAAGATCTGCCTTATAAAATTATGTGTTTGAAATTGACTCAAGAACTTGTAGTGCCATCTGTTATATTTATGCCAATCCAAATTTTGAGCACTGACAAGTTTATAAAGTATAGCTCTAGTCTTGTTTTTTCTTGTATTTGGGTTAGGTTAATTTCCATTCTTAAAAATTAGCTTAGAGATTAATTTAATAGACGTCTTCTAATAATAAACATCTTTAAATTCAACTGAAAAGTTCTTGTTAGTGTATATATTCCAAGCTATGAGATTTCATTAACGAAACATAATTATAGTTTTTAATTGTTTGTTAAGAAGATTGAGGAGTAAGAAAGGTAATTTGATGAGACAAAAGAAAACTAATCAGGCAATTAAGATTTAAGAACAATACATAAAACCATGATTGTGGGATTTGACCAGCATCCTTACTTTAGTAAAGGTAATGAATTTACTTTCACTTTTTGGTTTTATTATTCTAGATTACTACATACCTAATCATCATCTTATTAACACTAAAACACTCATTAAAAAAGTTAACATCTTGTTGGTATTTCACACATCACTTATGAAAGTTAGAAATGACTGGTTGTCAGTTTATAAGTGTGAGAGAAAATATCAATTCTCAAACTAACTTTTAGAGTTGAGAAAGCCCAACAACATCCAACACATCCAATTAATTTCGTTAATGTTTTTTTACCTTTTTTCCATACAAAAGTAGCTCCAAATACTTTATTGTTCTTAAATTGCTTGGTAATCTAATTATCATGAATGTAATGGAAACGATTGAATGTTTAGTTATGTAAGATTAGCATGTTTAGTTGCACTTGAAAATTTAGTGAAGAATTATTATGAATGTCTAAGTACTTAATGATAAAAATATTTATTGATATTTATAATGTGTTTGTTACAATAGTTTAAAAACGTAAAAATATAAAAAAAAATAGTTTTTTCCCCTCAAATTAGCTCATGGTGAGGGAATGCTAGAAATCCACCCTCTTGGATAGGTTTTGGATGCCTTCATTTTAATGGTATCCAACGCCAAAGTAATCACTAATTTACTCAACATAAACTTTAAAATAAATTTTTATCTGAGGGTCTGTGCACCTCACAGGATTAGTCGGAATTAAGACGTTAGATATTTGATGATATATGAAAAAACAAGAGAAGAAAGCAATATAGTTCTAGTTCAGATAAATTGGCCCCCATCTAATCTAGGCAGCAATCTAATCTGAACTTCATAAATACAAAAAAATATTTTTTTAATCAATCAAATCTACATCGTTTAGATCTAATCGAACAACACATAGAATCAATTTCTCGACATTAAAACAAATATGCCAATGACATTAGTTTATCATTCTCATGCATAGATACCCTTGTACCAAACCGAGCTTCAAAAGATCAATTTATTTACTGTAAAAGGCAGCTACCAAGGGTATGTTTATCCCCAGAGGAAAAAAAACATAGAGAAGTACAAAAAGAAAAAAGAAACTAAAGCTTTTACTTTCACTTGTTTCTATGAGAAAACCTAAGTAAGCTCCTTCTCATTGTAAACCATATAGTAAAAGATTAAAAAAACACTTAAGTAAAGAAGAACGAAGGAAACATTTTCATCATTGTGATAGAGTGGGACGAGTTTGAAGTAAAGCTTTTAATCAACTTTAATGGAAGGATGTATGGGTGGGACCATGGGGGATAAAATCACCTAATTCTTTGTTATAATTATTCTATTTTCCTCTAATTCCTTTAACTCTATGCTCGTTTGGACGAGATATATTAAAACAGTAGTTAAACTGACACATAAAATCATATGATATTTTATATTCGTGTTGATGTAATATTTTTTTCGATTATGTAAAAATTGTAATTTTGACAAAAAATACTTAACGCTCATTAAAATGAGATCATGCAAATTATAATATTGGAGATGATAAAGTACACGATACCCTATTTAATTTTCGTAATCAACATTTTTTGTTATAAAATCTTGGGAGTAAAATGAGTCCAAATCTAAGATAACATATGTTGATGGATGTTTAAGCATCTGTATTTACCAAAGTTGGTTAGCATTTAGTAAGCAATATAATACTAAAAGGATTTGTGAAGTTATGATAGTAGATATGACTCTCGAAATAATGAAGCATTGTTGTAAAAAATACTTAATATGAACAAAATTATATTTCACATATTTTATGCGTATTTGTTAAAACCACTTATATTTTAAAAAATATTATTTAAAGTCTTAAGTAATTAAAATTGGACAATTTTGTAACTCTTTATAGTATTTGAAATAATTTTATCTTCTAATAAATGCAGAGAATATTATTGTTGGTTTGCCTTTTGAATATGGCTACAAGGAGTGATAATATTGGAGACATTTATTATCACTCTCTACTATGTGTGAAGCATTAAAACATTGTTGTTCTAGGCTTTGTTCTGTTTTTGTTCAGTTGTCTTAATCAGCCAGCCAGAAGCAGAAACAACCCATGATGCCTGAGGTTGACATGAGATTATGTAACAAATTATCTTTTAGTCATAATTGGGTTCCAAACTTTGCTTCATTTACAAGTTTAGACATAATCAAAATCAGCATGTAATTTTAGCTATCCCATTTTTCTGTGTATCAATAATATACTTTAATTATTGTTTACAACTGAATATCCCATGTTAAGGAAAATTCTACGATACCTAGACCGATATGATATGGAGAGTACATCCTTCAATCATCTAATGTAAGATGATTTAAATTTTGAGTACCAAACGTATGATCCCTATAGTAGACGTATTAATAAAAATATTAGCCTTAAATAAATCAAATATCTCATCTGGTTGCTATAGAGGAGTCGAAAAATTGGAGATCAGTCTCTTAATCATAATCAAGTATGTTCCATAATTGGCAAATTGAAATCACAAATGGTTAGTGGTTCGTCTAGTTGATGATTTAAAATTCAATTTTTTCAAAAATTTGAAATTAAAAAAAACAATGTTATTTTTTAAAATAAATTAATATATGAAACATGTACGGTAGTAGTATTCATACTTTTAGTGTAAAACTATTCAATTTTTTCTAATTTTTTTTTTAAAATCAGTTAAAATATGTATTCATATTTAATAAATTTGTTTTTGGGTAGCTTTTTTTATTTCAAAAAATATAAAAACAAAACATATCCTAACGGTATTAGGTTCAAGTCACACTACATTGATCTTCTTCGTAATTTGACAAAAAATACACTTCATAACGCACACATACGTATGTTTGTATTATTCGTAGATAAGTGGTTCTTTGATTGAATGTAGAGCTGATTAATTAGATTTATATTATGCTATTGTTTAGCATTAGCCATTAGGTAAACCTTCAAAACATAGCCATGGCCTAAAAGTCAAGAGCTTGAGCCATGGGACATAATCATAGTTTTGTATATTCCATGCCCGACATGACCCTATTTGTGTCTCAAGAACGCAATTTATGTTTGCCCCTTTGACTCTTTTAGAACATGATTAATATTCTTTTACATGGAATTTATTTTTGGTTGAGTTTTGGGTTTTTATGATAAATATACATTTGTCATTTTATTTAAGGGTTTTTATATCTCTTTTTAAACATAAGAAAATTTATACACCTGGTCTACCAACTTCACATCATCACTTGTAATCTCTCTCTTCCCTCATTATTTTTTTCTTTTTCAATGCACATGTCAAATCAATTTAATAATTTTTTATTCTTCTTCTACTTCTTTATTTTACAACGAAACTTTTCTTCTACTTGAAGAGTTCAAGTAGTTATTTTTTTGGTCAATCAATTACTAATATATCAGATGACTACTTGAAAGGTTCAAGTAGTTGTTTATGACTACTTGAAAGATTCAAGTAATTATTTTTCAGTCAATTACCCATACACTAGACGACTACTTGAAGAGTTCAAGTAGTTATTTTTTGTTTGATCAGTTAGCAACCCAAACACTAGTGACTGCTTGAAGGTATCAAGTAGTAATATTATACTACTTGAACCCTTCAAGTAGTTACTAAGATTTTGATTATTATTATTAATGAACTCGCAAGGCTAGTAAGATAGAGGTATTTAGGCCTCTTCTTGTGTGTGATTTTACTCCAATCTGGACTAAACCAAAATGAAGAAATTATATCCTTCTTGAATATGATGCTTTATTGCATCAGAGTAAAGTAATTGACAGGTTTCATGCTCTTTCCCAAGAGCATATATTTTTCAATTATTTTTACATGATGCTGAGACTTGAAGAAAGCAACAGACCATGTTGATTTATAATAATTTTTATTAAAGATTTTAGGTATATTCCATACCTTATGATCTACTTGATCATCTGCTAATTCAATATGTTCATCATTTATTATGTCAGGTATTGAGGTTATTGTAAACCTACTACTACTAGAAGAATTACTTATAAATAATCTATTCCTGACTCAAATAACAAAATAATTCTTATTATTGAGAATTTCATATTGTATTTTTGTTACTAACCTTGTGGTGACTTCTACAATTTCCTATTAGGCTTCACTCTTATCCCTTTCACATCTACAACCACCATACCCTTGAGATTTACGTATCTAAGAGGTCTTACCTAGATTCCTGAAGCTAACCAAATAGAAGTTGTTACGTCAGCATCTGATAAACAGATTCACAGAATAAGTAAACAAATAATATAGAGAAATAATCAAGTATAAGAATAACCAGCCACTTGGGGGGAGAGTGAGATTATGATATAAGCATTTTTTCATGTAAGCAAACAAGCGACAATGATGTTAATAACCAGTCATAATAGGCGGCGAACAATTTTACTAAGCAAAAATTGAAGTAGAAACAGTGAATGAACAGTATTATCCCCACCAGATTTGGCTCTGATACCAAAAGACGCTGCATAAACAATAATTTAATGATGGGTATTAAAGAAACAAGAAGATAAATAGTAAAAAGTGTATTAACAAATAGTAATTACAAAAACTATATTAGGGTATAAGATTAAAAACTTACACAAATAGCATTTCTTGGCAACAATAAATTAGTGCTCCCGCTCACTAATTTATGTTGAAGAAAAAAGAAAAGATTTACAATAGAGGAGCAGAAGAAGAAGGCTTTGTTTCACAAAATAGGTTTTAGCTCTCAAATGTAAGAGTTGTAAAAATGAGTTCTGATTCATAAATGTGAGAGTCTGCCTATTTATAACCAATGAAAGTGGAGTTCATCAGGAACTCATCACTTACCTGAACTATTCTCTTCTACAAAAGTAAAAACATTTTACATGCCTACTTTTGACTAAGAATGGGAAAAAGGCGTAAATAGTTACATAATTATTCGACAACTAGTACAACGATTACAAAATGACAGATTTCAAAGAATCTTGATAATTGAAATCTTGATCTGCGTGGTTGTCACGATTTGTTAAGACTATAGTTGTTTTGATGGAGCGATTGTTACTGGTCCTTGATAATTGTTATCTTGAACTAGAGGTCATTATTCATTTGCTTACTTTTGAAGAGTATGATGATCGTTGTATTGTGCTCCTTCAAAATTATTTTATTGGCATTTTACCAAAGGTCAAATTAGTTTTCCCTATTCATCATCAGTGAGGTCTATATCATAAAAAGGGTCTTGTGAATCCTGGAAGGGATCATGGGCCATTGGGGAAGAGTACGAACATGAAATTTTTCCTTCAATTGCTGAGAGGGAGATTTGGATGATTGACTATTTTTATTCTTTACTGTGTGATTTGACTCTACTGAGGATTCAGAGTCAGAGCTTGTATTGTCTCCAATAAGAATGAGCATCTTTTGTATTAACTCTTGCTTTGCATTTGATTTTTTAGACTTGATTTTGCCTTTTGAAGAGGGTGTTGAGGTATGCTTTGAATCTTGCGAAGAATTTGATGATTGGTTAATTTGAGGAGCATGGTTATCTGGTTCTTTAATTATAAGGAGGCCACTAGAGGTTTGAGAGACTTTAACTGGGGGTGAGTCTTTGCCAACTCTTCATTATGGAAGGGAATATTTTTAGTGTACTGAATTTGTCCCACCATTTTACGTAGTATTTTCTAGTGAGGACTTCCCCTTCAATGTCATATTGCCACTTCGAAATCTATGGAATTTTGTATTTATTTACAAAATAAATTATTGGCGGAAAAGAGGCATCAATTGTTGAGGATTTAAATAATTTTAAAAATAAGTTAAAATTCTGTTGTAACTCGATTGTGAATATTCCAAAGAGAGTGCCATGGATTGACCACCATCTGAAAAACTATTTTGGTAAATTGACTTTAAAATTTTTTGTCAAAATTTGAAAACCAAGAATGAGAAAATTCACTATTTTGATGCAAGAAAATTGTTCGTCAAGTATCAATATAGTCAAAATAATTGTATTGTTTTTTATTTAAATGGGGTTTTAATTTTGAAGGATGGATTTTCTATTCCTTTAAAATTATTATTATGAGGATGTAGAAAGTATGATAGAGAATTTTTCCTTCTGCGATATTTATGGGTTTGATATTTATTGACTTTGTTTCTAGGAGAATATCTCTGTAGAAACTGAGAGTTTTGTCCTTATGTTTAGGGATGAAATGAGAATCAGGAAGGAAGTGGGCCTTCGCTATTTCAATTGGTTTTTTAAAATGGACAAATGAATATTCAACATAAAAGAGATTTTTACTAGGGGTCTTCTTATAATAAGGAGAAGACTTTCTATAATTGATGATTGGTTGGTTGACGACCAATTGATTGTAAATTGTAAATGATTTTTACTAGGGGTCAAATGGTTTAGAGATTGTAAATTGATCAAAGCAGATTGGTAATTATTCTGGTAGATCCAATGATTGTTAATTAGGTATTTCTTATAGCAGAATGATCCTATTTGATTTGGGCCATAATGGCCAATTATTGAGTGGAGGATTCTCCTTCAGTCATTTCCCCCGAGGTTTAGGGCCTAGACCACATCCTGTTGTTGCCCTTGTAAAAATTCACGAGTTAAAAAGTCACGAACTAAATTATTAATACCTTTAATGAACTCAATATTAAAATAAAAAATATTGAGTATAGACTACCATCTAACAAAGATTTATTTTGAAGCAATATTCTTAACATCTTTTTTCAAAACATGTTTTGCTGATTTTCAATCAATTTTTAAAAGAAATTTTTTATTTAGTGAGTCATCTTAGAATTTTTGTACACACAAGACAACATATAAAATTTCATTTTTAATTGTGCTGTAATTAATTTTGCTTGAAACCATGTTCCAGATGTAAACCTAACAATTTGTTCAGGTGACTCTGGAGAAATTTTTTGTAACAAGATGCCTGCACATCCAATTTTAGAAGCATCAGTTTGTACAATTTTAAAATAATTATTAGTAGGAATGTCAAGTCAAGGAATTGTCTTAACATGAGCCTTAATTCTTTTAATTAAATCAGTATGGACAATTGTCCATGGAGGGGGATTATTTTAAAGCCTGTCAAAGAGAGGCTTACAGTCAATTCTTATTTTATCGTAAAAATCAAATATGTAATTTAAAGATCCTAGAAATCTCATCAACTGTGTTTTATCCAGGATTTCATTGGAAAATTTGTCAGCCAATTGTATTACTCTATCAATTAGCTTGATTATAGAATGGTATATTTCAAATCCTAAGAATCTGACCTTAGATTGGAATAACCAAATTTTACTTGCAGAGATAACTAAACCATTTTGTTTTATTATTTTAGCAAATGATTCAAGATATCTCCAATGTTGTCCTATTGAATTAGAGAAAATGAGCACATCATCAATGTAAACAATCGAGAAATCGGTAAATTGATTAAAGATTTCATTCATTATATTTTGAAATTCACTGGGAACATTTTTAAGATCAAAGGGCATTACATTTCATTCATAATGTCCAAATGAAGTTAGAAATGCAGTTTTATATTTATCATTTTCATTTATCTGGATTTACCAAAATCCAGATTTCATATCAAATTTAAAGAATACTACTGCATCTCCAAGTCTATTTATTAAATCTCTTTTGTTTGATATATGATATATTATCCATTCCAAGACATTATTAAGGGGCTTATAATTGATCACTAAACGAGGAACTCCTCGTTCAATTTCATTGGCCTTTTAGACATAAAAGGCCGAGCAAAACCAAAGAGACTTGCTCCTTCTAATGATGTTTTTATTGAGAAGTTATGTAATTTCATTTTTACAAAACTCAAACATCTCAGAATTCATCTGAATTGGCCTTGCCTTTGTTGGGATATTCTTTTCATCAAATCCCTTAATATAAGGCAGACTAACAGTATGTCGCTTCCTGTGCTAGAAAGCGTTGGGAATATCAGAACATAATTCTTTACCGATTCTTTGTTCAAATATTTTAATTTTTTTGAAGAGCATGACTCTGAATCTGTTCTTCAATTCTGTTGAATCTTAGTTCATCATATAAAAAACACATTTGTTTTTCCTTACATGAAATGCGATTCATGAAATTAGAAATAGATATTTCTTTTCAAGTCTTTAATTTTTCAATGGGAAGAAAAGAAGAAATTTAAAAAGAGAAATCTATTTCTCTTAGAAGAAAGAAATTTCATTGGAAGGAATGATAAAATTTAGAAGTTAATAAATTAGAAAGGAAATGGCCCAGAAGGCCTATTCTTCCTGACGTTCAAATTACTGATACTTCTTTAGTTAACCAATTTTTTGTTTCTGCTGATAAATTGTACAAATAGAATATTGTTGGATTTTCTAAGCAGGAAGTTCTCAATAAATTTCAACACCTTGCAACGATAGCTAACGGTTACATTATCACACACAATTTACTTTACAATTAGGTAGCAAATCTTTTAGTCACAGGATTCACAAGAATGTTACGTTCCTGATGGAAAAAATATCTCACAAAAGAATCCAAAAATATCATCCTTTCAACAGTAAAGATTATTAATGCTGAAGGAACATTAATTATTGGTGAAAATCAGGAAACAATACTTGATGCCACCATTACACTTCTCTACACAATAGTTAAATACTTCATTGAAATGTCAAGTAATATTACTTCGTGTATCCATAATAAATTGGCCAATCTTAGGTGTTCAACCCTAAGTAAATTCCACTGGTACAAAAATATATTTTGTCCAGAAAAATGTCAAGGGATGATAACAATCAACCCTCTTGGAAAGAAAAATTTATTAATAAATTACCCAATTTGTATACACACAAAATAAGAGTAGTCCTTAGTAATAACCTAGGAAATATTGACTACGATAGTCTTACCTTTGATACAATTATTAATACAATATAAAAGGAAGATTTTGGAATGTGCATTGATATGAAAATCAATAAAGAAAATAAAACTATAAAATATGAATTAGGCAATTCTTGTGAGCAGTATGGTTTGCCCCCTATTAGAAAGAATTCACAACAAAGGCTTTTGTTGATTTAGGAATAGATTTGAATTGTATGCAGGAAGGACTAGTTCCTCCCAAGTACTTCAAGAAGATAAAAGAATCTTTGTCTTCTGTCAATGGTACTCAGATGCACATCAATTATAAAATACTCAAAGTTCATATTTACTAAGACAGTGTATGTTTAAAAATATCATTTGTCTTAGTAAAAAATATGACTGATAAAATAATTTTGGTTTTATCATTTATCTCTCTGCTGTATCTTTTTACCACAAAGTATGATAAGATAATAACGTATCTCATGGATGAACCTTTCAAATTCAAATTTCTTTTTTTTTCCTCACAATGAGAAATTAAAAACATTAAGACAAAATTTTGTCTTCAAATCCGTAAATTCAATTTCTTGTGAATAAAAATAATTATATTTTTTACACGAAAAAATAAAACTTAGAAGAATTGAAGAACAGCCTCAGAATTCTGCTCTTCAAAGTCAAAGCTTTAAACAAGGAAAGCCTTGTTTAAAAACTAATTATAAGCCCCTCAAATATATTTTAGAATGAATAAAATATCCAATAACAAACAAAAGAGACTTAATCAACAGATTTGGAGAAGCTGTTGCATTCTCTAAGTTTGACATAAAATCTGAATTTTGGCAACTCCAGATAAATAAGAATGATAAATACAAAATTATATTTGATAATTATAAATAGAAAATAATGCTATTTGATTTAAAATTTGCTCCAAGTAATTTTTAGAATATAATGACTGAATTTTTTAATCAATTCTTAATTGACTGCATTCTTAGTAAACAATATTGGTTGAATTTATTAATTATTTATATTAATAATATTTCCTTTAAACATGACAAACAATACTGAAAATACTTTGAATTGTTTGTCAAGATAATAAAATAAAATATTTAGTTATCTTTGCAAAAATAATCAAATTATTTCAATCAAAAAATAGATTTCTTGAATTTGAAATTTATTTCATACAATTTATCTTATTAAATCAAAATTTTATTTTAATTAATGATGAATCTGCAAAACATGTTTCAAGATTAATTCCAAACAAAATTTTGTGAGGTAACAATTTATTTATAGCAATTTTGATTTCAATATTTAATTTATTCAATGTATTAATAATTAAATTCATGACCTCCTTACTTGTAATATTTTGCAGGACATCATACCAAGATTCTACAATATGACAATTTGAGAAACATGGCCTACTAGAATATGGGAAGGTAAATGGCCAGAGTATTTAATCAAAATTGTTTTAAAATCAAGAAACTCAATGTCAAGACAATCACCTTTTGTTCAAAACTCACATCCATTAAGCATGGTCATAATGAATTGGAATATCTAAAAGATGATTGGATTGATGAATTGGACGAAATTTTAGAAGATGTTGGGTTTAAGTATGACTTCAATACAACATTAATTCAATGATATAAGAAAATTACGAAAAATAGGTTTTTACAAAAATAATGAAATCTATTACAATAGAATTTTAACTGAAAATCTATTGAGACAAGTAAATTCTAAAATTGAATTTTCAAATAAAACAATAAAAGAATTTTTGGTTCTAAAATGAACTTTCTTTATCATGCATGATAAATTTTAAAAATGTCATAATTATGCTGTGAAATCCTTAATAATAGAAATCAATCTCACTTTCATAAAATATGTAATAAATGGTTCAAAAATAGAAGTGTCTTCGACTCAACAATTGTCCCTTAAGTCCCAAATCAAATAGGAGTCTTATACTCTTAATCAAGTCCAATTAACAATACATGGGTCCATCAGACCCGATTACCAATTAACTCTAGTCAAACAATTTAACGTCGTCTCAAATACTCAATCCTTCAATGCTTAATCGCTTGACCAACCAACTTCACATTTTCAAATAATACACAATGAATAGCTCTTTCAAATTGAGCCTCTATTTGCTCATTCGAAAGATCCTACTCAAACAGTCAAAGCCCATTTCATTCCTAATTTCCATTGTGGCCCCAGACATAATAACAAAAACTTCAGTTTCTACAAAAACATTCTCTTAAAAATAGAATCCATAAAAATTGACCAAATAAAAAATTCTGAGGAAAAAATCATTTACCATTTTTTCTCCATCTTCAGAATCATGACTATAGAAAATGAGAAATCCATCATTCAAGTTTCAAAATACTTTTAAATAAAAAATAATATAATTATTTTGACTATATTGCATGACAATTGATTTTCTTGCATTAAAATAGTCGTTTTTCCCATTATTGGTTTCTAAAATTTGACAAGAATTTCAAAATTAATTTTCTAAATTGGTTCTTAAAATGGTGATTCATTTATGGTCTTACCTTAGAATGTTTTTCAACTGATTTACAACAATATTTCAATTTATTTTCAAAGGTTTATAAGCGCTTACCAATTGAGGTCTACTTTCCCCAAGTACTTTATTTTACAAACCAATATACTACTTGAATTTTAATTCTTGAAGTCTATTATCCAATAAGAAAATCACTACTTGAGGGCTCAAGTATTAATTTTTTACTACTTAAACCTTTCAAGTAATTTTTTTTCTCTTGAAATTTGTTGTCCAGTAAGCTAGTCACTCAGTACTTAAAGGGATCACAAAGTAATTTTATACTACTCAAACCCTTTAAGTAGTTTTTTTATCTTGTTTATTGTCCAATAAGTAAATCACTACTTGAAGGCTCAAGTATTAATTTTTTACTACTTGAACATTTCAAATAGTTTTTTTCTCTCTTAAAATTTGTTGTCCAGTAAACTCGTCACTCATTATTTGAAGGGTTCAAGTATTAATTTTATACTACTTGAACCCTTCAAGTAGTTTTTTCTCTTGAAATCTATTATCCAGTAAGAAAAAATTACTTGAAAAGTTCAAGTAGTAAAAACTTACTATTTGAACCTTTCAAATAGTAAAAAATTATTACTTGAACCCTTCAACTAGTGATGAGTTTACTGGACAACAAACTTCATGAGGAAAAAAATACTTGAAGGGTTCAATTATTATAAAATTACTACTTGATGTAGCGGAGTCTCAACAAAACCCTAACAATACCAAAAACTGTTGAATCGCGTACGATTTTCAGTAATCAAATTACGATCGAAATAACTTGTGGGCCGCTGAAAGTGCTTAAAACAATGTTTTCTGGACATGAAATTGGGCTGCGATGAGTAAAAGCGGTCACACATATATATCTCTAAATAATCTTCGATTTGATATCTTACGGGCCATGTGGATCCACCCGAATCAAAAGTTATGCCCTCCCAGAATTTGACCTGCGCGTGCCACGATTCATTTGCTCCATAAATTCTAAAACTGCATCACTACTTGAATCTTACAAGTAGTGACGAGCTTACTGAACAACGGATTTTAAGAGAAAAAACTACTTGAAGGGTTCAAAGAGTAAAAAATGACTACTCGAACCCTTCAAGTAGTCACATGCTCACTGAAAAATTGACTGCAAAAAGTAAACTGGCTACTTGAAGAGTTCAAGTAGTTGAATCTGACCACTTGTACCCTTCAAGTAATATTTTTTTATTTTCAGAATCAAATCACTATTTGAAGGGTTTAAGTAGTCAGATACAACTAGTTGAACCCTTTAAGTAATATTTTTTTACTTCCAGAATCAAAACTACTACTTAAAGGGTTCAAGTAGTTAAATACAACTATTTGAATCCTTCAAGTAATATTTTTTTACTTCCAGAATCAAAATCACTACTTGAAGGGTTCAAGTAGCCAGATACAACTACTTGAACCCTTCAAGTAATATTTTTTTTACTTCCAGAATCAAACTCACTACTTGAAAAACTCAACTAGTCAGATACAACTACTTGAACCCTTCAGGTAATATTTTTATTATTTTCAGAATCAAAACCACTACTTGAAGGGTTCAAGTAGTCAGGTACAACTACTTGAACCCTTCAAGTAGTCAGGTACAACTACTTGAACCCTTCAAGTAATATTTTTTTTTACTTTCAGAATCAAAATCACTACTTGAAGGGTTCAAGTAGTCATACACAACTACTTTGAACCCTTCAAGTAATATTTTTTTATTTTCAGAATCAAATTCATCACTTGAAGGGTTCAAGTCGTTAGATACAACTACTTGAACCCTTCAAGTAATATTTTGTTTTAGTTTCAAAATCAAACTCACTACTTGAAGGATTTAAGTAGTCAGATACAACTATTTGAACCCAACCATTACTTAAATGGTGCAAGTAGTCTGATACAACTACTTGAACCATTCAAGTAATTTTCTTTACTTCCAAAATCAAAACCACTACTTAGAGGGTTCAAGTAGTTTGATACAACTAATTGAACCCTTCAAGTAGTCACCTATTGTATGAGTGTTGACTGATAAAAAAAATTACTTGAAGGGTTTAAGTAGTCATAAAATACTACTTGAACCCTTCGAGTAGTCATTTTTGTCTCCATCAGTCAATTTTTTAGTGAGTATGTGACTACTTGAAGTCTTTTATTTTCAAGTACGCTCGTCACTACTTAAAGGGTTCAAGTAGTGATGCGGATGGTGCAACTTTAGGAAATCATGGAGGAAGAACTTCACAAAATAGGAAAGCATAGAGGAAATAAACCTTCGTTACTTCGCTGAATTGGAAAGTATGGAGGAACGAACTAGAAAGCATGGAGAAAATAATGAGGGGCAGAAGAAGAGTGAGGGAATGTGTATTGATTTGATCTTTGTATGGAAGAAAGGGAAAGAAATGATGAAAAAAGATAGAGTTGATTTTTTTATGTTGATTGTGGTGGAACAAGAGTGTAAAATTCTGGTTTTTGAGAAAGAAGTATAAAAATCCTTAACTAAAATAAAAATGGTATATATTTACAAAATAACCCTTAAGTTTAGGGTTTCACTTCAAAATAATATAATATGTTCGTCTTTTATTTTTTTTTTAAATTTATAAAATTCGAATATAGTTGGGATTCTTCTTTTATTTTTTTATATTTTATCATAAAAATATAAAATTTATCGTACTCGAATATCAGATTACAGGAAGATAAAATTTCACTATAACCACTGAAATAACAATTGATTTACCTAACTACTAAATATAAGTATACTTAAACAAATTCAAACTCTAAAGCCTAATTAATTCATTGTAGTTTGTTATCTGAATCATGTTATAATAGATAATTTAGTTGAGATTATGCTGTACAATTTACATAATTTTTCTAATGCAACTAATTAGGATAATTGTAGTCATGAATCATCTCTCGCTATGAGACAAAAAAAATAGTTGTCTTAATTATTCATATAAGACAATCTATATCTATATTTATACTACATTAAAATGAGTTTAAATGAGAAAGTTTAAATGAGAGAGCTTTTGATTTCACTTTCTATCTCTTATGCCCTCTAAAAATATTTTACAGATTAGGCATTTCACATATTTTTTGTTTACTTCATTTATACATTAAAGTTTTTAAATAGTTTAAACTATTTATAATATTGTGTAATTAGGTACATGAACGTCTGTAAATATTAATTTTTGAGTTATTTTTTATATACAATAAATATTTATTTTTTACTCAATAAGAATTTGTTCGTTAGTATTGTAAAATTTATGTTATGTAATATTTATTTTATTAGCAACATGAAAATTCATACAAGTGAATTTAGGACATTAATATATTTTTATGTATCAATCACACTCTCTGATAAAATAACAATAGACCCTCCCTCACCAAAATAATGTATATTGCACATTATTTATAAAATCAGTGATGTGGTGATTCATTAAAAATATAAAAATATAAAATTATTATTTGGTGACTCATTAAAAATGTAAGAAGATAAATTTTAAATATTCTACATATTAGAATTTTAGTGCTCGAATGTTGTGCATATAAGAAAGATGTGTTAAATATCAATTCATAAAGATTAAAAACCAATACATTGTCTCTTCTTTTACAACAAGTTAAGAAAATGAATATGTTTTAGTTTTTTTCCTATTTAATTACTGAATCAATAAAAAACTAGAGTTATTATGTGCACTGCAGGTATGTTTCTACTAGTACGAATGAAAGGTAAGATGCATTTTAGTATTTTATGTTTGGTCCCCTTTGTCTTTAATTTTTGAGATTAGTACTTAAATAATTTACACAATATTATCAATCATTTTGTTAGGCTTCAAATCTTAAAATTTAGCAGAACATTTCATTAGCATTCATGTGTATTTTCGTTGAGAAATTGCTTGAATAAACTAATAAGTTCGAGGCTATCATAATAACCTGATTACCACATTTTAATTAAGTTATTTTAGAACGACTTAATTGAGAAGATTAGAATATCAATAATTAAATTAAGAATCATACTAAATTTTGACTTCAAAATATATATTTAGAGGGGGGGAAAGCATCCAAAGCTGAATGCCATTGATAATCAAAGATTCCTTACTTTGTTTGGTTTAAGTCCTTTTCGTATATAGTTATCTTACCTTGAAATTTATTTACCATTTCAGTGCTGAAGGAGCAGCTGTATCGTAGAATCTTCTTTTGAGTCTCCAAACATTATATTTTGTCAACTTATTAACGTAACTTATATCTATTGTTTAATCCAGGACAAGATAATGCGTTTTATGATTACGTGCATTGTTCACACTCTTTTAATGACTACTGTTATACTGAAGTTTTTTCTGTATGCAAGGGTGAGTTCAGAAGTTTTTCTCAAAAAGGAAAAATTTATTGTTATTTTTCAATTGTTCATACTTTAAATTATATTTATCACTTTTAATATAATTTTATTTTTAAAAAATCAAATCAAACGTGTAAGATTATAATATACAATTTGATGAATTTTACAAATCTGAATGGGTCAAATAATACAATTTGATGATTTTAAAAGTTACAAAGTGATAAATAGTACACAATTTAATAAATTTATAAGTTTAATGAGTTAAATATACAATTTTAAAATGTTACTAAATTGAAAGGGTGCAAATAGTATATTATATACTAATTTGACACATATTACATAAATTAATACTTATAACATCATAAATTAAAAAAGCAAAAGAGTGCAATTGCCTCCCTTTACTTGTGGTTGGGCTCGCCCCTGATATGAGGTTCTTTCATCATAATTTTTTTTGGATACAGAAAATGGGTAGGAGAAGGTCGGGGTTGACCGACTATCCGATAGGGAATTTTGCATCCACCCGTCATAGAGCTTATGTCCTCTCCACCGCACTTATGTTAGAGCCGAAATTTTAAGGTAATCGAACGGTAAACGATGAGACATAGATATATCACATCTTCAAGAATCATTGATGAGAGTCGAATCTTGAATCTTTGTTAAGATATTCGACATCTTAACCAGCTAAGCCCACTCTTGAAGGTCATAAATTTTTATTTACGTAATTTTTTACACCGCTAATATATATCTTCGATCTCTAGCTAAAAGATGGAAACTTTTACAACTCTAGTAGGATATCGATTAGTACCGATATTGGGGGTGATGATAATTTTGATCATCTTACGTGAAATCTAAAAATAAATGATTCAAGAATTAGATCACAGAGGTATCGGGAATAAATGAAAATGGAAATCATCTTTAAATAATTAATCAGAATCTAAATGAATCTGGGTTTTGAGAATGGTAAACTTTAAATGAAGATCAAGATTTAATCTAAAAAATTAAGATTATCATAAATAAATCTTACTTGATGGAGATAATTAAACTGATGAGAAATGGAAGAGTAAGATACTAACACGTAGGCAATATTGCAACAAAGTCGGCAATTTGGGGGACCAATAACCAACACCCACACCACCTGCCCCCGTAAGGTTTAGGTCCCTTATCAGTGTATCTGTATTTTTTGAAAGTTCAAAATAAACCCCTCTCTCTCTCTCTCTCTCTCTCTCTCTGAGAGACCACTCCCTCCACTCTCCTCGACGGTTCCAACGGACCCTTCTTTAATGTCGCCGTTCTCTCTCTCTCTCTCTCTCTCTCTCTCTCTCTCTCTCTCTCTCTCTCTCTCTCTCTCTCTCTCCCTTTATGTTTAAACTTGGCTGAGCTGAGTTATCTCCAATTTTTCTCTCCATCTACGTTTTTCTCTTTCTAAAGAATCAAGATCTGTTTTCTTTCAGCGTTATCTTGGAGAGTGAGGAGAAATTTCTAGGTATTGTCGTCCGTGATTTTGCGGGATTCTCCCTTTTCTACCGGAGTATCTATCTGGCTGGGGGTCTTTTTTAGGATTTTTTTATTATGAGTGATAATGGAGAAGTTTCGGCGAAAGAGGTCTGAAGTTGCTTGCATTGCTGACCGTAATAGCGGCGAATTACTTGCTCCGATGGAGCAAATTCATCGAAAAGGTCCGATCTTGCTCCTTTTCTCTTACTCGTGACTCGTTGTTGTTTGGCTGCGGAGATAACTCTGCTAGGATCAGCTGATTAAATGTTTGGGGTTTGATAATTACTTGCTCCTCTGCTGTATTTTTTAACAGAAGTACTACTCGCGTTTGGTTGCCGAGAAAGTCAACGTCTAAATACTCAGCATTTTCTCTTTTCCCCAACTGGTTAAGCTTTACTTGTTTTTAGAGGGGGCGGGAAAGTTGTAAGCAATAAGAATGTAGAAATTTCTGTCATTTGGTATTTATTCACATAAGTTTTCCTTTTTCAAAATGGTTTTGAAATGCACAGATCATTAGCTGGGCTAAGAGCTCTGCTTTGTTAAAGTTTGATTTCAGACCGCTTTATGTCTTTTCTGTCGCGTGGTAAATTCATGATTTTGTCTCCCTGTATAAAGAACTCTTCGATATGATGTAGTGGTGCATAATTATTTAGTATTTGGTGCCATCGCAAGTTTCAGCTTCTGTTTTAGAAAAAGTTCTAGCCTTAATCCTCCTACATAGCTCCTCGAATGGCATCCTAATGATGTTGGGGATTTTCCAGGAAACAGGCAGGTTCAATTACGAAGAAACTTACGTAAATCAGCCTCGGATTCCAGTTCGTGCAGTAGTGGTACCACAGATGAGGATTTGGTGAGCCATTTTTTTTAAGTGGTCTTTTGACCTCTTGATCTAGCCTTCATCCTCTATAGTTATGGACAAAAAAACGAGATTTCTCTGTTAATTGGCTGACATTTTTCTTCTATTTTGATATTTGTAGTTTGAGTCTGAATTTGGATGGAGATCTTCAGAACGAGCTCTTGGAACTCCAGTAAAGAACTTGTTAGCCGAAGAGATGGTCCATGAACGTGAATACAAAAGGCAATCACCCGGCGTTGTTGCCAAATTGATGGGTCTTGATGGGCTGCCATCTCAACAGGCTATTTATAAAAAACAAAAGAGGCCGTCAGAGAATCATTCACGGAGGATGATATCGTTAGAGAAAACTCAGAGGAGTGGCACATTTTTCGAGGGTCAGTTGTCTAGGAGAAACTCAAAAGAGCAGCTTGAATTTAAGGATGTTTTTGAGGTTTTGGACCCAGCGAAGCAAGGGAGAGAAAAGTTGAAGCTATCGGAAGCTGATATGGCATTTATTCAGCAGAAGTTCATGGATGCTAAACGACTATCAACTGACGAGAAGTTACAGGATTCAAAGGAGTTCCACGACACACTTGAAATACTTGATTCAAACAAAGATCTGTTAATGAAATTTCTTCAGAAACCAGATTCTTTGTTCTCAAGACATCTACTTGATTTGCAAGGTCCTTTTCCCCACTCTAATTGTAGTAGTTCAGCAAGTAGGAAGTCATCAGATAATCGTAAGAATGGAAGAAATGGATGTGACTCAAAATTAGAAAGAGAAGCTCCTCGAAAGAATTACAGTAAATCTCCACAGCAGCGTTGTGATGCTAACAATTCTTCAAAGTCATCAAAGGTTCTGTTAGAAGGAAAAGATGAGTTTGCTCTCCTACCTACAAGAATCGTTGTTCTGAAACCAAACCTCAGAAAATTGCAAAATGCTATTGATTCAACGTCTTGTTCTTCACATGATTTGAGGAACCACACCGAATTCCCTACTACAAAAGGCAGCAAGATAGATTTTCCTGGAAAGAACAGACTTCCAAGGCATAGCTCTAGAGAATCGAGACAAATTGCTAAGGAGGTAACTAGGAAGATGAGAAATAGCTTAAGTGCTGATCCTGTGGATTTTCCATCATTTGGATTTGAGTTGAACGAATCAGAATTAAGGACGGTAAATTCCAGACCTTCATCATCTCATTCTAAAGAATCATCTGTGAGCAGGGAGGCCAAGAAGAGACTATCAGAAAGGTGGAAAATGACGCACAGCTCCCTGGATATGGGAGTGGTTAGTAGGGGCAGCACGCTGGCTGAGATGCTTGCTATCCATGACAAGGAAACCGGGCCTGCACATTCAAATGCAAGGACTAGAGATGAAGGATCAAGTGAAAAACTTTCTATTGGACGACCCGTAAGACGATTTGAACCTTTAGGTATAAGCAGTCGAGATGGGTGGAAGGGTGAAAGTATCGGAAAATTAACTAGGTCAAAGTCTCTTCCAGCCTCATCAACTGCCTTTGAGAGTCCTAAAACGAGGCAGCTACTCAATTCTCCTCGGGCTGACCGATATCTGTTCCCTGAAGAGGAGGCCTTCAAACATGAAAGAAAAGTAAACATGAAAGGGATTTCATTTCAGAGGGAAGGTTCAGTCCGTAGAAACTCAAGATCAATAACTAAGAAATCACTTTCTTCTCGCCGCAGAGTCACAGAAGCTAATGACTTTTCATTGGAATTTCATACCAGCCAGAATCAAGCGCAAACTCACTATGGTGAGAGTGGTCCATATGAAAAGGATCTCCAGGTCTTTGAGTCATCAGCTAGTACTGTCAATAGTGGAAGTCCAGATCTTGAGAGACATGGTGATAAAGCTTTATCTTTGGACGATGAGTTTCTTCCAGAATTGTCCACTCAGTTGTTGCATGATAAATTAACGGCAGAGGTATGTCCAACTGCTCTAGTTGTGTCACAGGATTTACTTTTTTCTTTCCGTTATTCAATATTTATTTGCATTCTAGGAAACATGTGATGCGATATCCGACAGTTCAGTCCATTTGCACCCTGAGCCTAGTCTAGAATCGCCGGCAACATCGAAGGAGAGTGATCAGCCAAGTCCAGTTTCAGTTCTGGAACCTCCTTTCCCTGATGATCTGTCTTCTTGTTCTGAATGCTTTGAGAGTCTCAGCGCCGATCTCCATGGTAACTGTTACTTATATCCATTGTGTTTTAGTTTTAGGTGGTTGCTGCAATTAGACTATCAGATTAGAAGTAAGTCAATATTTGTGGAAAGCCTTGTGAAGTAACTTTTTTTTGGTAAGTAAAGCCTTGTGAAATAATTTTCCAACAAAATAAGAGTAAAGAAGAAAGAACATAGTTTCCCCGTTTCTTTTGCCTTCAGATTCTAGATTACTGCAGCGTACCTTTTAACTTATGAAGATCTGTTCTGTGTAATAGGGCTTCGGATGCAACTTCAGCTACTCAAGTTAGAGTCAGAAACATGTGCAGAAGGATCCATGCTTATCTCAAGTGACGAAGAAGATGGCGAAGATATGGTTCAGTTCTCAGATGATAAGGGACAATGTGGAGCTCAAGAGGGGTGGGAATTTACCTATCTAATAGACGTCTTAATCGACTCAGGTCTTAATGATGCCGACCCCGACATGTTCATGGCTACATGGCACTCTCTAGACTGCCCTATTGATCCCTTGTTATTTGATGAGCTTGAGAAGAAGCAAAGTGATCAAACTTCTCAGACAAGGTGTGAAAGAAAACTACTGTTTGATCAGGTGAATTCCGGAATCCTTTATATACACGAACAATACAATGATCCACACCCCTGGGTGAAATCTAGGGTGATCCGGCTCAGTCGAAGGTGGATAGAAGACGGGATCCATGAAGAACTGTGTAAGTTGCTTGTGAGGCAAGAAAAGAAAGGAAGTAAAGAAGACACTATGGAGAAGGAAACTGAGTGGGAGGATTATGGAGAAGAGATTGACTCAATAGGTAGAGAAATAGAGAGGATGATGATAGATGAAGTTGTAGCAGTGGTAGTTGAGAATCTAGTGTAGACAATATGTAATTGAAGTTACATATAATATATAACTGAAGTCATTGCAATGTTCATTTCTTCAGGGGCTGAAAAAAAGATCCATAATCTTTAAGTGAAAATGAGAAATTGGTAACGCTGATTAGATGATATTTATGCATGTTGTTGGAGTAATTCTTGGCTGATTAAGTTGTATATTAAGTTTTACTCGATTAAGTAATGCGTTAATCATTTATAAGTTGATATTTTTAATTAACTTATGATTGATTGAAAGATTACTTGATTAGATAAAATTTAGTATATAACTTTATCGGTTAAGAATTATTCAAATAATTGAAGCTATGCATGCTACTTTCCTATGATAGACACTTGATAAACTCTAGAATGACATATCATAAAAGGTGTAGTGGTACTGAGTTATTTTATTACTTGATCATATAATCTTATTTTACTAAGTGTAAGTTTAGTTACCGTACGAACTCATTTATCTTGTCATGGTAATTATTTTTCTGGCTTCTTGGTTTTGTTTATGAAAAATAAACAATTCTGATATTTGAATATAGTAGGATTCAACCATTATCATGAGTAGAAATATCATCAAAATTTTGTAAAAATTATTGTTATTTTGGTAAATTTGGTTTATTCCCAAGTTTGAGGAAACAAATTCAAATAATAAAAATCAAACACGACAGTTTCACAACGTATGTACTGTCTTGTTTCCTTCAATTAATTTGAAGGGGGCCAATGCAACTTCCCTGTCCCATATTAACTTGCACTCCCATATCCATACTTATATGGCAACATATTAAAACAATGCTCCAATCCAATTGGTGGATTCTGAGTCCTTTTGCTATTTATCTTGTTCTATGTGCAATTCCTGTCGACATGAATTAAATGGTTGGAATTCTGACCTTTCTCAAATGGCGTTATGTGTAAGACAAAGATAAGGGAACATATTTAAAAAGGACATTAACTTTTTGTCCTTTTTGCTCATTATAATACTCACTTCTTAAGCCTTAAATGCATTTTGTTTTGTAATTAACATATATTATTACTAATGAAGCTCTAAATGACTTAAATGGTTGGATGTCTTGAACTACATGATTCAGCTAATGGTTGATTGTGCAAATTTCCTTTGCATAACCTCATTAGTTATCTAATGTTTTGGTTGGATTTGATAGCAAGATTGTATTGATAAGTCAGCTAGTCATGAGTCTCTGTAATTTTTTTAATATTGTATCTCTTAGTTATGTAGTAGATATTTTTTTCTTTTGTAAAAGATAATTATTTATTTTTTCATGTTATAGCTTGTTTACATGAAATCTATCTCGATGAATAAAAATTATATTTTTTTAAAAAAAAGTAAAAAACAGACACTACCATTAATAGAATGCATTATATTCTTTTGTGAAAGATAATGTAACATGAAAAATTATACATGATCGGTCTATCCACTATTGGTAAACACAATTTCTTCTTAATGAGCTAATTGGAAGTATTACAACAAGAAGCATGCTGGGTTGGATGCTTAAATGGGTAGTAAATATCTAAGCAAACCTTCTTAATGAAAAAGAGATTGAACTAAAATATGACACTCATTTTCTTCTTTACAAAATAAGAAAAACAACGTCTCGGACCAGATAACAAAACAAACTCAACCATCTAAGTAACAGTCTTATTTGCTGCTAATTTCTTTGTTAGTTTGGCCAACAGAAGAAGCAGATAGTGGCCAAAACTTTGCATTTTTAACCTTTGAAACACTCGCCAGGACGCTCACCGGCGTTACATCTCCGACGATCGTCACCTTCTTCGCCGCAAAGTCTATGTTGAAAGATGTCACTCCTGCTCACACGACATATGGGGTTTTGAAAAAATTTCAACAAATTATGACATGACAGCTAAAAATCTGACTTTACCTTCCATTCTAGAAAGATGTTTCCTCACTTTTCCTTCACAGCCTTTGCAATGAAGTGACACCCTCAAAACCACAACCTGCAAACCAAAATCCATAATTTTTTCTCATCAGATTAATTTAAAAATACCCATAAAGAATAAAAGTGAAAGGTTTACTAAATTATCTGGGAATTAATTGGATTTTTATTAAAAAAATGAAATACTAAAAGTAGAGAAAAACCTGGTTAGAAGAAGAAGGTTTGGACTGAGAGGATTGAAACTCTAATGAAGAAGACGATTCATTTTGATTTAAACTGATAGTTTTAGTAGTTCCATTTTCAGCAGTAACCAAATCCAAAACCGGGTCAAAATCAGGTAACCCATCAAAGAAGTGTCTGTTTTTATCTCCCAAGAGGTATCTAGAGGAGCCAGGAGGAGTGACGAAATCAATGGCCTGTGAAAGGCTCCTTTTGACAATCTCAGTTGGAGTAAAAGAGTTTTTCTTCACATTATCATCAATCGGATTGAAATCAGAAGCACTTTTCTTTTGTTTTGCTAAGTTCCTTTTGGGTTTCTGATTGGGTTTCGAGGAAATGCTCTGTTTCTTGTGGAGTTTTTGGTAAGGTTGAGGATCGATGGGTGATTGGGATGATGAACAAGAAGGGTTTAAGGAAGGTTTGGTGGTTCTTCTTGAATCACAGATGATGGGGTTGTGGCGGTCTATGGTCCGACCGCCGAGTTGGATGGTGGAGGAGGAGGAGGAGGCTTCAATTTGATCCATTCTCAAACATATGGCTGTGGAAGCTTGGGAGGCACAGAATATATCTATGCCTTTCATCTTTAGATAATGATCACAAAGTGTTTGAATTAGTGCTTCAGAGAATCTGCATTTGTGTAGAGAGAGAGAGAGAGGGAGAGAGAGAGAGAGATTTTCAAAAATGGTTGCTTGTGCTTTTCTGCTTTAAAACTTGGAACACCTGGAGACCAGGAGAGATGGACAGATTTTAAAGAAGAATTAATAAAATAAAACATGTAATTAAATAGCAAAAATAAATCACAACTGTAAAAATGTAAATAGAATAGCCCAACAAAGCATATAATCTCATGTAAAAGAAGATTTTGGAGAGGGATGAGAGAAATGGGTTATCTTTTTGTAAGATGCTGCCAACTTATGTGGGGTTTTTCCTCGTGAAAATGATGCAAAAGTGCCTCCACGAGTGGGCTCAACTAGTTCGAATATCTTTACAAATGTTTAAGGTTGGACTTTTTTCAATGATGTTTTGAGAGATGATATATCTATGTTTTATCGTTTACTGTTTCATTTCAAACTCCAACTCCGACATATGTGTGGTGGAGGGCAAATCAATGTGATAACGAGTGGGCGCAATGTTCCCTGTCGGATTTTGAGTCATCCCCTCTTCCTACCCATTTTTTGTTATAAAAAATTGATGCAAAAATGAGATTTTTCACCATTTTGAGAATAGAATAAAGAAGAGGAAGAACGAGAATAAGCCTAAAATTTAAGGCAACTTTTGGAAGTTCCATGGAATATAATCAATCACTTTTCTGCTGCTTTCCATGAGCTCCAAGCACATGTCACCCAAATCTTCTTGGGTGATCATATAGGCTCTTCTCTTTGGAGGATTTAAGTATAGTTTTCAAAAACTTCTTTTATATCAAAATTGCATCAGAGTTAAGATGATTTGAACTCATATTTTAAACCATTTTGTTTATTTATTTATTTACATCCAATCATAATTGAACTAATTTATGAAGTACCGAGTGCTATAATTATACATTGTTAAAATTTGTTTGGGTTTATTTAAACATGATCTAGTGGTTGTTACATTATCGGGTATATCATGATCTAACAGTTACTAGATTATTTTTAGAGAGGTGGTATATCATGATCTAGTAGTCACTAGATTATTTTCGTTAAAATAATCTAAAATCTTAATTCATTTTTTTTCTCTCAAAAGGTCTCTTTTTAGTTTTTTCTCTAATAATAAACTTTTCTATTCATGAAAAGAATTCAGCAGTATAATTATCTCATAAACTCTGATTTTTTAGCTTCATAACATTTCGTTACAATCTGAATCTCAATATTATAACTCAACCCTTATAAGTTAAGGTGCACAACATATAATTTAGGATTAAAATTAGGAACTTTCTTATCTGCCTCCTGGTTGTGGGTATGGCCTAAAGAGTAAAAAAAATTAACCCAATTTGGTGAAATCTTCGGAGGACTATGTCAAAACATTTAATTTTGGAACAGAAACGGTGGGTCAGGTGAGTCAGAGGACTCAGAGCAACGGTTATGATGCCAGAAATAGCCTTTCTGTACCAAATCTTGTTTGGAGACTAAGAAACTTGTTGGAAAAAAATGCTAATTTGCAAAAAAGAATTAGCACATATTAATGATATTCAATTTTTTTGCCTGAAAGAGATCAATAATAATGGAAAAGAGAAGGACTAAAGAAAAGCTATCCAATACTAAGGAAGAAGTTTCATTTTATAAAGCAACATTTTTTGGGATTCTATTAAAACAAATTCTGTATGTTTTCAAATCATCTCGAATTTGAGAACTAGATTCTCAAATAGGAGAAATACCGAACTCTTTTTAACTGTCTAAATCAGCTCAAAATTAATAAAAAAATATAATTTTTTTTTGTATTTGTGTGAAATTCACTTGAAATTCACTTGATTAGTAATGATTTTCATGTATACTCAAACAAGAGAGGATTATGATTTAGAGATTATCAGACTAAAGACTCTCTCTCAAATTCTCCATCACAAGCTCACGAATCAGATGCTTAGATAGCGTTCTTTTGCTACTACTTTATATCCTTGCCTAACCCTCAGTCCTTTAACCAACTCACCAAACGATTCCTTATTATCTCAAGTTTATTTCATTATTAATAATCTTCTCTTCCGAAGATGAAAATTGAAAAACAATTTTAAGACGCTCCCATGTAAGTTCTATAACAAACTTTTATGGTCAATTTTTATACAGTTTCAGTGATCAACCGATACCTTTATTACCTTATCACGACAAGTAGTGTTAAACTACTCGATTATTTTCTTTTATCCGAAAAATGACTAAGGCCACACGTCAAGCAATTAGTGGACAGACTTCACTGGACAATTTCTTCTTCCATCCTCTAATCATATTTGATTTTTATAAAGAGATGGTAGATTGTGCAATGTACAAGATGAAAGTGATAGGTGTTGAAATTATGTTCATAAAATAAGGTGTAATAATTATTTATGAGTATTTACTTATTTCTCAGACATTTTACATTACCGAATTTAATGAATGAATGAAACTTTTTCTATCGATTAAAATGTATTTATAATTTACTCAAGTCCTGGAACTATTGTTAACGTAAAAATAGTAAAGACTGAGGGGTTTTCCAGACAAACTCTTCTGAAATAGTTCAGAATGATATTCACAATTTTAAAATCGACTGGACAATCGAGTCTAATTACGACTGTTAGGTTGAGCCAAAAGATGCCGGTCTTGGGGCATGAGAGTTGAGACTCTAACGGTTGATCTGGACATGTTATGAAACATGTTGAATAGACCAGTAACAAATTAATTTGGAGTAAAACCGTTTATCTAACTCTAAATCTAATTGTTACACTTTAATGATATTTTCATAATTACTTTAATCCTGAGGTGAATACGGAACTTGACTTAGTTAGTTACGATCTTTGATACGTCAAAAGAGTGAGTTCGAATTGCCGGACAATACATTAGTTGTTGAGATCCTGATTCAACTACGCTGGAGTTGCGTGATTCACAGATATAGAAATTTGTGGTTAGATTGTGAAATGCAACAATATCACATTATGCTTTATTGATGAGTGTGTAAATAAATTAGCCTGGCTAGATACTCGATGAAATGTATCATTGAATAAAACATAGAGAATTGTATGAGACAATTCACTATTATGTCTTTTTTATTCATAATCAATAAAAGAGTTAAGGAAATAATAACAAGAAGGTTAAAACAATAATTTTCCATCCTGATATTGCTACTCATACTCATGAAGGTCAATATGTTAAAATATTCTGTGGACCGTGAAATAAAAATGTTTATTTGCACCAACAGAAAATGTAGCGCCCATGAATCGGGAGTTGATCCGACATCGAACATATAGTGTAGTCGTACGATGTCAAAATTAAATAGGTCAAAAATTTATAGAGATATATTCGTTGAGTATTTAGGTCCTATAGCTTTATTCATGTATGTCTATTCGGTCTCCGAAGTAGCTCACAGGGACATGAATAGAAGAATCAACATCAATTGGAGTAAAATGTGTTTTGGGACCAATGTGTATTTCCTGAACTAATATGTGATTGATTTTGTCACTTTATTAGTGAAGGGTAATTAACTGATGTTCAAATTAATTAAATTATTATTTTCTAATTATCAGATAATTAGTAAATAAGAGAAAATAATTAATTAATTGATAGAGATCAATTTAATTTATCAATTTTGGATTGATGAATTTGGACACAACATTGACTTTAATGGGAGATGCACTTTCGGTAATTATAAGTTATGGGAGTGAATTTCAGAGCATATATGGGGTACATGTGAAAATTTTAAAATTATTATATAAGGGATGACATTAGGGTTGCCTCCCTAAATGTGTTCACACAACTCTAATCACACAAAGTAGAAAAATGTTTCTCTCTCCCCCTGCTCAGTTGATTTGAGAGCTCACACTCAGTTTCTAACGACGTCATTGCGAGATATATTTATGAATCCAGCGAGTGGTTATTCGTGCGAAAATTAATTGAAGTTCTTGGATTTTAAGATCGAAGAACGTGAAATATTTAATAATGATTTCATCAATTCAGAAAGTATCTGATACATCGAAAATGTATAAATTATTTCTACCTCTTTTGAATACGTTTAACTTTGTATGCATAATCAGATGTATTATTTTAATATTTAATATGATTAAATTGGTTGATGTAAAAAAATTTTATATTCCGCCCAAGAACCATTCGTGGTGTAATGAATTTTTTTCAAATTTTAAAACTCGATCCAACAATAGGCGCATGAGAATATTGCCCAAACCAAACATTATAATGAGGACTTAATTATTGTGAAAATGACAAACTTTCCAGCTCAAACTGTAATGTCTGAAAAAATTTATTATGGTAAGCAATATATTTACAGTTATAATTTTGATAAATAAATTACTTATTTCAAGCTATTTTTGTGCATTTTTATAAATAAAATTTTTTTCACTCATTTTTATAGTTTAAACTAGAAAGTAAAAATTTTCCTGTCATTACGTAAATGTAATACCCCTGAGTATAGGCCAAATATTTGAGTTGCACGTACAAAAATATCCAACATTATATCATAATTACTACATAATGTCAATTTTTTTTGGGAAATAAACTGGAATACCAACATAGTCTTTGATAGTCTTCTCAAAATATATTCGTCTCCTTCTGATGGGTGCTCGATAACGTTTGACATCTTTATTTTTAAGATATAACAGCATAAGTCAGTAACAATCGCACACCATAATACATTTCAACGAATTAAATATTTGCTGCTTTATCGCACGCTGAAACAAATCATAGAACCAAAACATGGAATATCTTGGTTTACTAAATATTTTGTCAAACGATTTTTTCAATCTTAGCTCACAATATAATATAGACAATTATTATTAAATAATAATATATCTTTATTCAAAAAATAAAATACAAAATAATTCATCTAATTAAATGTCTCTCAAGTTGAGTTCAACTTTTTCAATAGTCCTCATCCGGTGAAATTCGTGGTCTTTAATTTTCGTAACATTTTTCAGAACTAATAAAGATGGGTCATAGTTAATGTAGCTACGTAGTGTGTACAGTAGCATTTAAGACGATATTCCAACACTCGTGTGTTTGAATATCACTCAATAAAATGTGAATGATTCACAAAAACTCACTTTTTTTCAACTCTGCCAAAATTGTGGACCGTTTTACATTTAGCTATACTAGCTAATAGACCGTGTGTCCACCGCTTATGTAAAATTTATATCTACTTTTATCTATAAAATGAAATAATATATTAAATTATAAGCATAATCAATAAAGCATGAAGTGTATAGTCTTTGGAATCTCCATGAAGTGTAGTCTTTGGAATCTATATTTTATATAACTCGTAATAGAGTGATTTTATTAGAGTAAAATATAGGACTAATGAAGATAATTAAGGAATAAGATATTATTATTTATTTTTATTTCTGTGATATTTATTCATGAAATTATAAATGAAAATGTATTGGGCAAACGGGTTAAGATCAATTACACGATAAATCTTAAGAATTTTGAAAGCTAACCCAGAACACACACAATGCAAGAAAATCCCATTATACAATTCATTGACATAATTCATTCATTTAATCTTAACTTTCTACCTCTCATATGTTTTTAATAATTAAAATGGTTAGTGTGATTGTGACAGAGAGAATATCTATAAACATATCAATTTGAAATTCTATATAATAGTGAGGACATTGTCTAAAAATATTTTTCCTCGCTTACCCCATTCATATATATTATTAGAAAATTATAATTTATTCCCTCAAACTATCAGTTTGCAGATAGTTTGGAAAAAATGGGGTTTGGAAAAATATGGATTTGTAAAAAAAAAAATAGAAGGTCAAAACGATGTAGGTGTGATTTTATAATTTTAATATTTCAAAACTATGTCGTTTTATCTTAAACTAATAGAAATTTAACAGATTATGGATGGAATGTTAGATTTGACGGTAAATGAAAAGTTGAAGGTTATAAATGAAGTAAATAACAGTTTAGGATTATAAATGACAACAACTTGATAGTTCGAGAGACTAAATTATAATTTTTCCTAAAGATAGTTATTTAGAGAGAGAATGAGAGAGTAAATACACAAGATTTTACGTGAAAAATCCTTGAAAGAAAGAAAAACCACGGGAAGACTTTTCGTATTCTATTATATTTTAGATTTTACATCATTGTATTGGTCTCGAGCTTTTTTATATTGTTATATAGGCCTATATTTATAAGTTTTTTTTAACAGAATCTGATAACATATCTTTTAATCACTAAATATGTGGAGAATAACCCCGTATGTATGGAATTATTGATAGATATTGGGGGAATATTCCCATATTTTTTGGATACAAAATCATGTATATTAGCGTTAATTATCAAATTAAATCTGTCTGTTGGATCGTGGTGTCTACGGTCTTGATTAATTTCTCTTTAGATTACCACGTTGGCAAGCCATGTACTTTCGTTTGATTGGTCTTCTATTCATAAACGCCTAGTTGTTCCCATGCTTCTCGTTCTATCTTCTTTTCGATGAAATCTTTGATCTAGATCTTACCACGTGTCATGTGAGATTTTGACTGTTCATTGGGCCCCATTACACTCAACAAAATTTTATCCGTTGAAGTATAATGATCATTATTACGTCTGCTCGTTTCTGTTCTCACGTGCTTCTTGAAAATATGTGACATAATTTTTTCAGACAACTTTTTGATCGTTAGCTATCAGTGGTGGTTTCTCCTTTTCTTTCTGCCATTACTTTCTTCTGTTCCATTTATAAATGTTTCACGGTCGTCGAGAAATTTTTTGGTCAGTTTGCTGTCGAAGATGGTTTCTTCTCCTTCATTTATTGTTATGTCCTTCTATTCCTTTCACTACAGGCTCTTTCATAAAGTTTTTCTCGTTTTCTTCACTACAGGCTCATTGATAGAGTTTCTCCCTTTTATTCATTTCTTTTATTTCTCTCGCATCTTAAGATCTGTGACAAGAATATTGTATAAAAATAATATAGTAGTTTACTAAAATGAGTAAGGAATGAGTGTACCGTTTCATCGCATGTGTTTGAGTTTGATGCATCGCATTCATTGGTGGAGTATCGCATGTTTCATTTGCAACGAGTTCATTGATAGAATTTCTCTCGTTTCCTTTATTACAAGCTCATTGAGAGAGTTTCTCCCGTTTCCTTATTTTTCTTTTTCCTTCTCTCGTTTTGTATTTTTCCTCCGTTTCGATCAATGAGAGTCACTTAGGAAACCTTTGCTTCTTAGTTCTCTTGAGAATAATTGTTTTCGTAGTATAATACATTTCAAGTTTAAGTACCTTTTGTCCCAGAATCCGTTCAAGTGATCTCGATCTTTGTTGGAGAATAAATACCTTTATGAAATTCGTTTCAAGGAAAAAATCTTTAATTTCCTTTTAAAGAGAAGGATTTATAGTCTGCCCGCTCCTAATGACTTAAGTTCAAATAAAGAACAATGGCTCCGTGTTCATTATGAGAGAATGACTTAAATTCAAATAAAAAATTATGGTCTCATTTTCACTTTGAGAAGGAATTACGAACTGCCCATTTTCTTTTGAGAACTTATGTTCAAATAAAGAACCATGACCACATTTTCATTCTAGGAGGACTTAAGTTCAAATAAAGAACCATAACCTCATTTTTGCTTTGAGAGGGACTTACGAACTGCCCTTTTTCTTTTAAGATGAGGACTTATGTTCAAATTATGAACCATGACCGTGTTCTCATTTTGAGAGGACTTAGGTTCAAATATAGAACCATGACCCCGTTTTCAGTTTGAGAGAAAGACTTATGTTCAAATAAAAAACCATGACCTCGTTTTCATTCTAAGAGAATGACTTACAAACTGCCCGCTCTCAAGAACTTAAATTCAAATAAAGAATCATGACCCCGTTTTACTTTTAGAAAACTTGTGCTCCCTTTTCCTTCTGAGAACATGGCTTATGAGTTGTCTGCTTTTCCCTTTATTCACTTTCAAAGACTTTGAATTTTGGTTTCTTATTTAGAGCGAATGCGATTTCTTGCCTGACTTCTATTTCTTTTGAGCTTGCTTACTTTGTCATCTTTAACTGATTGCTTTGTTTCCTTGTACTTTATCACTTTGTTTCCTTCATTTTTTTTGCTTTCTCGTACTCATTTATTTATTTTTCACACTTTAGAGAGAAGATTTTTCCCGCTCTCAAGGGTTTTCGCTACTAGGCTGCAAACATTTTGATTTTTTTCTTTTTAGAGAAAAGGTCTCCATGCTCTCAAGGTTTTAGGTATTAAGACCTTCATCCTTTAATTTTCATATTTTATAGAGAGAGAGTTTTCCCGCTCTTAAGGACTTAGGTTGTTAGGCCGTTGTCATTTTCTCCTACTCATTTTTCTACATTTTGGAGAGAATATTTTTTCTGTTCTAAAGGCTTTGGCTACCAGACTGCCGACCTTTCATTTTCACAGTTTAGAGAGAGGATTTTTATCGCTCTCGAAGACTTAGGCTACTAGGCCGTTGTCATTTTCTCCTACTCTTTTATTTACATTTTAGAGAGAAGGCTTTTCCCTCGCTCTTAAGGGCTTAGGCCACGACATCGCCGACTTTGGTTGTTGCGCCGGAGAAGAGAGAGGTAGAGGGATGACACCAAATATTTGTCTTGTAAGTTCGGGTCAACTTTTCTTTTAAGTAGTCTTCTCGCATCATGCCTTGACTTTCTGTTGGAAGCTCATAATTTCACTTCGTAAAATTCTTTAGGAGGCTGACTTATGTATCTCCATTCCCGAACAGCTTTCACAAAAATTACCATAACTTTTGATCGGGACTCCAAATCGAGGCCTGAAAAATCTGTAACTTTTGATTGAGAGCTTCAAATTGAATTCCGTAAAATTCTTCAATAAGTAGACTTCTGTAGCTTTCCAATGATATAATATTGTCCATGCATTTGGTTCCCATTTGGTATATTTAAATTAATGAATTTAACCATTCCGCATAATATGCATTCCTGAATAGCCTTAATGAAAGTTGTCATTACTTTTGCTCGAGAACTCTAAATCGAGTTCTGAAAAATTCTTCAAGAAGTAGAAATTCATATATTTCTAATGATATATTTTTTTTCTATGTAATACTATCTAAATTGACATATTCAAAAAATTAAATTTGAAATGCGTTCATATATTTACCTTCCTGAATAGCACCAACAAAACTATCATAACTTTTGATTGAGAGCTTCAAATTGATTCTCGTAAAATTTTTCATGATGTAGGTTTCCTTATCTTTATGTTGATATAAGATTCATCATGTAGTTGAATTTCAGTCAATACATTTTAATTTTCATAATTTACGGTTCTGCATAATATGTTTTTGTGAACAACTTTCATGAAAATTACTATAATTTTTTCTCGGGAGCTTCAAATTGAGCTCTGAATTTTTTTTTTCAAGAAATAGACACCTATATATTTCTAATTATATATAATGTACTACGAAAGTCTATTTAATATAGTTCAAAAATTAAATTTGAAAGACGTGAATAAGTTTACTTTCCTGTATGAAAATTATCATAATTGTTTATCCGGAGCTCCGAATTGAACTCCGTAAAATTCTCCATGAAGCAGATTTTCATGATTCACCTGTGTAATTTTTCTTCCAAATTTTTTCATTTCAGTTTCCATTCCATTTTCGTCGTCAAGACAATTTTGTTTCCGTTGCCAAGATAATTTTGTTCCCATCGTCAAGACAATTCTGTTCCTGTCTTCAAGATAATTTCATTCCCATTATCAAGACAATTTCATTCCCGTCATCACAACGTCTCTGTTCTCATCGTCAAGACAATTCTGTTCTCATTGTCAAGACAATTCTGTTCCCGTCATCACGACGTTTCCGTTCTCGTTGTTTGTTCATCCCTTAATTTTTTCACTTTTGCACATAGCAAAATGAAAGCAAAAAATACTCGAAGATACACCGATCAAACTATTATGTTTTTTTACCTTGAGATAAACTTAAATTCAAAATTTGAATGAGGTTCTAAAATTTGATTTAACTTAAAATTTAGAATAATCTCATCATAACAAGTTTCAGATAAGATATTTCAAAATTCAAAATATGATTTAGTATTTAATTCAAGTTAGAATTTAAAATTCAAAATATGATTTAGTATTTAAATCAAGTTAGAATTTAAAATTCAAAACTTTGTTGATCACAAATTAAATAAATTCTTTGTACTGTTTTGTTGGATCTATTCCTCTTTTTTTTTTTCAGAAACTAATAATGATGTTAAAAAAATAAGTGAATCGAATATGCACGAAACGTGTTTACCTTTTTTCGTTCAGTTTCTAGTTCTGTACTTGTTGTCGTTTTTGTCTTTACTTCCAACCCGTTGTCGTTTCTAGTTCTGTACTTATTGTCGTTTTCGTCTCTGCTTCCAGCCTGTTGCCGTTTCCGTTTCTGCTTTCATTGTTGTGAGGGCGTTTGATTTAGTTTTGAGCATTTTGGAAGAGAATTCTCGAGTTTTTCTCTCACTCTCAATGAAAACATCAAAATGTAAAATATTTTTTTGGTATGAAAACCCTCTAAGAATGAATAATAAAGACTATTATTTAGAGAGGGAATGAGAGAGTAAACACATAATATTTTACGTGAAAAATCTTTAAAGGGAAGAAAAACCACGGGAAGACTTTTAGTATTCTATTGTATTTTGAATTTTACATCGTTGTATCAGTCTCCGCTTTTTTATGTTGTTACGTATGTCTCTATTTATAAGTTTTTTACATAATCTGATAACATATCTTTTAATAACGGAATTATCATTAAATATGTGAAGAATATCCTTGTATCCATGGAATTATCGGTAGATATTGGGGGGATATTCCTGTATTTGAGGAGATACATCTTCATTCATGGGATATCCGAATTGTACATTAGCATTAATTATCAGATTAAATCTATCTATTGGATCATGTTTACAGTCCTGATTATCTTCTCTTTGGATTGCCACGTTGATAAGTCATATACTTTCGTCTGATTTGTCCCCTCTTTATTAATGCCTAGTTGATACTACGCTTCTCCTTCTATCTCTCTTCAATTAAATATTTGATCTAAATTTTGTCACATGTCATGTGAGATTTTAACTGTTCACGATCTAAATTAAAAATAAAATAATAATGTCAAGATTTTTTCTCATATTTATGGTTATTAAAAAATGTGTTGCCTCATTTGATTATATCTTAAACAAAGATAGTTCATACATACGAGTAAAGAATATAAATTATAAATGAATATTCATCGTGATATGAGATGAAAATTTAAAGGAAAAAACTCATAGAAAGGAGCCATTGAGTTTTTGACAAAATATTTAACTGTAGATAATATTTTTGACATAAATAAATTCAATGCACGGTTAAAGGTAAAAAACAAATAACAAATAACATAGTGAATTCATTATATTTCAACATAAAAAATTACTATTGTAAAATCAAATAGTTCTAAAATGGTAGGGGAAAGCGAAGATGGAGAATGCTGAAACAAATAGTTTATGTCGAGAGACGGCAAGTTAAAATTGAGATGAAAGTATGGTTTTATATGCTTTTTATATGAGATATAAATAAGTCTTTTATTTATTTATTGTCCTATATAATAAACTTTAATTAGTAGTTAGATTAATTATATTAGCTGTTTATCAACTTACTAATTATGAGTATAATTTTTTATGGAGAGGATTAATAAGGTGGTTTTTTCATTATTATTGTGTAGTGAATTTAGGTTTGTTGTTATGTAGAAAGGCGATTAGTGCAGGTGTTTTTCTTAATTAGTTTTTAGATTTTATGTTTTAAAATTTTGTAGTGGTAAATTTTCATTTCATAATTAATAATTAATGCTTTATAATCAATTCTTTGAAATTCAAATTGATAGAGATATGCTCTAGTGATATATTCCGTTAATTCATGTTAAGTTTTTTTATGAGGTATATTTTGGGCAGCTACCATCTAATGTTTTTAAAATTAAAATGACTATAATTAATTTTTTTAATCAATAATCTGAAATCAAATTTGTTGTGCTGGACATTCAGCTTTATGGGTACGTTTTTTTATGTGTTACCATTTTTCAAATTTCTCTAATGTTTTGTACAGTTTCTTATGTGGAAAAATAGATAATGATTGTTGGCTTTATTGTGAGACAGAAAATGAAAATGTTTTTCTTCTATTCTTACATGTTGAACTTAAATTGTAATGGTAAATTATAATTTCATAATTAATGCATTGTCATTTGTTCTTTCAAATTCATGGATAGAGAAATGCTCTTATTTTTTTTCTTCAGATTTTATGCTTTGAAATTTATAGTGTAATGGTTCATTTTCATTCCCATAATTAATATTTTGTTATTTTTTATTTGAAATATAAGCGGATAGAGATATGCTCTTATTAATGTACTGTTATAATAAATCTATATTTTTTAGAGTCTAATTTAAGCCTTAATAATTTTAATTCCATATTTATTTTACTCTTATAATTAGCATGAATATTAAATTGAGTATTCCACCATATTCGGATAATTTATGTTTAGTTTTTATAGGGTTTATTTTGGGCAATCTATTGTTTTGAAAATTAAGATGGATTGATGATTTTAGATCCCATATGAAGTTTTCTTTTGTTTTGAAAAGTGATTTAATAAAAATTTAATATTATTTGGAAATGGTTTACATTCCATTATGAATTTTGGTTTATAGTTAGCGTGAAAATTAAAATGAAATAGGTATGAATTTTAAACTAAATTTGTTGTTTAAAAAAAATTTCCAAATCTTGACAAAAAAGTCCATGCGTTATGACTTGGTAGGAGGGCTTATGGGTGTTTAAGAGAATATAAAATTGCAATCTATAACCAAAAAATAAAAGTTGTAATAGTAATTGTATAATCATTTAATACAGGGATGTGAGGTATAGGAATAATGATCAAATTGTAGAAAAGATATACAAAATTTATATAAGATTTTGGTAGCTGTATTTACTATATGAAATTTGAAAATCCTAAAAAAAATCCATACCCAAAAAAGATAATGTCTCCCATGCATATAAATTCTCATTGTTGTGCTTCTTCTCCAAGTAGCAATAGATAAGCTCTGGCCTTGAGATAGAGAACTTGTGCATTATTAGTTGTTTTTTCTTCGCACTTCAAAAATAATAATAATGGACAAGCTCCCTTTCCGAAGGAGAAAATCTATTCTCAAGTCGTCCTCTTCTTCCTCATATGGAAGCTTACTAGCGAGTATCTCAGGATGAAGAGCTTGTACATCAAACCTAATATATGGAAGCTCGTTCTCCAAGTATTAATGGATAAGCTCTCCTTGTGTGGAGAACTTGTACATTATTATTTTCTTTCTTCCACTTCAAAAAAAATAATAATAATAATGAACAAGCTCTACTTCTTGAAGTAGGAGAAAATCTAGTGAAGAAACCTTATCTCTGTTATGGAAGGGCTATTGGATTTTATATATAAGCTACATTGTTGTAAAGAGAGAAAGGTCTGGATGCTGATATATATGGTCATATATTAATGGGTATAACTCATATACATCCATTATGATATATTATAATTGAAAAAGTTTTTATGGATACTTATATCCATGATTTACGTATAGTTGCCAAAACACTCCCATGTCCTTAATTCAAAATTTTTTTAAGAGCAATGTTTTAAAATGTAATGACTAAACATTTAAATCAAAACATTATTGTATCCCTTAATTCAATGTTTTTTAAGATGAGTTACAAAAAGAATTAAAAAATACTTCAAATATAAATGATGACTAAATTATAAATCAGAATTAAGATCGATAATATTAATCTTAAATATAGAGGAAACTTGTGCCGTCGCCGGAGAAGAATTATGGAGAATATTCATGTAGTAAATTCATTGCCATGGCTGGAGGAGCAATTTAATGTCTTTAACTGCAAAGAGTTTAGGCATTGAATTCATTCCTCTTCCGGAAAGTCTCAAGGAAACTGTTGAAAGCTTGAAGGAAAACAAGTTTGTTTCTTTTTAAAACTGCACCTTTTGTCTCTCAAAGTGCTATAAATAAGCTCTAATTGCTATTATCTATCTATGTAGTATGTTCTGCAACTCTGGTCTCTTACTATAAGTGGTGTTTAGAAAAAGCCTTTTTTTTTCATTTTATTTGTCAAGGCATCTAAGATTATATTTCTTGGGTGTTTATTATAATGTTGACTGATTTTAAAATTTATTATTGGAAACACTCCACCGATAAAAAAACAAATATTTGGTCGTAAAGGCATCTAAATTTTTTGTCTTGTTTTCACTTTCTGTATAACCAATTTCAATAACAAACTAGAAATTATTTGGTATCAGGGTATGGTATAGTGAATTGAATCTTTAACTACATTTAAAATATGTGACATTCACGTAAGAATACAAAAAATTAAAAAGGCAATAAGAAACTATTCTTAAAATAGGGGATTAATTTATGTTCATTTTAAAAATAACTAGTTTAAAAGTAATACAAAATCAATTATTAAATGTCATATCTCTACTCCTAAAAGGCTAAAACTATAGATAATTGGAAAACCTTTTATGGATAATTATATCCAATGACTTTAGTACAGTTCGCGGAACACTCTCAGATCCTTTAATTCAATGTTTCACTATGAGTTGCAAAATATTTAAAAGAAAACACACTCATATCCCTTACATATCTTTTAATTCAATGTTTTAAAAGATGAGTTACAAACCATAATCAAGATCAACAATTTAATCTTAAATACAGTTATTTGAATTGATAATTGCAAATCAAGAATTTATCAATGTTATTTCTAAACCTGGATATTTGATTTGTACCAAAGAGTTATCAACTTCAATTCTAAATCCATAAATTTGAATTATTAATTTTAATTCTATAAATTAAATGTATTATTTCTGAGTTCAAAATTTTGAAGTACATATCAAAATATCAAGTAAACGTATTGAATCTGTAAATTAAGCTTAATAATTAATGTCATTGAGTACATAACTATATGCTATATGCATATAATTACAGACAATATTTATATCTACATACTAATAATACATATTTATGAACTCACGATATATTATTATATACAACAGGTAACAGATTTTTATTATAATTATGTATTCATAGTATATTATAATATATTGATAGTATATATTTATGTATTCGTAGTTTCTATGACAATTATGATGGATAGTGTTGATACGATGACAGATAGTAAACTTCTGATGATATATGTGAATTTTGTAATGAATGATATTCTTTTATGATATGAATATAGATTGAAATGATTTTAAAAATTGATACTGATTTTATGATGATGTGTATAATATGTCATAAATATTTTTCAAGTGATGGGTATAAGATTATGTACTACAAGTACATAAATATATACTATATATAATTTCAATGAATGACATTATTTTATGATTAAATGATGGATTTGAATGATTTTTTAGAATTTATACTAAGTTTACAATGATGGATATAAAACTTTATATTTTAAAATGCGCGATCTTTATGATATTTGGATCATGGTTTCAACACATATACGATATTATACTATGCGTATATAAATATGTATTATTGAAAGTTTTAACATTGGTAATAAACTTGGCGCTGCAGATTCTCATTGATATAATAAACTTGGCCATATATATTGTCATATCTACTTAAAAACACATCATGTGATGCATTTTACAACCAACAATGACTTCAATTAATAGTTAATGCAATCCTCCCTTCATCTACCTTCATCGTAAAGATGAACTATGAATTATTAACCATCTTATATTTAAGATACAAAAATAATAATAACAATCAATATATTACGATAACATACAGAATAGAATGTAGTTGTATAGTATATAATTATGTAGTATACAACCTATACTCAGAGTATAAGGTAATATACCACATAAAAAATTTTAAGTATGAGAAATCTGCAGAATATAGAAAATACACTCGTTTACCTCTAGAAAATAGAGCAAAACTGAGGTACAAATTATTAACTCGTAAAATAGGTATATTAAGTGAGTTTCATAAGAGAAAAACTCAAATAAAGTCAGAAAAAAACTCATAACAATCACAAAACTTAAAAAAATCAGGCATGGACTTTAGATTAAGCCTAAATCGTAAACACAAAAAACTTAGCTCTGGTTTTGACCTTCACGATTCTTTGTTATTTGTGAATCTTGTATATATTGCGATAATTTTTCTTAGCTTTTGCAGTGGACACGTCATTTCGAAGGGTTTCGTTGAATCGTCGTATGAGAGAGCTTGGGGCTAGGGTTTTCTTTCCTTGTGCATTTTCGTAAAAATGCTACGTGAGGGAGGGAGAGATTCCTTTTGTTAGTGAGGGCATTTTCCCATTTCACAATTTTTGTTAGTTTTTAATGATGGACCACTATAAAATTTGATCATTTGTGTAATTTATAACTTTTTGAGTCATTCTTTTTTTTTATTTTTCTAACGTGGGTTAAATCCTTAATTGAGCCCAAATCCGGGCCCATAATTGATGAAGGATGAGTATAGTCCCATCTCTCACCCAAATATCTTAGGTGAAATTGTAATGAATGGACTATTTTTTTTATGCATTTTAGCATGTGGCCTAAAAATGTTTGGTTTGCAAAACAGAAATTCTAGTAAATTGTATATTTTTATAGGTGTAGGTTATAACTAGCCGTAAAAAATAAAAGCAGATAAATAACCATTTTACAATTGTGTGATTTGAAGATTTTTAATTTGTCTAAAATATCCTTATCTGATCTATTATCTAATTTTTTATTAGTTTTTAAAATGATATATATTAATCGGTTACAAACCTCACGTTTTTAGTGATTTTAAGGTAAGTTTTTTTAAGTTTTATTATTATTATTTTTAGGGGTGTTCAAAACCAAATTGAACCATAAATGACTGGTTCGGTCGGTTCATATGTTCGGTTCAAAATTTTGGTGATTTTCGAACCAAAACAAACTGAAATATTACATTAATTTTTTTTATTTTTAATATATAATTTCATATAAAATCAAACCGAACCGAAATAAATTTTTAATTTTATATTATCATTTTTTTCAATAATATCATTTAAAAATGATTTTTCATTAATAATACCGAACCGAACCTAAACTCTTGGCCCGGTTTGGTTCTTTTAGCATTCACGGTTCGGTTTAGCTTGCCGAAAGGAAGTTTTGATTCGATTTGGTTTTTCATAAAAAAACTTATCTGACCGAACCGAATCGTGAATACCCTTAATTATTTTCAAACCATTGATTTTATATGTCCACAATATACTAAACTGCTCTTTCATTGTTAAATGTCCCCACAATTTTAGAACCTAATGCAAAGATGGAGAATTTATTAGAATAACAAAACATTATTAGTATAGCAATATATTAACATACAAATGCAATATAATAACACGATTGTAATATGATATTAACAAGAAAAGACAACAATTTAATGAGATATTAATATTCCTGATTAACATTGCCAAATTTTATGTAATGATATATTAACTTTCTTTCGAACAAGTTATTAAAATATTAATATTAGGATAATAATTTTTTAACACGATTATAATAATTTATTGTCAGGAATGTTACTAACCAAAAGGAATTAACATTTGAATTAGCATTTGTTAATTCCACATAAATTGATTAACATCTATTGTAATGTTCTTACATTTCAACATTAACTAACATAATGAGTCATTGAGATGCATGGTGTTACTAACCCAAAACAAAATTAGAATGATAGAGACATAAAGATGAAACAAAAATGAAAGTATATGGAGTCAAAAAGAATAAATTCAGATGAAATTATAAATTTGAATTTGCAATACAATTAACTAAATTTTTTAATTTAAAACTAACAAAAAATATTATAACCATTCCTAAAATCATTGGATCATTGAAATAGTAATCATATTTAATTTTAATAAATAAATCTAATAAAACATATTGGTTATGGTATTTTAGATAAATCAAAACAATTTTAAATTCAAAATAAATAGAAATGATCATTTATCTACTACAACTTTTTAAGGCCGAATCTTAACTTGTTATTATGAAATTGACCTCTACTTGCCATTTTCCCTTACAAAAATGGCTGAAAACTTCATCGCCCTCTTTTTTCTCTCACGATCTCTCCCTTTCTCTCTCACGTTCCTTAATGGTTTCTTCCTTCTTGCTAGTTGTTCTTCATCTTCGTTGTTACCTGTCGGTTGTCGTTTGGTTTTATCGTCCTTGTGTTCTCGTCGTCGGCATTTTTTGGGTTCTCTGGTTTGATTTTGGAGATCTGATTTTGGGTGGTCAATTTTTTATTTTCTCACCCTCGTATAGTTTTCTAGCTCGATTTTCTTGTTTGATTTCAGAGAAGTTGAAGCTCCAAAGTCGTATATAAAAGTATGCTAAAATTTACTACGATATACTAATAGTATAATAGAATATATTATAGTATATAAAAGTATATCATAGTATACATGTACATAATTTTTTTACAGTTTTATCAAACACAAAAATTTATGGTTAAAAAATGGTCATTCTTGCCAATATAATTTTTCGGTCATTCTCTTACTTGTTTTTCAAAATGAACTATTTCCCTAAATAAGCCATATCTTAGTTGCAAGTACAAAATTATCCAACTTTATATCATACCATAATGTCAATTTTTTGGGAAATAAATTAGAATACGAACATCGAGTCTCCTCAAAATAGATTTGTCTCCTTCCGGCTGGTGTTCGATGACTAAACAGGTCGAAATTACTTATGAAGCAACGCGAGTAGGGCAGGACCAACCAGGAAGGAGAGTGTGGATTGCCACTGTGGCATAGTGGAAAAAATCAATTTAAGTTGTTGATCCTATTATGCCCCATCAAACGGTCTAGGCTCAATCGATTGTCGATGTGGATAAACTAAATCTCATGTCGATAAGCTCTATCCTAGAAGAATATTCTGTTTAGTCTCTTTTTTAAGGGATGTAGTTAAATTTTATAACCAATTAAGAGCCTATCAATAGAGGTCAATTATAAACTTAAGCATTGAAGACAAATAGAGCAACTATTCATATCTTTGGAATTAATTCTTTCTCTTTCTTTTAATTTACTCATTATTGTCGAGTGTGAGAAATTTTTTCTTTACATTTTGGTGCTCTTGTTGAGAGTTGAACTCAAGACTATAAGCAGGAATGCCTCGCACTAGATCGCACGCTACACGAGAAATGAAAACGGACACTAACGTAGTCGTCAACCCTCCAAATCAACCTGCACAGTCGACGGAAGTACATGACATGATCAAAACTATCTTGATCTAGATATAGGGTATAGAGAATCGCAACAGTGAAGCGTTGTGCAACGCCTAGAAAATTGTGTAGGAGAAAATTGCCAGTTGCAATGGGAGATAACAGAGACTAGAGCAGAAGTAAGCCAAAGAACTGTGGTGAGAGAACGGGGATAAGAAAATCAGAATGAAGAATAAAGAGAGTGGGTACCTAAACAACCCATTCTGATAGCTATCCATAACGTCCACCAAGAGGGGACATAAGTCATTTCACGTGACCACGAGAAGGAAGCCAGAGGTGAGAACGGCCTGGCAAACCCGATGAACGAACGGGCTGTGGAGAAAATGCTGGAGTGAAGTATTCTTAAGATGAGGAAGTTAGGATCCTGGAGTAGCAGACCTAGAAACTTTAACCCGATCCTCATTATGTCTAGAGATCTTGGTTGCTGACATACCAAAGAAGTTTGTTCCTCCTAAGTTTAAAATGTTATGAAGGAAATCAACTCATGTGGATCATCTCTGCTATTTTAAACAAGTGATGACGTTTCACCAACATGAGGACAAATTGAATTGCAGGATGTTACCAACTAGTCTAGACATGAATGCATTAAAGTGGTATCATTCTTTACCCCCTTGTTCAATTAATAGTTTTGCTAGAATGTTATATGTCTTCCTCGAATAGTACTCCACCTACCGGATGGTGATGGAGGATTTAGAATACCTATTGACAATCACGATAAAAGAAGGAGAGTCTTTGCGTGATTACACCCATCACTTCAAGGATAAAATGGCGAAAGTAGAAAATTACGATGATCATGTGGCAAGACTGGTATTCAGACGCGGTTTAAATTTGAACTCGCAATTATTTGAGGATCTGTCTAAGAACAAACCTGTCATAATGGCGGAGACAAGCCCATCATTTTTTTAGCTGTCATCTTCCTATTTGCCTGCTACAAATGACGACCGATACTATCATTCTGTTTATTGTCATTAAATGCATGTTACACACTTTTCCACTCATGTCTTACCTAGATAAATCATATTTTACACTTTTTTTTAATCCATCAATTACATTGAATTTATTTTTCGCATTTGTAGCCTATTAGAAGCCTTCGTCTTCCCTATTCTTTCTTTGGAGTTCAAGATCACTGTACCCTTAGTTAGGAACCAAGATGAGTTCAACCGATATATGGACCGTTACCGAGATGCATTCCTTTAGGATGTCATCTACGCTTTCAGGGATGAGATACCCAAATCTTCTAATTGTCGCCCTCCATACCATATTACTCTAGCCCCCATGTACATTGCTTTAGGGTTGAAACTCCAATTTTCTCCTTTCTTCCAGGAATTATTTTGTACTTTCTTTCTCGCCCCTTCCGAGTATACCCCCAGTACGTATAGGGTCCTCTTAGGAATAGAAGTTCTGAACAGGATGCACAACCTCAATATAGACGTAGATGAACTCCATGTTGCGGACATCATCAAGAAATGTGACACCTCTTATTATTTGGCTCCCTATCCTAGTGAAAGTAGGGGAACTCTAATTATGGATCTCCTGAGAGGGGACAAAGGATGGGAGAATGGGACCCTCCTGGTCGGTGGGAATTGGGGTGCTGATGGCTGCTGGATCGTCCTCAGGACCTGTGGATCTTTCAGTAAGTAACTAGAGCTCCGATTTCATGATTTATTGTTTGTTTTTTTGTTTTTTAGTACTAACCTTCTCTCTTTCGTTTATGCATATAAGAACCTAAATAAAAGGTTCTTCGTTCCTAAGCACATTGTTGTGTAATTGTCTGCTGCTTATAACTGCCAAGAATGGGACTGACGTGACCTCCTCGTTCCGAGTAGAGCAATCAACATCGCCTATGTCCCTGCCCTTGTTCCCGTTGTAGAGGCTCTGTTGTCTTCATCTTATAAAATTCCTTGGGCCATCCCCGTTCCTGCCTTCTATCACGTGGTTGTCTCCAGCCCCTTAATGTCTACTAATTTCGAGCATGAAGAAGAAAAGGAAGAGCAACGAGAAGAAAAATGAGGAGCAGTGAGAAGAAGAAGGAGACATATTGTTCTGGAACCTCTCCGAGGAGTTGTAAATGTCAAAGCATTTATGGAACAATCTGTGGGGAGCCGTTGATGGTTGGTGAAATGTCTATCAAATGATCAAAGCTCCCGGCTCATCATGGGAGGCCTTCTCTCCCGTCCAACCTCCACCCCCTGTTCCGGTTGATGAGACTCCACCCCCGGCCGCTACAGCTGATCCTCTTGTCCCCGCCCTCAAGGATATTATATAACAGGCATGAGCTCCTCCGCCTGCTCAAAGGTCTGCTCCCTCAACCTCTTCCGACTCCCAAAGGATGCCTAAAGAACGCACTTTATAGAGTTAGAGGTAGTACTCTGTGGCACCTCTTGTCCCAGCTTTCGTCAGCTTCTTGAATGATCCTCGTTCTTTGCATATTGTTTTGAATGGGGATCCAATATGACGTGGACACAGTTACTCTTCGCCACACGTCTGTCAACGATCAAGTCATCGGCCTTAGTCATGGCTTGATGCAGGTAGATTTCTTTCCGCTTTCTAATACTTAAAATTTTTCTTGATAGGCTGTGGTTTATCACAACAGGCTTCCAAGTGGACTTTCACTCCTTGGAGAAGGAGATGGTGGACTGGAGGAAGAAAATTGAGGAGTGCAACAAGGTCCTCAACACTCTTCTCGCTGCGTGGGATGATCTGAAGAAGAATGAGGCTGAGCTTTAGGGGGTAATTTCACAGCTCATATAGGAAGCGGACGCCGTTGCTGTAGAGCTAGCGAGGCTTGAGGATTCTCTGAAGGAGTGAGAGAGGGCTTATGAAGTAGCCGACGAGAACTTGATTTTTGTCGAGGGAAATCTGGCTGAGTCCAAGGAGAATCTGTTAGCCAATTAGGCGACTTTGGCCAAGATCGGGGAGCGTTAGAGAGAAATTGAGGCCGAGTATGAGGCCATACTCGATAAGGCCGAGGGGATGGCCAACAGTGCGAGATACAAGGATGTCCGCTGAAGTTACTCCTGAAGAGGGTGATAGCTTACCTTTTCGTGCATTTGTTACTTTTAATGTAATTTTTAACTTTCTTGTACTTTTACTTTTCAAATGATCACCTTGTAATTTTTCCCTGCACATTAGTAAGATGATCTTTTTCTATTTCCTTGGACTTGTGACTTCTTCTTTTTTTTCCCTTTCTTCTCAAGCTTGCAATTTTCCTTTCTTTATTTTTCCTTTTCCAAACACTTAGTAAAAATTTGCACACACTCTGCTTCTTTACTCGTGTGTCACTACAATATTACATCTCCACTACTGTGGTGTCACGTGATACTACAGTAGTCTATGTCAATCTCTGATACTCAATCAATGATTGACACGTGGTAATTACTGTGAATTAAATATTTATTTTAATCAGATAAATATCTAAATATCAGTTACTTCAAATTATTATATCTGATTATCCATATCATCTAACTTATCTGTTATTTTACAAATAACAGATTTAGTTGATTCAAATTATTATCTAATAATAATTTATAATTATCTAATTTCACAAATTAGATATTATATCTCACTTATCAACAATTAAAAAATAATCATTAATTATTTATATATATAATTTCAAAATTATATATATATATATATATATATATAAGTAATTCAATTAATTAATTTTTAATTAATTAATCACACATAATTATCTCATAATTATATACTTGCCTCAGAATAAAAATTCATTTTGCAAGTCAATCATTTTCTCATGTTCTGAAAAATTCACATTCTACGCTGCGTAGTACAGAGGTGACTTGAGTACCATTGACCTATAATCCTGAGCTCTAATAAACTAGATTATTAATTAAACTCTTTAATAAAATAATCTTATTAATTAATTTCATTATTACTCCATTATAAATATGGAATTACATTCTTAAAGATTCTAGAGTGTATTTACAGAGTATTCTCGTGTAGTGTATTGATATAATCATTTCACGTAATTCTATCTTCCAATTATTGGTTCCTAAATTAGAACTGGTCAAAATTATCATTTTACCCTTCTTATTAACTCTTTATCCTTAAGTACCATTAATTCACTAATGAATGGCTGATTTATAATCGTATTATAAATTTGAGCTCAATAACCATTTAGTTCCAGAATTAACACTTAAGGAAACCAATATACCATCCGTTAGAAAAACTTGGATTCTAAATCTTGTAAGATCATGTTCCCAGTCACCCATATCACTGAATCTCCAAAATAAAAGTCACTAGCATGTTTTACATACAAACATTAACGAATGAATCAAAAGATTCAATAGACATGTATAGGAGTTCATGACTAATCAGGATTCAGACTGGTCTACATATGATCATTAGATTGCTGTGTATTAAATCTTTATGATAAACGGTAAGTTAATAAAGATATTAATTCACATTGGTCCTCTCATATATAATCTTATTATATAAATTACCTTCACTAAGATGTCTATCCGCATCAATGATCCGGATTTAGATCACATGCATTCATAATGCTTAGTGAACTGTAATAGCAACCATTCATTAAAGATTTAATTTGTCACTGACAATTTTAATCATTATCTATGATCTTAATCATCTCGTACTAATACACGATCATTGTCTCATTAATGAATATGGCATTTTCTGATATTTATACAAATTATTCAACAATAATTTAAAAGCACAATTATAAGAAAAATGAATTCCATTAAATTTCATGTTAAAAAGTCAATACACATGCTTTGAGGGCATAACCCCAAACATTTACGTCTTTAGTTCCTTCTGAGAGTAAGACTTATGAACCGCCTCTTCCAAGGACTTACGCCCTTAGTTTCTTCTGAGAGCAGGACTTATGAACTACTCCTCCCAAGGACTTACACCCTTAGTTCTTTCTGAGAGTAGGACTTATGAATTGTCCCTCCTAAAGGCTTACCCCTTTAGTTCATTTTGAGAGTAAGACTTATGAACTGCCCCTCCCAAAGACTTACACATTTATTTTCGTTGCTGTTATTAGAGATGAGGGGAGAACCGACACCAAGAAATTTTTTTGTGGAAAATCCTTACGGGAAAAAATCACGGAAAAAGTTACTTTAATGCATTTTAAAACTTCAAACAAAGTATTTCTTTAAATGGGATGCATTACATGGCTTTGGCAGATCCATTTCATCTTCCATTTTCAAATGATAGTATCCACTTCCACCTACTCCGCAGATGATGTACGCCTTCCCATGTTAGCCCGAGCTTTTATTTTGTCTGGAAGATTTTTTTTAAGACCATATCTCCTTTCTGAAATTCTCATTTCGGTACACTTTTCTAGAAGACTTTATTTTCTGATTGCAATGGGTCATTTAAATCAAGGCTGCTTCTCGTTGTTCTTCTTATTCATCGAGGCTTTTCCTTAGGAGTTCTTCATTTTGTCGTTCAACCAGTACGGGTCTTATAACGGGGCTTCCTATCTCAACATGAATTACTGCTTCTGCTCCAAAATCTAAAGCAAATAATGTTTCTCTTGTTGTTTTCCTTGGAGTAGTTTTGTATCCCCACAACACTGTCGATAGTTCTTTTACCCATCTCCCTTTCATTGACTCCAATTGCTTCTTCAAGTTGTCAAGTATGATTTTGTTTGACCTTTCTGCTTGCCTGTTCCCCTATGGATAGTAAGGAATAGAGAACTGGTTAGTAATCTTTAGTCCTTCGCATAAAGTTTTTACCATTCTTTATATGAACTGAAGTCCGTTGTCTAAAATGAGTATCTTTGTTATGCCAAATCTGTATATTATACTCTTCCACAGAAATTCCTTTACTTCTTCTTCCCATATTCTTGTGAAATCTTCGGCCTTAATCCATGATGTCGAGTGCCCATTACATGAAATGCCACAAACTTGTTACCTTTTCAGTTCATCGGGAGTGATCTTAGCGACTGGAGAAAAATGTTGGCCGCCAGCGCCACTTTTCCGGCAAGCTCCCCGCCGGAGTCAATATTTTCTACGGCGTTCTCGCCACTGGAATACCTATGTCACCAGCGCTGGAAATCCTATTTCCGGAGATTGTGCCAGAATTCCCTAGAAATTCCTATTTTTTCTTTTTCCCTTGTGTTCATCTCGTGTGTTCTTCGTCTTCTCACGGTCAGAATAATTATGATTTTACATTCAATTTTTTTTTTAAAAATTCCTACGCACCAAAACGTCTTACTCAAGATCTAAGGAAAATTAAAGAACAAAGCCTAATTTAATAATCACCATACAATTAACGATCCATTATTTAACCATACATTCAAAAACAAAATCATCCATCCATTCACATATATCAAAAATATTATGAACAATGCAAGAACACACACACAATATTTAATATAAAAATATGTAATGATCACTCTGATAGCAATTGTTGGAGAATGTGACGCACACGCGGCGGATGCTTGTTAAAAAATGATTTAAAATAATTTTTTTTGATGATAAAAGAAAACAAGCACGACGCAACGGTTTTCAAAAAATAAAAACATTTATTGAAAACTCTTTTTAATCAGGATCCATTATATATTTATACATTAAATTAAAGACATACATGGATATGATCATATGCCTCTTGTAGTCTCTATCAAGCATCTTCGCAAATCAACAATCCTTCATTCCCCTGAACAACGAACTTCGAGATCCACACCAAGATCATCCAAGCCAATCCCTAACGTACTAAGACGTGTGTGGGCACATAAAATAATTCAAAGATACTTTTTCTATCTCTAGATGTACTCAACACATGAGATCTATAGATTTTCTAAGAAGGATTAATTTTAGTGAGACAAAACTCTAAAAGAATATGATGATTATTCTTTGAGAGTTCGTGATTAACTTATAACCACAGAGGAAAAACACTCCGACAACAACTGTGTTCTCAACTCAATTCTTGATTGATTGATTGATTGATTGATGAACTGGCTCATCAACTGAGGCCATTAGAATAATATCTGTATATTTGTTAGATAATGGCATATCATATTTTAAAGGATATCCTAGGTGGTATGATTCAACCACTCGATGTGATTATCATGCTGGAGCGATAGGATATTCAAATTGCATAACGTTGAAAGCTAGAGTCAAATTTTTATCAAAGCCGGTTATCTAAACTTCAAGAAAGCTTATGTCAACCCATAATTAGTTCTTACTCTCCACCAGAGCATGAGAATACCATGATAAATTTCGTGGAGCATCTCTCTTCATGTGATAATGGAACAACTTGATGTGGTGAATGTTTCGATGGTTGCAATATATCGATGTGTTCATATACCATTGTTATCGTGACTATAAGTTCAATAATTGAGGTATCACTAAATTGTCATGGCTTCTCAGGGACCTTCGAGAGTGACGAGCTAATGTCAAATTCCTCAAAGCACTACCCAATATCTGAGAAACTTTTGTCATAATCTTCTTATCGTGTTTCGTCTATTTTTAGTCGTCTCCTCTTTTAATTCTAGTTTTTTGTCCTATTTGCGTTTTTGCTCATTTCAAAGTTAATAAATGCATTTCCAATTCTTCATTCATTGACGTCATACTCTTGCATCTCTCTCATTTTGTTCATTTCACCCAACAAACCAACACAGATTAGGAATGATGATTTTGAGAATAAACGCATAAGTGGTATCATATATAACTTTGACGATCTTATTTTCAGTGAGAAGACAAATAAAAGTGAAAATAGTCTTCTTTTTGGTGAATGGAGACATTACAAAAAGGATATTATTCTTATCTGAGGTCATGTTTATTGTTGAATTTACTTCTGATTGGAAATGCTGGAGAGGCATTATTTCTGCAATCTCAAACACTTTTATCCATTGAAAGCCCAATTGAACCAAAAAATCTTCATTCCATGACACCAAGCCAATGATCACTCCCTACACTGAGGTAATTATTCCTTTTGTCAAATACATTTCTCAAAATTTGAAAAATTTCTCAAACTGGGGCAAAAGAAAAAGACTAAGGCGAAACAAAAATATTGTAAAAAGAAGTCAAAGCCAAGTGAGCCTTGTGATATTTTTTTAGACTATCCTTTTACATTAGGGGAAATTTGTTCAAAGGAAATTCTAAATACATTTTCCCAGACTGGTGGTAGTTGTTGCAAAAAGTTCATACAAAACTATCCAATTTTGGTTACTCAAGAGTAAATGTCAAGACCCATACTGTTTGGAAAAATTCTCAACGGATCATTGGTTTAGACATTTCATTTTCAGATGAGTTTTAAGCCTTTGATACACTTTCTTTTGGCAGCCTATAAACTATAGCCTACATTACAGTCCAAATGAAAGTCATCTTCGGATAAAGATTATTTCTTTAAATAAGTTAATACCTCAATATATATCTGTCATGAGTAAGACATCACCTTCCAAAAAAAAGAAAAAAAAGAAAGAGAAGAGTACGAAAAAAGAAAAAAAGGAAAAATGAAAACAGAAAGAAAAGAATGATCACTATGAGTGTGGAAATGATATGTGAAATGCTTTAGTTCTTTTCAGAATCATTCTAAAACTGGGAAATATCTTATTCCACAATTTATTTTCTCATAACCTCTTCAAATCCTTATTTTATCAGCATTTTTGGTCAGTAAGAACCCTTTTAATCATAATATCCATTCTATCATTCTTCCTTTCTCCATTTCTTTCCTCCAACATCCAGAGCATGTAGATGAAATTGCAAATTACTCTTGAAATTACTTAAAAGTATGACTTATGGCAAAAAAAGAGAAAGAAAAATAAGAGTTTGGGGTCATGGTGAAAACCTGAAAGGGCACCATGAGGGAAAAAAGAGTTTGAGGTAATGGTGAAAACCTAAAAGGGCACCATTGGCAAAAGAAAAGGGTAGGGGATATGTCACCATGTATATATATAAGAAGGATTTGAAGCTATCTGAAAGGACGTCACCAGCAAGAGGGTAACACTGAAGTTACAAAGCAATATATTCATAACGAAAGCTCAGAAGGGCATTATTGGATGTTTTACAAAATTGGGAGAGAAGAAAATAAGCAAAATAAGAAAAATCACTTGTTTGTCTCCACCATCGACACAAACTCAATGCTGGGGCATGATCCAATATAAAATAGTACACCATTTTCTCTATCATATACTTGATATCTCGTTGTTAATCTATGATCCTAGTCTAAGTGAGAGTTTTGAAGGATGGTCGAGATGACCACAATGACCCATTTTAAATAAAAATTAAATAATAAAAAATCATCATAAGATTTGCTTAAAATGTTCGCAATCATGCATGGTGTTCACGCTGTCATGATCATCTCACTTGCATTAAAAGTCAAGAATTTCATTGCATAAACATCCATTATACTAGTTTTATTTATTTCAAATCATCAAGAACATCCATTTAAAATCTATGACAACATTAGTAAACTTTCAAGAAATCATCAAATAATCTTCTTACAAATGGTTAGAATCATGCATAGCATGCATTCAAAATCATTACTTTGCATTTATATTCAAGAATTATGATGCATAGGCATGCATCACATTGCTTTGTTTTGATACAATTCAAGTGCATGAATCATTGCACAATATTATTTCGAAATCTATGCATGACTTTCCAAAATTTAGAGTCTACATTAGGCCAGCTCTGGCTACCATATGAAGCTTGTATAAATCAAATCAAACATCACTGCATTTTCTTCAGTTAAATCAAACTGGATTTATTATGATCAAAGCCTGTGTCAGCGCCTGGTCCGTTTCAATCAATATGGTTTAATCAAACCTGACTTACTCATGGTCAAAGCCTGGTGTCAGCGACAGGTCTGTTTTTCATTTTTGGTTAAATCGAACCCGAATTGAGTCGATGTCGAAGCATGTTTCAGGTCCGTTTCCCTTTCAAATATATTCGGTTAAATCAAACCCGACTTTGTTGCGGTCGAAGCCCAAGGTCAGCGCCTTGGTCCATTTTAAATCTGATTAAATCGAACCTGAATTGAGTCAAGCTCGAAGCCTGTTCCAGGTCCATTTTTCCTATTAAACATCTTCAGATAAATCGACCCAATTTTGTTGCGGTCGAATCTTGATGTCAGCGCCTGGTCCGTTTCAATTATTCTGGTTAAATCGAACCCACATCGAGTCGAGGTTGAAGCTTGCGTCTATCCAGGTCCATTTCCCTTTTAAATATCATTGGTTAAATCAAAACCCAACTTTGTCGCGGCCGTAGTCCGGTGTCAGCGCCTAGTCCTTTCAATTATTCTGATTAAATTGAACTCGAATTGAGTCGAGGTCGAAGCCTGTTCCAGGTCCGTTTCCCTTTCAAATATCTCCAGTTAAATAAAACTTGACTTTGTCACGGTCAAAGCCTAGTGTCAGTGGTTGGTCCATTTCAATTAATCTGTTTAAATTGAACCCGAATTGAGTCATGGTCGAAGCCTTTTCCAGGTCCATTTTTCATATCAAACATCTTCGGTTAAATTAAACTCAATTTTGTTACGGTCGAAGCCCAGCGCTTGATCCGTTTCAATTACTCTAGTTAAATCAAACCCGCAATGAGTCTAGTATGAAGCATGCATCTATCCATGTTCGTTTCCCTTTTAAATATCTTTGGTTAAATCAAACTCGACTTTGTCACAGTCGAAGCCCGGTGTTAGCGCCTGGTCCATTTCAATTATTCTGGTTAAATCGAACCTGAATTGAGTAGAGGTCGAAGCCTGTTCTAGGTCTGTTTCCCTTTCAAATATCTTTGATTAAATTGAATTCAAATTTGTCACGGTCGAAGCCCAGTATGAGCGCCTTGTCCATTTTTCCTATCAAACATCTTCAGTTAAATCGAACCCAACTTTGTTGCAGTCGAAGCCCAGTGTCAGCTCCTGGTCCATTTCAATTACTCTGGTTAAATATAATCCGCATCGAGTTCAGGTCGAAGCCTGCATCTATCCAGGTCTGTTTCCATTTCAATAAATTTGGTTAAATCGAATTCAAATTGAGTCGAGGTCGAAGCCTGTGTCTATGAAAGTCTATTTCATAATTCTGTCATTTCATAAAGCTGAATCAGTCGAGGTTTCTATTCTACTATTCTATATAATGTTTTCTCATACCGATTAAAATATGTATCTAAACTTTATGCACCTTCTAAGATCAAAAGCTTGAACAAATGCGGGCAGCTGTAGATACCATTTTGTCCGGTCCAATAATTTAAATATACACATTTTGTTTATTAGCCTATTTACTAGTCTAAGACAATGTGTGATTTTTGAAAAAACAAAAAAGCACAATGTCAAAAATAGATAAATAGACTATGGACTAAAAATATAAGAAAAAGTTCAAGGACAAAAAAATAAAAAAGGAAGCATAAGGACTAAAAGAAAAAAGTGAAACCTTAATTTTGCCTAATAGATAAGGATGGGGGTCTTCACTTGAAGGAAGGCTTTTGGAGTAGGAAGAGGAGAGGCTTTTGAGGGAAGGAGGGTGATATTTTTAGAGAGAGTGTGTGAAAAATAAGAGAGATTTTCTTAGAGAGCAGAAAATATAGTTTACATTTTTATTCATCTATTCATTTTCTTTCAATCTTTTTCTTAATGTAGTCTAAATTTCTTAAACCTCTACTAATAAGATATATTGTTAATTTTTTTTCACCATTTCTTCTTCGTACCCATGTAGTTTATATGCTTTATTACTTATTCTTTATTTTTTACTCTTAATCTTGAGTTTTATTTTAATGCATTGATGATTTTCGTACAAATTTGATAATGAAATACATTTATCATCAACTCAATCATTGAGGATGATGATAAAGTGTTTGAGGAGTGAAAAATTAACTCAATGTGAATTAATCCTTTAATGAGTTGAAAGTGTATATTGTATACTAAGAAATCCCTTATGATAATTTCTCATACATAAAAATGCATAAAATATAAAGTTAAACATCTATATGAAGATTATGCAAACATTTAAGTTTTGAATTTTTTTAATGTTCTCATATGTCATTTCATTTATTTAAGATCTTGTTGCTATTTTTAGTGACACTTGTATTAACTAGTTACCATCCTTAATCATCTCTTTGCTATTTGATTAGCAATGATGGAAGAAAGAAAATATTTATAATTAATGAACTAAGTAGTCCAAAATAAAAAATTGTATATTTATATCCCAAAAAAATATTTTATTTGAAAATTTATTCGTAATTTTTCTTTTACATGACGTTCGATTTAATTAGTTACCAACCAAATTTATTTATTTATTTTTGAATAACAATTATTGATGAAAATAAAATAATGGTCATTAGTACATTATATAATCAAACTAGAATAGCATGCTAATACTAAAGATTAAAAAATAATAACTAAGAATATAAAAAAATGTTGGTTTTGTGTGAGGGGACAAAATTTCAAAGCTCTCTCCCCACATACAACAAAGCTGGGGCCAACAACTTTGGTTCAAAGGTGCTGGCCGTAGCTCCCCCCTTTTTGTTTCTAATTTATTTCATTTTTAATTTTTTAATATTTTAATTTTTATTTCTTTTATTAATATATATTAGTGTTTATTCTAAAATTATATTTTTATGTATCTTCTTAACATGTTTCACATGCTATTCATTTCTTTCTTACTAAATACATCATCATCAAATTTATCATACATTTCTAATTTTACCCATTTTTTCTTTATAATTATTGTTCTTTTTATTTCTTATTTATTTATATATCATTATCATATTGTCATACTTATATTGTGATTCTTATCTCATTCTCGTATCATTAGAGTTAATGTTCATGGATGTGTGGATTACAATCTTAATAAGTAGATTTAAATTTTATTAATTTCATCATTTAGTTTTCATTAAAAAATCCGACGACGGATTTTGAGATTTTTGGGATACCAAATTTCTCGAACTATTGAGGTGAGGTGTTATATTCGGGATACCGGGAATAACTCTAATAATATTTTATTCTATAAAAAATAAAATTCTTTTCAATGGTGCTTAAACCACTCATTAAATATCATCTATTTTTATTCATTTTATGATACAAAAACACACCTAACTTTGAGTTTTCGTATACTAAAATTTATATTTTTTTAAAATTGAATGACCAATCACGCCCTAAAATGATTAGTGGTGACTCTGAATTTATTTACTTAAATAATTTTTAATCGCCATTCCACGTCGCATGCACGTTGCGACGGTAAGACTTATGAACTACCCCTCCCAATCACCTACGCCCTTAGTTGATTTTGAGAGTAGGACTTATGAACTGCGTCTCCTAATGACTCACCTCCTTAGTTTATTCTGAGAGTAGGACTTATGAACTTCCCCTCCCAAAGACTTATATTTGAATTTATTACAAAATCGTATACAAAAGAAGTTGATCTGAACATCTTATTGATAATAAGGCGAATCAGTTAAATTTCATACAGAAAGAAATTCAATTTCTTACTATTGATCAATGTATACAACAACCAACAATACACAATAAGATAAAAACTATTCTGCATGAGTTTAAAATAGAAATATGTTGTGACATCCCCCATGCTTTTTGGGATAGAAAGAAATATATCATATTTCTACCTTATAATCAGGATTTTAATGAGAAAAATATTCCTACTAACTCTAGACCTAGCCAAATGAAGAAGGAATATTCAGAGATATGTAAAATAGAAATAGAATCTTTTTTACAGAAAAAATTAATTAGACCCAGTAAATATCTTTGGAGTTGTACTTCTTTCTATGTCAATAAAAATGCTGAGATTGAAAGAGGATCACCCATGTTAATGATCAATTACAAACCGTTTAATGATGCTTTACAATGGATAAGGTATCTTATACCGAATGAGAAAGATTTGTTAGATCACTTCATGAATCATTAAGTTTTTCAAAATTTGATTTAAAATCTGGATTTTGGCAAATACAGATAGCCGAACAGGATAGGTACAAAAATGCCTTTACAGTACCATTTGGCCATTATGAATAAAATGTCTTACCATTTGGATTTAAAAATGGTCCTTCTGAATTCTAACATATCATGAATGATGTATTCAATTCTTATACTGAATTTATTATTTGTTATATAGATGATATTTTAATTTTTTCATCCGCCATAGATCCGCATATTAAACACTTGAATATTTTCAAGCATGTTATTAACAGAAATGGCTTAGTTCTTTTTGCTAGCAAAATGAAAATATTTCAAACTACAGTTAGATTTTTAGGACATAATATTTTCAATGAACTATTATCCCTATTAACCAAAGTAATAAATTCGCTTCTAAATTTCCAGATGAAAGATAAGACTCAATTGCGGAGATTTCTTGGGAGTCTTAATTATATTCGAGATTTTTATCCGCAGATAGCACATGATACTTTTATTCTGTATGACAGACTTAAGAATAATCTTATTCCTTGGACAACAAAACATACTCAAACTGTTAAGAAAATTAAAGAAAAAATAAAACAGTTTTATTGTTTATCCTTGCCTAATCCTAATTGGCAGAAAATTGTTGAAATATATGATTCAAACCAAGGTTATGGTGGTATTCTTAAGTAGGTAAACCCGCTTAAATAGAAGGAAGAACTCTTAAGGTTCACATGAGGAACTTGGAAAGCACTAGCAAAAAATTATCCTACTATTAAACAAGAATGCTTAGCCATTGCTAAATGCGTTCTTAAATTTCAGGAAGATTTTCTTAACCAACATTTTCTAATATGAGTTGACTACTCTACAGCTAAACAGATATTTAAAAAAGACATACAAAATCTTACATCCAAACATGTATTTGTCTCCTGGCAAAGTATTTTATCGGTATTTGACTTCGATATTGAATATATTAAAGGTGAACATTCTCTCCCTAACTTCTTAACTCGTGAATATTTACAGGGATAAGAACAAAATGAGTAACAGAAGTCGTGGCCAAGGCCAACGTGGTCGTGGCAGAGGACGAAATAGTATAAACCAACAAGAAGATGCCATTTTTTGGCCAACAGAATTCCCTAGTGTTCAAGAGGCAAATACTCGCAAGAGTACAAATGATATCTTGTTAACACCAGAACAATATATTCCTAACAGAATTTCTGAAGAGATCATTTTCTCTCTTGGAATTAAAGATGAAAAATGGATGTCTGATCCATGGGAGATTAAACGTAGATATCTCTCAACTCAATAGTATCTGAATCGATTTGAGCAATACAATTACATCTATGAGGAAATCATAGTCCAATCTAGAGCCATGGAGATCAGACACGCCCTCCATGATTCTAACAGAAATACCAGTCCTATCACATTTAGCAAGGATGTTATCCGAAATATCATATCCATTAATCAGTGGGGTCTTCATCCTCATACAACAAGAACTCTGGATATCAATTAGAAAGAGGTAAAATACAGTTATTGGGACTATGTTGAATCTTTTACTTACACCTTTTATTACGAGAACCATATTCACAACTATACGTTGTTTATCTGTGTTTGTCCAGAAATCCTTACCGCTGGCCTTCCAAATTGGTTCTTACTCTGGTGGGATAAATTTGAAATTACGTTTGAAACTTTACCTGAACAAATTCAAACAGAATTTAAAGAATGGTATGCTTCCTATTCTCTATTATCAGGAAATAAAAATATTATAGTATCTAAATCCCTCATTCATTTTATTATCCGATATAATATTCCTTGGATTTGGAAATGTGATTTGAAATGTGATTATCAGAATGGTATCCCTCTACTGAAATGAATCTTTTTCACCAAATGGTGGGACAAGGGGATGAATCCCCATTAAACATAACTCGTCAAAACTATCAGAGCACATGCCCAAGCCTTTGAAGCCATCCCTAAGGCCCTTCCAGCACCAATAGGAAATCCATTTTTAAATGCCCAAACCATTATTAAACATAAATTTCCTAATCTTACTTATGGCTAACCAACACGCATTTCTAAAGTGAGGGGGCTAACCACAATAAAGATAGTCAATTCGAAGAACAAAATAACTCATAATTAGCACGTCTGTCAACGTTTTACTTGGGTCAACAGTCCTAACGCTATCCCTCCTTAACGTCCCACTAATTTTTCATTACTTGTTCCCTGAATTTACTGTATTTTACAGTGATTGCTTCCTTAACCTTAATAGTTACATATTGAGTGCCTTAGAGTTAGCATGGATCATGAATACTAAAGGATTGTAGTAAATGTTATATTAGGTTTATATTATAACATACATGGTCTTAGAAAATTATATTTCTCTCATTAAAATCCTGATTATAATATTTTTCTCTACCTTATAGAGATATGATATGTTTATTTATATCCCAAAAAGTATTAGGGATGTCACTACAAATTTCTGTTTTAAAAGTAATGCATAATAACTTTTATCTTATTGTGCATTATAGGTTTTTGTATACATTGATCAGTAGTAAGAAATTGAATTTCTTCATGTATAAAATTTAACTGATTCGTCTTATTATCAATAAGATGTTTTATCAGATCAACTTCTTTTGTATACGATTTTGTAATAATGCTAATGTAATATTAGTATTATTAATAATACTAATGTAATATTAGTATTATTAATCATAGTATGGATACCTGATGTATCAAGTTTTGGTAATAGGCATGATATAATACTAATGTAATATTAGTATTATTAATCACAGTATGGATACCTGATGTATCAAATTCTAATAATAGGCATGCTAGAATTTAAAAAAAGATTGCCTAGAATGATACTCGGTGTCATGTTTTTTATTAAAACAAATTATGCAGATAAGCAGATACCTTGTTTGCATATAAGTGTTTCAGGTATTTTACACTAGATACGCGGAATTACCACTAGCATTAGAAGGGATTGAGTGGTTTTCTGGAAGTATTTAATAGGAATTAAACTTCATGTATGCAGTTCATATCAACGCCACTATCAACTAAGATAATGGTATCTTTAATCATAAAATCTGGTTTGATTATTAAAGTGATCTTAATATACCACTTCTGGAAAGTAACCTGGTTTAAAAGAAATAAATAAGGATTTTCATCTTTTGAAGTTTCTGTGGTGTCTTCTGTAGGTTGACTCTTCTCCGGGGGTGAAGAAGTCTCAGGAGTCTCTAAAGGACTTTTAACTTTGGTAGTGGATTATTTAAGGAAATTGAGATCCTGAAAAATGATTTGATTAGAAGTTTTCAGCCTGAATTTCAGACTTAATGGTATTAATTTCCATTGTCAGGGCAGAAATGGTCACAGGTTTAGCTGGTAATGAGTCTTGTTAAATATGATTCAAGAGCTCTTTCATATTGTAGTTCTCTATAGGGATGATCTCAGGAGTGCTATAAGCCTTATAGAAACTTTCTAGGAACTGTAATTTTATTTCAGGATTAGTTATCTGGTCTACAGTAGCGAGAAGAGATCGCTAGGTGTCAGTTAAACATTGAGACCTGGTCCATTCATAACAAGATCGTTCATTTAAACTATTGTCTTCCAATAGTTGGCTTAAGTTATCATGTTGCATGTCTTAGAGCAACAAGGCTATTCAGGCTTTTCAGAAGTAGCATAGGAGTCAGATGCATAAATATGGGTAAAATCATCATCTATACTATCTTATGTAGATTTTCCTTTAGAGAGACAATTTAAGATTTTCTGTTGAGTCTCCTCATCAAGGGATAATTCATTCAGTTTTCTCTTAAATTTGGATCAGCATTCATTAGCATAGAGTCTTGATCCACACTTATAACAGGTGCCTTTGGATTTATGTTTGCTGGATGAAATTTTTTTCATATGAGGGGCATCTTTATGTCTGGCTTCTTCTTAGAGAAATATTTTTATGAGATTCATAGGGTTTGGAAGTCCTATGAGGTCGAGAGGTAGAAGGATACTGTATCTTAGTATCATAGGCAAACTTATCACATAATTCACCATTCTTCAATGGCAAGGGCAATACGATGACCATAGATATACTAGTCATAGAGAATATACATATGATCATGCTTATCCCTGAGCTTCTTTCAAGCTCTTTCAGGAAATAAACTTGGGTGACCATCAATGAACTTAGCCTTCCAATGTTCACTGTTTGCGTCACCTCTCTACATGACTTTCATGAGAAAGACAGCCTTATACCACCGAAAATGGGTTAAGGAGGGGCATCTCAGATTCTGTAATAATTCTCTATATCTGTCAATATTAATTATTCTAGGTCCAAGAAAATGGTGAATTATAGATTGAGCAAGTGTTTAGCAGGCATCTTCATTTCTGGTATGGGTTTCTGTTAAGGGGTCAGTTTTGATGTTAAAGGAATTTAGAATTTCCTGACGCTGACTTTCAGTGAGACAATTATCCCACCATCATTTAAGAGTTCCTGTAAAGCCATTAGCAAGGAATCTACAGATTTGGTGATCTGTATTATCGTTTTGTTTACAAACAGAGGAGTACATAATCATCTGATGTATAGTTTCAAAAACTTGATATTTAGTTTTTCCATCTATGTTCCATTCATAGATGGTTTTACCAAGATAGGACTGTTGAGAATGAAGGAAATCTTCTTCATACAATAGGTCCTTAGGGGTAGGTCTAGGATAATATTATCTACTTGGTCCTGTTAAAGCCATACGAGTAGTAGGTCTTTTGGAATATGAATGGGAGAGTTCATTAATAGTATCATCAAATATTTTCTGAATATCCAATATTTGGGATAAGGAAAATTCTTCGGACTCTTGTTGATGAGGTGAATCATCCTGATTCATCATATTTAGTTGACCTAAAGTTTCAAGGGTGGAAATCTTAAGGTATTTGATTTTTCCAATAAGAGTTTCCATAAAATCATCGTCTTTCTTGGTAGATTTTAATTTAAAATTTTGGACTTCAAGAGGGGGTTTGATAGTGATAGGTTCAAGATTAAGTTTCTGCTGATCCACAGGATGTTGTAGAGTCTTAGTATCATGTGTTTCCTGTATTTGAGCAACTTGATTTTCAATCATGTTTAACTGAGTTCCTACAGTTTGAAGGAAAAGATTTGTATAGTTTTTCTGATTGGTTAAGGGGAGGATATCCTTAATCTTAACATGATCCTGATGACTGACTTTCTCAAAGATTTCAGTATAAGAGTTTATAACTAAAGGTTTCTGATTCGCATTACTTTGAGCAAGTTCTAAAGAAAAAGGTGGATGATGAGTAGATTGGTAAGTACGATCACCTGTGGTAATCTACGTTTTTTGCATAGTAGACAGAACTTGTCAAAACTATCAAAGCGCATGCCCAAGCCTACTTTGAAACCATCCCTAAAGCCCTTCTAGCACCAACGGGAAATCCATTTTTAAATGCCCAAACCATTATTAAACAGAAATATCCTAATATTACTAAAAAAGAATACCACCATAACCTTGGTTAGAAGCATATGTTTCTATAATTTTTTGCTAATTAGGATCAGGCAAGGATAAACAATAAAACTATTTTATTTTTTCTTTAATTTTCTTAACAGCTAGAGTATGTTCTGTTGTCCAATGAGTATGATTATTCTTAAGTTTTACATATAGAATAGAAGTATCATGTGCCATATGCGGATAAAAATCTCGAATATAATTAAGACTCCCAAGAAAGCTCTGCAATTGAGTCTTATCTTTTATTTCATCAAGAAATTTAGAAACGAGTTCAATACTTTGATTAATAGGGGTAATAGTTCCATTGGAAATATTATGCCCTAAAAATCTAACTATAGTTTAAAAAAAATTTATTTTGCTAGCAGAAAGAACTAATCCATTTCTGTTAACAACATGTTTAAAAATATTCAAGTGTTTAATATGTTGATGTATAGAGGATGAGAAAATTAAAACATCATCTATATAATAAATAATAAATTCAGTATAAGAATTGAATATATCATTCATGAGATACTGGAATTCAGAAGGACCATTTTTAACTCCAAATAGTAAGACATTTCATTCATAATGACCAAAGGGTACTGTAAAGGCAGTTTTGTACTTATTTTGTTCGGTTATCTGTATTTCCCAAAATCCTGATTTTAAATCAAATTTAAAAAAAATACTAATTCATGAAGTCTGCCTAACAGATCTTTCTTATTCAGTATATGTATCATTATCCATTGTAAAGCATCATTAAGCGGTTTGTAATCACTAACCTGGGTGATCCTCTTTCAATCTCAGCATTTTTATTAACATAGAAAGCAGTACAACTCCAAGGAGATTTACTGGGTCTAATTTAATTTTTTCTGTAAAATGGATTTTATTTCTGTTTTACATATCTCTAAATATTCCTTCTTCATTTGACTAAGTCTAGATTTAGTAGGAATATTTTTCTCATTAATATCCTGATTATAAGGTCGAGATATGATATGTTTCTTTCTATCCCACAAACATTCGGGATGTCACTACAGATTTCTGTTTTAAACTCATGCAGAATAGTTTTCATCTTATCTGTATTTTAGGTTGTTGTATACGTTGATCAATAGTAAGATATTAAATTTCTTTCTGTATGAAATTTAACTCATTCGTCTCATTATCAATAAGTTGTTTTATCAGTTCAACTTCTTTTGTTTACGGTTTTGTAATAAATTAAAATGTAATATTAGTATTGTTAATCACAGTATGAATACCTGATGTATCAATTCTGGTAATATGCATGATAGAATTTAAAAAAAGGATTGCCTAGAATGATATTTTGTGTCATATTTTTTATTAAAACAAATGATGCAGATAAGAAATATCATGTTTGCATATGAGTACTTTAGGTATTTTATACTGGATACGCATAGAATTACCACTAGCACTAGTAAGGGATTGAGTGGATTTATGTAAGTATTTAATAGAAATTAATCCTTCATGTATCAAATTCATATCAGCACCACTATCAACTAAGAAAATGACATCTTTAATAATGAAATCTGGTTTGGTTATTAAAGTGATCTTAGTATACCACTTCTGGAAAGTAACCTGGTTTAGAAGAAATAAATAAAGATTTTCATCCTTAGAATTTTTTGTGGTGTCTTCTGTAGGTTGACTCTTCTCCGGGGGTGATGAAGTCTCAGAAGTCTCTAAAGGACTTTTACCTATGGTAGTGGACTGTTTAAGGAAATTGAGATCCTGGAAAATGATTTGATTAGCAGTTTTCAGCTGTAAAATTTTGAACTTAATGGTATTAATTTTCATTTTCAAGTCAGAAATGGTCACAGGTTTAGCTGGTAATGCGTCATGTTGGATATGATTTAAGAGCTCTTTCATACTGTAGTTCTCAATAGGTATGATATCATGAGTGCTATAACCCTTATATCATGTTTCTAAGAATCGTAATTTCATCTCGGGATCACTTATTCGGTCTGCAGTAACGAGAAGAGATCGTTGAGTGTCAGTTAAGACATTGGGACCTGGTCCATTCATATCAAGACCATTCATTTCAACCATTGCCTTTCAATAGTTGGCTTCACTTATCATGTTGTATGTCTTAGAGAAACAATGTTGTTCAGAAGTAGCAGAGGAGTCAGAGCCAGATGCATAAATATGAGCAAAATCACCATATGTACTATCTTCTGTAGAACGGCCTTCAGAGAGACAATTTAAGATTTTATGCTGGGTCTCCTTATCAAGGGATAACACATTCAGTGTCCTCTTAAATTTGGATAGGCATTTATTAGCATAGTGTCCTAGTAATCCACACTTATAACAGGTGTCTTTGGATTTATATTTGTTGGATGAAATTTCTTCATATTGGGGCATCTTTATGTCTGGATTTTTTGTATTTGGATATTTTTTTAGAGAAATATTCTTTATGAGGTTTATAGGGCTTGGAAATCCTATGGGGTCGTGAGGTAGAAGGATACTGTATCTTAGTATCGTAGGCAAACTTATCACAGAATTCACTCAATTCTTTTCTGTTATCAAGGTTCTGATTTTTCATCATATGCTGTAATTCCATGTCATTATAAAGAGCTGATCCTTCTTCAATGACAAGGGCAATACGATGGCCATATGTATATTGGTCATAGGGAATATCCATATGATAATGCTTATCTTTAAGCTTCTTTCGAACTCTTTCAGCAAATAAACTTGGGAGACCATCAATGAACTTAGCCTTCCAATGTTCACTGTTTGAGTCACCTCTCTCCATGACTTTCTTGAGAAAGAAATCCTTATACAACCGAAAATAGGTTAAGGAGGGGCATCTCAGATTCTGTAATAATTCTCTATGTGTGTTTGTATTAATTATTCCAGGTCCAAGAAAATGGTGAATTATGGATTGAGCAAGTGTATACCAGGCATCTTCATTTGTGGTCTGTGTTCCTGTTAAGGGGTTAGTTTAGATCTTAAAGGAATTTAGACTTTCTTGATGCTGACTTTCAGTGAGACAATTATCTCACCATCCTTTAATAGTTCATGTAAAGCCATTAACAAGGAATCTACAGATTTGGTGATCTGTATTATCATTATATTTACAAACAGAGGAGTACATAATCATCTGATGTATAGTTTCAAAAACTTGATACTCAAGTTTTCCATCTATGTTCCATTCATAGATGGTTTTACCATGATAGGACTTTTGAGAATGAAGGAAATATTCTTCATATAATAAGTCCTGAGAGGTAGGTATAGGATAATAATATCTACTAGGTCTTGTTAAAGCCATACGAGTAGTAGGTCTTTTGGAATAAGAATGAGAAAGTTTATTAATAGTATCATCAAAATTTTCCGAATATCCAATATCTGGGATAAGAAAAATTCTTTCGGACTCATCTTGATGAGATGAATAATCCTGATTCATCATATTCAGTTGACCTGAAGTTTCAGGGGTGGAAATCTTAAGGTTTTTTTATTTTTCCAATAAGAGTTTCCATAAATACATCTTCCTTCTTGGTAGATTTTAATTTAAAATGCTGGACTTGAAGAGGGGGTTTTATAGTGATAGGTTCAAGATTAAGTTTTTACTGATCCACATGATGTTGTTGAGTCATGGTATCATGGGTTTCATGTATTTGAGCAACTTGATTTTCAATCATGTTTATTTGAGTTCCTATAGTTTGAAGGAAAATATTCGTAAAGTTATTCTGTTTTGTTGAGGGGAGAATATCCTTAATCTTAATAAGATCCTAAAGACTGACTTTCTCAAGGACTTCAGTATATGGGTTTATAACAAAAGGTTTCTTAGTTCCATTACCTGGAGCAAGTTCTAAGGATAAATGTGGAGGATGAGTATATTGGTGAGTATGACGACCTATGGTAATCCAAGTTTTTTGCATAGTAGACAGAACTTGTAATTGCTGGTCATCATATATTTTTACATGAAATGTAAGCTGATAATACCATTCAGGAAATGACTGAAGGTGCTGATCTTTCTCTAACTGCGAATAATAAAAGTTTTTAAGATCTAAAAGTTGTTTAGGATTATGGTTTGAAAAATATCAATTCCTAACATCCTGGTACTTAGGCTGTATAAAATCCTCGTGAAGACTTTGTCTGAATAAACTTTTGGGTGTAAAATCTTTCAAAAATTAAATTGCATATCACTGGCGGTTAGGCTATTTGGCCTTCTGTTAACATTTGATTCATAAACAACATGAGTTATCTAGTTGTCAGATATGTGCATTCCTTTAATATAATTTTCTGGAATAAAGGAATTTTTAGATCCTTTAGGTTCGGTAAAAGATTGTCTGGAAGATTCGGGAATATCAACCTTATAAGGAGGAATACTTCTTTTGCATATACTAGAAATACTTTTAGTTAAGGGTTTCTGAAAATGAAGATAAACATGACCTCATTGGGTTTGAATGACATCTTTAATATTATTATAGGTCATATCAGCCCAGGGTATCATGTGAGGAATAACAACCTCGTTATTGAAGAGATTAGTATCAATGATGACAGTATGTCCTTGCTCATTTTACTTCCGGGTACAAGGATTTAAGGTCGAGAGAACCATAAGGTGAATCCTGAATAAGATAGCAAAAGGAACTGATCCTAGTAGGTAGTCATAACCATGTGATTGAACTCTGATTTCAAGAACTTTAGCTAAATTACTATCAGAAAGTACAACGCTCAGATTCAGATAAATATTAAAATAAATTGATCCATGAGATAAACTGGTCTCTATGGCTCCCATAAGTGAGGCTTTCCAGTTTAAGCATCTATCATCTCTAAGAGTGCATTGTATGCAGGTGTTTTGACCTTATAAAGTCAAGGGCTTGAATACAATTTGAACAAGTCCTATATGCAGATATTTATACTTTTGCATGAAATGATATAAATCATGTATATGTAATAGATAAATTATATCATCATTATTCTGTAAATGAATAGCATATTCAAAAGTTTTGATTATCTTTCTACTGGTGAAATCAAATTCCAATTTTATAAATTGTTTCTGGTTTAACTTTGGGTATGGTCCATTTATCCAAAGCTTCTTTAACATCCTGATATGCAATTAATTATGTTGCTTCTGGAGTTGATGTTATTGTATTAGCTACTGTTGTGATTGATGAAGAGCTAAGATCATACATGTTTGTTTAGCGACCATGTATGAATAATTTAAAGAGAATATAAACACTACTATAACCAAAACTATTCATGGTTCTTATACCAATTTACGACTAACCAACACGCATCTCTAAAGTGAGGGGGCTAACCACTATAAACACAGTTAATCTAAAAAATAAAATAACTCATAATTAGCATGTCTGTAAACATTTTACTTTGGGTCAATAGTCCTAGCACAATCCCTACTCAACGGACCTTACCAGTACGCGGCTTGTTAAACGTCCCACTAATTTATCATTGATTGTTTCTTGAATTTATTGTATTTTACAGTGATTGCTTCCTCAACCTTAAAAGTTACATATTAAGTGCCTTAGAGTTAGCATGAATCATCAATACTAAAGATTATAGTAAAGGTTATATTAGGTTTAAATTATGACATACATGGATTCATAAACAAGTACTGTTTAAATTAAAAGGGAAGAGCTTACTGTTGAGGGAGCTATGCAGAGCTTCTGAGATACCTTCAACTTGTACTTCCTCCAGACTTAGATGTGCAGTAGTAAGATGAAATGTACAAGGGAGAGAGATTTTAGAGAGAGATAATAGAGAGAATGGAGAGCATTTTATTTCTCAAAACATGAGAGACTAATATAAAACTAAAACTTGTTAAAACTTGTTCCTCAACAAAGGGTGAGGTACCCTTTTATAATACAAAAAGTAAAATGTTACAGGGAAAAGAATGATAAGGTGGCGTGTCCTGGATGAACTGGAGTCGTGAAAGCCTTATCTTCTTTTGCATTATTGATTGGGAATCTACTTTAAGAAAAGTATATTTGTCTTTTTCCATAAGTGGAAGACAATGTCATTGTCCCTTTTTGTTCCTGTTGATAGTGGTGTCATAATGGCTACTTTATAAAAATGGTTTTGTCTTTTTCTGTTAGTGGCGTTACTGTTGCTTGACGCTGCTGAAGTGGCAAACAAGATTAGGCCTTTGCTTTTCCTTTCGTTTCTTTCTCCTTCTTCTCTTTATCGATCTGTTCTAAGATGATAGTGGTAAGAGAATCTCAGAAATCAGAGATCGTGGGTTCTTGTATTTTTTAATCTAATTCATCTGGGTCTTTGCTTTCATCTGCCAAGATGCTGAAAGTATTTTCTTCAAGGTCAGAATCATTCTGTTGACTATTCTATTCACTGGTAGAAGTTTTCATGGGAGTATCCATAGGAACAAAAACATGGAAAATTGATCTTTAACAAAATCCATAATTTTGATCAATAATTCTTCTTCAGTAAGATTAGGAAATTTCTGTTTAATAATGGTTTGGGCATTTAAAAATGGATTTCCTGTTGGTGCTGGAAGGGCCTTAGGGATGGCTTCAAAGCATGCTTGGGCATGTACTTTGATAGTTTTGACAAGTTCTGTTAAATGGGGATTCATCCCCTTACCCCACCATTTGGTGAAAAAGATTCATTTCAATAGAAGGATACCATTCTGATATTCACATTTATAATCCCATTTCCAAATCGAATGGATATTAAATTAGATAATAAAATGAATGAAGGATTTAGATACTGTAATATTTTTAAATCCTGATAACAGAGAATAGGAAGCATGCCACTCTTTAAATTATGTTTGAATTTGTTCGGGTAATTCCAAATTTATCCCACCAGAGTAAGAACCAATTTGGAAGGCCAGTGGTAAGGATTTCTAGACAAACACGAATAAACCACGTATGGTTGTGAATAGGGTTCTGGTAATAAAAGGTGTAAGTAAAGGATTCAATGTAATTCCAAAAATTATATTTTACCTATTTCTGATTGATATCTAGAGTTATGGTTGTATGAGGATGAAAACACCACTGATTAATGGATATGATATTTCGGATAACAACCTTGCTAAATGTGGTAGGACTGATATTTTTTTTAGAATCATGGAGGGTGTGTATGATCTCCATGGCTCTAGATTAGACTATGATTGACCATAGATGTATCTATATTGCTCAAATCGAGTCAAATACTGTTGAGTTGAGAGATATATGCATTTAATCTCCCATGGATCAGACATCAATTTTTCATCTTCTCTTTCAAGAGAGAAAGTGATCTCTTCAGAAATTCTGTTAGGAATATATTGTTATGGTGTTAAGAGGTTATCCATTGTACTCTTGTGAATATTGGCCTCTTGAACACTAGTTAATTCTGTTGGCCAAAAAATGACATCTTCCTGTTGGTTTATACTGTTTCGTCCTCTGCATCGGTCACGTTGGCCTCGACCATGACTTCGGTTACTCATTATGTTCTTATCCCTGTAAATATTCACGAGTTAAGAAGTCAGAGAGAATTCTGTTCATCTTTAATATATTCAATATCAAAGTTAAATACTAATAAAATACTTTGCCACGAGGCAAATATCTATTTGGATGCAAGATTTTGTATGTCTTTTTTAAATATCTATTTAGCTGTAGAGCAGTCAACTCGTATTAGAAAATGCTGGTTAAATAAATCATCCTGAAATTTAAGAACACATTTAACAATGGCTAAGCATTCTTGTTTAATAGTAGGATAATTTTTTGTTGGTCCTTACCAAGTTCCTGATGTGAACCTTAAGAGTTCTTCCTTCTGTTTAAGCGGGTTTACCTGCTTAAGAATACCACTACACACACACACACAGACACACAGACACACAGACACACACACACACACACACACACACACACACACACACACACACACACACACACACACACACACACACATATTTCAGAATTAATATAGATATAAATAATTATCAGTTTTTTAATTATCGATAAGACAAAATATCTAATTTATGAAATTGAATAATTAAATTATTATTAGATAATAATTTGAATAAACTAAATCTGTTATTTATGAAATAATAGATAATTTTATTAATAGATATAATCATATATGTTAATTTTGAATTAACATATATCTAGATATTTAATTTGATTAAAATAACTATTTCACATGCAATAATTATCAAGTGTCAATCACTGATTGAGTATTAAAGATTAACATGGACTACTATAGTGCCACATGGCACTGCAGTGGTGCACAATAGCAGTTGGTCCCACTACTATTGGTAACTTTATAATTAAATATTCTTTTAATTATCCAAAATATCTTATACACAATTATCAAGAAAATATACATATATTATTCTGATGACCTAAGATAATGAATTAGTTCAATCAGTTCAATCAATTAGTTGAATCACAGAATCAGTTCATCTATCAAGAGTTAAGAGAAAACATAATTCTCAAAGAGTTATTTTTCTATGATTAAGAGTTAATCAAATCTCTAAAAGAATCATCGTCACGTTCTTTTATAGAATAGTCTCACAAAAGTCATTCTCAGTAAAGTTTCTAGATCTCATGTGTTGAGTACATCTAGAGATAGAAAAGTGTCTTCGTTATATTCTACGTGCCCACACATGTCCTAGTGCGTTGATGATTGAATTGGAAGATCTTGGTATGGAAGAGTCTGCTGATCGTCGGAACAATTTCATGGGAACGGACAATCAATTGGTTTCATGAGGATGATCGATTTAGACTACAAGAGATATATGATTCTCAACCTTGTATGTTGCTAATTTAATATATAAATATGTAACGGATCCTGACTTATTGAAAAGAATTTTCAATAAAAAAGTATTTTTTTATCATCGTAGCATTGCGTGATTTTGTTTTATTAAAAGATTCTATTTTTATTAAAAATTTAATTTTTAAGATGACCACGCACCACACGCTTCTACCTCGCACACGCCGCCATGACCAACAAGTGGTATCAGAGTGATCTTTATATATTTATATGTTAAATGTTATATGAGTTTTCTTGCATTGTTTATATAATATGAGATATGTATGAATGAATGGATAGTTATATTTTTTGAATATAAGTAATGATTCGTTAATTGTATGGTAATTATTGGGTTAAGTTTTGATCTTTTAATTTTTTTTCTTAGATCTTGTGTAAATCATTTTGAGACGTAGGAATTTTTGTAATTTATTTTGAATATTATTGTAATTATTCCAAACACCAGAATACAAAGAACGCACAAGATGAATGGCGAATTTACTGTTCACGATGGAAATTTACGGTTCATGACAGAAATTACTGTTCACAGGAAATTATTGTTCATGGCGGAATCTAGTGTTCATGAAAATTTACTGTTCATGCCAGAAAATAATGTTCGGCGACGGTGGCCAGCAGTGGGATTGGCGGCGGCAGTGGTGGCCGACGTTGATGGGGCAGCGATAGGAGAGTCTTGTCATCGATGGCAACAGTTATCACTTTTTAAGGAAGTTTCATACAAACCTTTATACCAACCAACTCTGTCACCATAGGGTTTGATAATAACCCTCCATCTATCAATTATCTTTTTAAACTTTTAAATTAATATAATTTTAAAATTAAATTTTAAATTTTAATTTTAATTTTAAATTTTATGAAAATTAGAAATTAATTTTTAATTTTTAATTTTTTGAAAATTAGAAATTAATAGGTTGATTGAGTTTGACCAAATCAAATAAAGTGTTTGTTTAATTAAGTCAAAGTCAACTATTTTGAAAGAATAATTATGGAAATTAATTTTAATTAATTTTAATTAAGAAATTAATTTTTTTCTTAATTAAATCGAATTTTGTTCAAAGCTTGGAGATTATGAAGATAGACATCATGAGTACAAGGCAATATTTGAGAAATACATTTTCTTGAAGTCTGCTTTGTAATTTTATTTCTTTATTTCAAGGGTTGTATCAATAGTCACTCGGTCCATTATTATCTTATTTGATTGTTAAATAATTATTTTAATTGTTATGTTTGATAACATGTCCATGCATTAGTCGATCACATACCATACATGAAAATCTCATACAGTTTTATTTAATCATACATCTCATCTGTAGAAACATAATTTATTGGGATTATCCTAAAATATTTATGTGTATTGTTTTATGAAATCAATTGCATGTAAACTGCTAAGTTTTAATTAGTTAAAACTTGATAATCACACCACACTAAGAGCTATAGTAACCTTTAGGATAACCAACTTTAGTAAAAGAGTTTATTAAATTTTGATGAATATACTTAATTAGTTCATCTAAGGTCACCTAATTATGACTTAGGCGCTTTAGAAGGTTAAATGAACTTAAACCAATGAGATTGACATAACTAATTATTAAATATTCATAGGGTTATTATTTTAACTAGTAATTAATTTGAAATTAATTAATTAGTTAATTAATTAGTTAAAATGGAAACACATAATCCTAAAATAGTGAGTGAGAGAAGGTTGATATGTCAATGTAAACTATAGTCTCCATAATAGTACAACACCGTGAGGTACAGTGAGGGCGTCGAGATGGCTTTGCTTTCATCCTCCTAAGGAAGGTTTCGAGCTGTACCAATACCAATGTTGGACTTCTTAAGAAGATAGGAAGAAATGATGTAGTTTAGTAGTGATCGACCCTAATGCGGCATATTCTAAATCAAATCATGGAATCTGAAATAATGGGTTACACTCACAAAGTCACAATTAAGCTTTCATGTAGATTGTTGTGACTTGACCAAACAAGCAATACCTTATTGTTAAAAGAGAAAATATGAAATATTTTAAGTTTTAATTAATAAGGATGAGAATGTCGCATAGACAATTTGAGGTTAATCTAAGTGACACTAATGTAGCACATTAATCATTGAGTTATTTTATCATGATTAGTAAATGTTAAATTTTGTATGTTTACTATGTTGCATTCATGCATCACGTTTACTTTTTGAATTCTAGATATTTATCAATTATATTGAATTTTATATGTTCTAAATTTCAATTATCATTATTATATCTACCATAGACAACCCTATTAATTGTTTACTCGTTCTCGAGAAATTGAATGGTGATAATTTCGTACGTTGAAAATCAAATATGAAGTTAATGCTCATGTGTGAAAACCATAAGTTCGTTCTTACTGAGAAATGTCCTGAGTAGCCTCTTATTAATGCCCCTAAGAATGTTAGGGACAAATATGATGTTTGGATCATATCAAACAACAAGGCGAAGTGCTACTTACTTGAGAGCACGAATGATGTTCTGGGAACCAAACATGAAAACATGGAGACTGTCTATGAAATTATGGAATCTCTACAGGCGATGTTTAGGCAGCAGTTTGATCAAAGTCGTCATGCGGCCACTAGGATATATATGAAAACTTAGATGAGAAAGGGTACTTTTGTGTGAGAACATGTTTTGAACATGATCAACATAATGTACGAGGCAGAAGTACATGTGGTGACCATTGATGAGCTGACTCAAGTTAGCATTACACTTGAGTCGCTCAAACCATCTTTTTCTGCGTTCACGACCAACTATGTTATGAACAAATTATAATTCAACATGACCTAATTGTTGAATGAACTGTAGACTTTAGAACCACTCAACTTGAGAATGACCAAAGAGGGCGAGGTAAATGTTGTCGAGCAAATGCCTTCTTCCATTGTTAAAAGTAATAAGAGAAAGAAGAACAATGGAAAGGGCAAAAGTAAGAACAAGAAAGGGAAGAAAGCCAAGACTCACCAAAAGTCAAGAAGAATAAGAAAGACAACAAGCCCAAAGGAAGATGTTTACACTATGGGGTTAAGGGTCATTGGAAGAGAAATTATAACAAGTATCTCTCCAAGCTGAAAAAAAAGGTAAATATGATTTACTTGTACTTGAATCTTGTTTGGTGGAATATGATTTGCCAACCTGAAAACTTGATTCAGGAGCCACTAACCATGTATGTTCTTCATTGCAGATGCTTAATTCGTCAAGGAAGTTAGCTGATGGCGAGGTCATTTTGCAAGTTGGCAGTGGTGCGCTCGTGTCAGCTAAAGCATTAGGGACAGTCCGTTTACTTTTTGGATATAATTATTAGTTTTGAGAAATGTTTATTATATTCCTAGATTTTTATGAAATTTGATTTCTCTTTCATTTTTGCAAGAACAATTGTTCAAAATTTATTTTATTAATAAAGAGTTTGTTATTTCTAAGAATGGATTCGATATTTATGATGCTAAAGTTATAAATGGACTGTATATGCTTAAACCGACTGAATGTGTGTTAAATAATTCTGAATTATTTAAAGTAGAAAAATCTAAAAGTAACAAACGACAAAGAGTTACTCACGATGATGATAACACATATCTTTGGCATTTTATGTTCGGACATATTAATTTAGATAGGTTAAACAGGTTAACTAAGCATGGCAGTTTGAGAGAACTAAACGTTGGAACTCTTCATATTTGTGAATTCTGTCTAGAGCGTAAAATGACTAAGAGACCTTTCACAGAAAAGGGCCAAAGAGCCAAGGAACCACTTGAGCTAGTACATAGTGATGTCTGTGGACCGATCAATATACATGCTAGAGGTGGGTATAAGTATTTCATCCTTTTTATTGACAATTACTCAATATATGGTTATACTTACCTAATGCAAAGAAAGTCTGAAACTTTCGAAAAGTTTAAAAACTTCGAAGCTGAAACTGAAAAACAATTAGATAAATCATTGAAAACCCTTTGATTCGATTGAGGCGCTGAATACCTGGATTTAGAATTCAAAGAATATTTTATGGAGTATGGAATCATATCCTAACTCACAGGACCTGGAATACCACCATAAAATGTTGTTGCAGAGAGGAGAAACCGAACCTTATTGGATATGGTTAGGTCGATGTTAAGCTACTCATCACTGTCACTTACATTTTGGTGATATGCACTACACACAGTAACTTACATTTTGAATATAGTGTCATTTAAGTGTGTAAGCAAGACGCCTTTAGAGTTTTGGAAAAGCTTCAAACCTAGTTTACCTCATTTCAATGTATAGAGGTGTCCAACTCACGTTCTTAGACCCAAGATCAGAAAGTTACACTCAAAGTCTTAGGTATTTATATTCGTAGGTTATGCTCTAGAGATTAGAGGTGGGTACTTTTATAGTCACAAGGATCAAAATGTGTTTGTGTCGACAAATGCAACATTCCTTGTGCATGACTATATGCAAAACTACAAACCTCGTAGCAAAGTAGTTCTCGAGGAATTAGTAGCTGATGAGATCATACCACCTTCAATTCTACAGATAAACGACAAACCATAGAAATCACAGTTCCTCCAAAGCAAGCCCCAGTACAACGTCATAGTGGGAGGGTTGTGAGATAACCAGTTCGCTATGAAATAGAAGCACATGTCCTAGTGTCAAACACTGATAAGGACGATCCATTGTCTTATGAATATGCAATGAATGATCCTGAAAAGGAGAAATGGTAAGAAGCCATGAACCAGGAAATGAAATCTATGTATTCCAATTTCGTCTGGGAACTTATAGATCCACCTGAAAATATCATGCCCATTGGATGTAAATGAATCTTCATGAAGAAAAGAGGTGCAGATGAGACATTAGAGACTTTCAAAGCACGGCTAGTATCCAAGGGCTATAGACAAAGGGAGAGAGTTGATTATGAAGAGACATTCTCCCATGTGACCATACTGAAAGCCATTCGCATCATTTTATCCATAGCCGCTAGTTTTGACTATGAGACATGTCATATGGACGTCAAGTAGCTTTTCTGAATGACTCTCTTGAAGAAAGCATCTATATGATGTAACCAAAAGTGTTCGTATAAAATGGGCAAGATCAGAAAGTATGCGAGTTGCTTAATTCCGTTTGTGGATTAAAGCAAGCATCTAGATCTTAGAATTTAACCTTTGATGAGATTATAAAGTCTTATGGTTTCGAGCAAAATGTTGATGAAGCTTGTGTTTATAAATACATAAATATAAGTTAGAGATTTTCCTAGTTCTTTATGTTGATGATATTCACTCACGCATCTTTTATTGATAAGGTGCTTTAGAGATTTTCTATGAAGAATTCCAAGAAAAGTCAACTATCGACCATACATGGAATTGTCCTCTCCAAGGAACAATGTCCTAAGACACCTTAGGAGGAAGAGGATATGAGAAAATTTCCCTATACTTCAGTAGATGGAAGTCTCAAGTATGCGTTGTTGTGTACTAGATCGGACATCTATTATGCAGTGGTAATTATCAGTCATTATCAATCGAATCCAGGTTTAGAACACTGGATTGCAGAAAAGCACATTTTCAAGTATCTTAGGAGAACGAGAAACTATATGCTTCTTTATTCAGGTGGTGACCTAAACCCTACTAGATATACTGATTCTGATTTTCAATCAGACAGTGATAGTCGAAAGTTGATATATGGACCAGTATTCACCATAAGTGGATGAGCTGTAAACTGGAGAAGTATTAAACAATCGATCACTGCATATTCCATTACGGAAGTCGAATATATAGCGGCTTGTGAAGCTGTAAAAGAGGCGGTATGACTCAGAAAGTTCTATACTGATCTGAAAGTAGTTTCAGATATGGACAAGTCACTAGTCCTGTACTATGACAACAGTGGTACGGTAGCAAATTCCAAAGAACCGAGGAGTCACAAGAGGGGCAAGCACATAGAGAGGAAGTATCATCATATGAGAGAGATCATGCAGCAAGGAATGTAATTGTTATGAAGATAGCGTCAGAATAAAATCTTGTTAATCCTTTTACAAAGACATTTCCTGCGAAATCATTTGAGGGTCACTTGCGTAACATGAGATTGAGAGAAATGCTTCATTTGCATTAAGGCAAGTGGGAGATTGTTGGGGAGCTATGCCATCAAAGCATGTGTATTGACATTTTGATATGAAATCTAATAAGGATTACATTTTTCTTATAATTGTTCTTTTAAATTATTGTTGAATAATATATAAACATATCTGAAAGTTTCATATTCATTAATGTGCTACGATCTTGTATTAGTACGAGAGGATTAAGATCACAGATAATGAATAAAATTGTCAGCATTATATTAAAGTATAGAATCTTTAATGAATGGTTGCTAGTACGATTCATTAAGCATTATGAATGCATGTTATCTAGATATTGATTATTGATGTGGATAGATATCTTAGTAGATGTGATTTATAGAATGAGATTATATATGACTGGATCGATGTGAATTAATATTTTTAACAACGTGTCGTTTATCATAAAAATTTAATACAGATTAATTCGATGATCATATGTAGATCGACATGAATCATGAGAAGTGATGAACTACTATGCATGTCTACTGGATCTTTTGATTTACACGTTACGGTTTATTATAAAGTTACGGTTTGTTTTGGAGATTCAGTGATATAGATGGCTTAGAACATGATCTTACAATATTTAAAATTCAAGCTTTTCTAACGGATCTTTTATTGGTTCCCTTAAGTGTTAATTTTAGAACTGAATGGTTATCGAGATCAACTTTATAATAAGATTATAAATTAGCCTTTCACTGGTGGATTAATGGTACTTAAGAATTAAGAAGTAATTAGAAGGGTAAAATGGTAATTTTGACCAGTTCTAATTTACAAACCAATAATTGTAGGACAGAACTACGTGAAATGATTATATCAGTGGACTACATGAGAATACTCTATAAATATAGATCGGTACTCGCTAAGAGTGCAATTCCATATTTATAGTGAAGTAATGATGGAATTAATAAATAAAATTATTTAATTAACGAGTTTAATTAATAATCTGGTTTATTAGAGCTTAGGATTATTGGTCAATGGTCCCCAAGTCACATATGTACTATGCAGTTTAGGGTGTGAATATTTCATGACATGTGTGATTAATTAATTAATTCAATTCTTTATATATATGGGTATATTCTGAATCAATATATATAAAGATAATTATCGATTTTTTTAGTTATCGATAAGCGAGACAAAATATCTAATTTATGAAATTAGATAATAATATAGATCAATTAAATCTGTTATTTATGAAATAACAGATAATTTAGTTGATTGGAATAATCAGATATGTTAATTTTGAATTAACAAATATCTAGATATTTAATTTGATTAAAATAAATATTTAATACACAATAATTATCACGTATCAATCATTGATCGGGTATCAGAGATTGACATTGACTATTGTAGTATAATACGACACTACAGTAGTGGGTGTGCAACACTGTAGTGCCATATGGCACTGCAGTTGTGCACAATAGCAATGTGTCACACTGCTATTGATAATTTTATAATTAAATATCATTTCAATTATCTCAACGTATCCGATACGCTATTATCCAGAAAATATACAGATATTATTCTGATGGCCTAAAATAATGAATCAGTTTGATCAATTTAATCAATTAGTTGAATCACATAATCAGTTCATCAGTCAAGAGTTGAAAGAAGAACACAATTCTCAAGAAGTGATTTTTCTACGATTAAGAGTTAATCAATCTCTAAAAGTTTCATCGTCATTGCAGTTGTGCACAATCGTTTCACAAAAGTCATTCTTAGTAAAATCTCTAGATCTCATGTGCTGAGTACATCTAGAGATGAAAAAGTGTATTCGTTATATTCTACGTGCCCACACACCCTAGTGCATTGAGAATTGACTTAGAAGATCTTGTTGTGGATCTCAGAATCTGTTAATCATTGAAACGATTTCGTGGGAACGAAGAATCGATTGGTTCCACGAGGACGCTTGACTTAGACTACAAAAAGTATATGATTCATAATCTTGTATGTTGTTAATTTTATATATAAATATATAATGAATCATGGATGATTGAAAATAGTTTTCAATAAACAAAATTTGTTATTGTAGCGCTGCACGATTTTGTTTTCTTAAAATATTTGATTTTTATTAAAAATTTAGTTTTTAAAATGGTCACGCGCCATGCGCTTCTGACCAACAATAATTACTAGTACTAATTTCTCCATCCGTTAGTATGTCGTCTCGGCCGCCACCAGGCTCTTTCTTATATAGTAGTAATTACCAGTACTAATTCCTCCTTGATGAGTACGGCACTGACGAATACTTCAGAAACGGTAATATATTGCAGGAGTTGTTCACCCGGTACTGGTTTAGAGAGTAGATGGGGAGTTTTTCTTAATTTTTTGAATAATGGTTTGCACTTATCCGTCGACCTTGAGATGAATCTGTTCAGGGAGGTTAATCTTCCTGTCAGCCCCTATATCTCTTTCTGGTTCTTTGGACATTTCATCTTCATGATTTCCTTTACTTGATTTGGATTTACTTATATCCCCCATTGCGTCACCAGATGTCCGAGGAACTTTCCCGCTGCTACCCCGACAATGCATTTTTTGGATTCAACTTCATTAAGTTTTTCCTTAGGACTGGAAAAGATTCTTTGAGATCTTGGACATGGTTTCCTCGTTTCCTGCTTTTGGCCAACGTGTTGTCCATGTATCTTTTGATTTGTTCATGGAAGACTTTGTTCACAAGCCTCAGATAAGTTTCGTCTGTGTTTTTCCAGCCAAAAAACATAACCTTATAACAATAGATACCATATTCCATAATGAAAGAAGTCTTTTATTGATCAGGTTGGAACAGTTTTACTTGATCATATTCGGAGTATGTGTCCATAAAGTTGAGAAGTTTGTATCCCAAAGTGGCATTCACCATCTTATCTATCCTTGGGGAATGATTTATTTAAGTCGGTGAAGTCCACACAGATCCTCCATTTGAAATTTTTCTTCTGTACCATCATGACGTTGGCCAACTACTCTAGGTAGTTAACTTCTTAGATGAAACCAGCCTCCAAGAGCTTTTCGACTTCTTCCTTGATTGCCTTATTCCTTTTTGGGACAAAGCTTCTCTTCCGCTGCTTTACTAGTTTTATAGCTAGATCAGTATTCAACTTGTGACAAATATTTTCTTCAGAAATACCCGGCATCTCTTGCGCCGTAGTCGCAAACACATCCATGTTTTCCACCAATCTTTCTTTCTCATCTTTTTTAAGGCAGGTAACGACGTTTGTCATCTTCTGTGTTCCTTCTTCCAAACATGCAAGTTCCATTTCTTCTCATGCCTCGTACCTCAGGCCATTTTGCCCATCTTCCTATGATTGCTATAAATTCGTGGGTCGCTTACCTTTTTCTTTTTCTATAGCATTTTACTTGAAAAATTCTAGAGTGGTCACAGAACAAATGCGGGTAGCAGCTTGATCTCCTCTTATTGTTTTAAATCCCTTAGGTGATGGATACTTCAGTACTTGGTAGAAAGTCAAGGGGACGACTTTCATCTTATTGAGCGAGGTCTTCCCCGTGGATGATGTGTTCAGGATCATGAACTCGATCATGTAGTTAAAGGTTTCTACGTTCACCTGGAGAGTGAGGGTTCCTTTTGAGTAACTAATGGCTATGTTGAAGCCTATAAGTGTTTGTGAAGTTCCTTGTAGCTTTGTTCTTCCATTGACATTTTCTCCATGATCGCCCGATATAGAATGTTCACAACTCTCCCGTCGTCGACCAAGACTCTCCTCAGTAAGCAATTACCGACTTGCATTGAAATGACAAGAGCATCGTTGTGACACTCATCCTACTCTAAGTCTAGGTCATCAAATATCAACGAGGGATTTTCACTAAAACGTGAGGGCTCTTCCAGGTGTTTCTCTAGTATCAGTTTCTTGCAGTACATTCTTCTTTCCTTCCTAGTTGTCCCTTCCTATTCTGTGAGCGCAATAAATGTGTCGATGACACGGAGGGTTTGTTTCCCATTGTCACGCTTGTCCTCCCTATGATTATCCTTTTTAACTTCCCATTTTGATTCTTATTTTTCATTAAACTGATGGAGATATCCGTCTTTAATTAGTTGCTCGATGTAGTCTTTAAGTTGGAAATAGTCCTCTGTGTAATGCACGTTGCTCTTGTGAAAGAAGTAGTACTTGTCTTTACCTTTGAAATGTGGTTCTTTTGTGAGCAGGGCTGGTCTTTTCAGCCAAGGCTTGTCTTTGATCATGTCTAGGATTTGGTTTACCGGAATGGTCAGCGGTGTGTAAGCCTTGTCCCTTGGGTGTATTCTGTCTGAGTCCTGTCTTCGGTTCGGATCTCGAACTCCTTTCACGCTTCCTTGATTCCTCAGTCTTCCGTTCAGCTGCTTTCAATAGGCTTTTTTCTCCTCTTTAAGAGTAATATAGGCTTGCGCCCATTGAAAGGTTTTTTCCTTGGACAGCGGTTTTACCGTGGATAGATCTTAGAACATCAATTTAGAGTCTAACCCCCTTATGAAGGTCAATCTAGAAACTCGATCATCACAATGCTCGACTTTTACCATTTCGTCCTTAAATCTGTGGGTGTATTCTTGTAGTGACTCCTCTCTCTTTGCAAAAATCATCAAGAGATAATATGTGTCTTCCATGACTGCCTGATAGGTGGAGTGCTGTTCTAGGAAGATAGAGGACATAACAGTAAAATTAGTAATCAAATGCATAGGGAGGGAATGATACCATTTCAAAGCTGTCATGTACAGGCTAGTGGGGAATATCCTGCACATCAATTTATCATTGTGTTGGTATAGTGCCATTACTTGTCTGAACTATCGGAGGTGGTCCATGGGATTTGTTCTCCCTTCATAACTTTAAATTTTGGGGCCACAAACTTTTTGGGTACTGGTGTCGTCAGGATTTTAAGACTTAATGGAGTACAAGTGAGGGATTCATGGTCAGTCTTTCCCATACTTTCCAGGTTTCTCATATCCATCATTTTTCACTCCAATAATTCCTCCATTGCTTCTTTTGTTATGACCCGGGACTATCAAGCTTCTCGCATAGCCTCTTTTACGTGGTTTTAGGATTGGACTTCTACTTTGTCACGTTGTATATTTTTATTGTTCTCGTGGTTCTCCTGCCTTACATTTTGCCTGTTATTCCCGAGTGGATTTTTCATTCCTCGTTATTCACCATTTGACTGACTTCATCACGTGTCCTTGTCAGCTCTCGCTGAAGCGTGTTGATCTGGTCCTACACAACCTGTCATCCGCTGTGCAGTACTTTCCATATTCCTCCTTTCCATTTTCTGCATCCCGTTTAGAATTGTCTGCAACATTTTCATCGGTGGGGTTGGTTGATCCTTATGATTGTCTCTGTTTCTACTCTCGTTGCCCTCATTCACGGCTACATTTGATCTGGTTCTATGCATTGTCAGTGTTTCCGGGGTGGGTTTCACGAGCTTTTTCTCTCAGCTCTTAATGAAAGTACCAAAATGTAAAGTATTTTTCCTTCATGTTTGCATAAGTTACGAAGACAATTATGGGAGAAGAGTAAATGCTCTTCGTAAAACTTCTTTTTGGAATCAATCCCATTTCATTTATTACATGAGTTTGCATTTATAGATTCTTTCCAGGACATTAAGAAATTAATAAGAAAATTGAGGGAATGGCCTCACTTCCCCTAGATTTTCAGTAGTGTCATCATGCTCCTAAGATTATCTCCATGCTTGTGGGATCTTTCTCAAATATGGCCCACATATATTGTATGTTTCTTTAAACTACTATGTTGACTATATTGCCTTTATAATTGTTGAATCAATCGTAATCGTCTGATCCCTCTTGTAGTTCTGATTTTCCTATTCCCATTTTTTCACGGTGGAGATCTTCTCACTCCATCTTGATTGATTCTCCTCCATTCACGTGACATGGTGATGATTCACGTGACATTCTGAAGATTTTACACATGTCCAATATTAAATTACAAGCATAATCGATAAAGCATGAAGTGTATAGCCTTGAGAATCTATATTTTATATAACTCGTAATCGAGTGATTTTATTAGAGTAAAATATAGAATAATGAAGATAACTAAAGAATAAAATATTTATTTTTATTTTTATTATGTGATATTTATTCATAAAATTATAAAATAAAACTAATGGTATTCAACAAACGGGTGAAGATCAATTACACAATAAATTCTAAGAAGTACGAAAGATAACCCAGAACACACACAATGAGAATACTTAGAAACTTAATTTTTCATAACACATATAGTTTTAATATATTAAAAAAGTTAATGTGATTTTGACAATGAGAATAGTCAGAAATTTATCAGTCTTAAAATTTTATATAACAGTGAGAATATTTAAAAAAATATTTCTCTTCATTTAGCCGATCTAGTGTCAAATATTATTATGATATTGTGTCATTTATTTATAGTTCAAATTACAGATATTAATAGCGTTAAGCTATTTTGTTGAAAAAATTAAATTATGTTAAATTATGGAATAGTTCATTTTTAAATTTAGGTAATCAGAATAAAAAAATCGTAAAGTCAAATCAATCATTTAAAAATATAAAACTTTTCATTTATTTGAAAATTATCAATCAATATATGGCTCGCATATTCAATGTATCTTAAAAGAAAAACAATAAAAAATTTAAGGAAATGAGTTGACATAATATATTGAAAATAAAATACAGCAGCCTAGGCTAGCTATAAGATATTTGTTTATTTTTCTTAAATTGCAAAAGAAAGTCTTGTTCAACGTACGTACGGACGAGTTTCAAATTACGTGTACGGATTGGAAAGAGATATTGTGTTGATCCATAAAGAAATTATATCTCTACGTTGAAAAAAAGGATCATTTCTATGAAATTTAAATGATTTATATATTCATGCACTTTATAATATTGCCCATTTATAAATATATGAATATTTAATATGTGGTCGATAGCATAGCTGAGTAATAATAAATACATCTCTTATAAACAAGTTTTAAATTTAAATTCTCTTATCTCTAATTTAATAAAAAAATATTTAATTTTACAAACGGAAGATGCATCTGACACTGATTACGCATACAATTTATAATTATCTTTAGATAAAATACAAAAAACATGTGCAGTTATAATATTTTAATCACACATTCACACCGTTTTTTTTGACTAATTGAGCATTACAATGTTTATAATTAAGCACCTTGTTACGTTCTCCATAATTTTAAAGTCCCTCGACCTAAAATAACGTTTAAGTATTAAAGTCTCTCAACCTAACATAATGTTTATAATTAACTGATTTTTTTCCTTTTGAACATGGACAAAGGAAGCAGTGGAAACATTCTTTCAAAAAAAATAATTTGAGTTCTAAAAACTCATTCTTCCATTTTGAGTTCCAAATTTTCGTGAAGAAATCAAAGGAAAAAAGAAAAAAAAACATTTTGATTTCAAGAAATGAATACACAATAGACTTCCTCATGGAGGCTTCTCTTTAACAGACGACTCCCCAGTTGAGTCACCATTATTTCGGGGATGGATTTCGGATCGCATCGGGTCATGAACAGAGAGTCATCTAATCATTGGAAAAGCCTTGGGAACATAGAGGTCTAGCGTGGAGGAAATGATGAGCATCATTAGTGGCATAGAAGGTGACAACCACCGGCAAACGCATCTCTTTGGGGTTGGAAAGGTAGAGAGCCCCCAAATTTGTGTATAATGTCCAAATATCCAACCCCTTTCAATAGAAGTGTTAAGCACATTTATATAGAAAGTAAGGGGTAAACCATATTTTATGATTGACAAATCAATGATTGCTAAGTGTAAGTAGAGGTCAACGTATAGGACGCTGCCACGTGTTCCTCGGTTCATCCTCAACGAGAGAACGGCGCATCTAAAACCTCCTGAGGAGGTCATGACGGAGGACCGACACGATGAATCGCATCATAATCCTACCAAGCCGTATTCCTCCAATTTCATTCTCAAGGTAGTAAGAGTCCATCCTAGTATTGTCACTTGACTTGACAGTTACGGGTAAATAATCACATGGGTCCGACCAGTGCTGGTGGACCCAACATGTATATCTAGGGTAGAAAATTCATGTATAAACCTTAGCCCCCTATGCAAGTTCAAATGTGTCGCACTTGAACTCGTACATAGTATTGATATGTGTTATGATCTTACTTAATGAGTCACCGAATTGTGAGATGTTCAATTGTGACGACGAATGTTTCTTCACTAAATCAGTCATGCAGGGTCATATTCATTGCTGTAGTCCCCTGTTGGATGTGATTATATAACAATTGCTTTCATTTAGCCTCCCATAATGAATGCAAGAAGTAGTTGACTACAGGGAGCCTCACTCAATAAAAAGTCTGATCATGGCGATGTTCACTGAAGAATGACTAGCTGAAAATATATATATACACACTAGCAATGCACAACCTTATGTTCAATGTTTAGCACGAGTGAATCTATACAATAATATTTATATCATATGCATGTTCACGATGTGGGTTCAGATGACAATGTATCATAACAAGTTAACAGAGTCAAACAACGTTCTTTAACTATATCATGGTCATATATGACATACGTCTCAACGATACATTAATATTTTACATTAATAGAGATAATTCATCAGAGTCATTACCATCACTTTCCAATATTAATGATACGATAGAACTGAGCGAGAAAAACTCACCAGAGAGGAGTTTAACCAACGTAGCATAACATCGAGATAACATTTACCCAAAAGAAAATATAATCATGGCAGAGTTCGTCAAGAAATTTCTCTGCGCTGGGTAAACACGTTTAGACAATTCAACTTGCGAGAGCGCATATACGTAGGAACCTGCACGACATTGCTCAAGAAAGCACACACATATATATAAAAATGTAATCAAGTTTCCTAAGAAGACATGTGCATATTGAATTGTCCTTAATGGTCATACTTAAAGGGTTATATATCCGTTCGTACTTCAGATTTTTATCATGCTTCGTTATCATGCATATCTACTTCACACATACATTGCTCTTACACACGACTTTTACCATAAGCACATCCATAATAAATACCCAAGTCAGATTCAATCCATACGACTAAAGCCCCATTCTGCGGCAACGGGCAAAGCAAAATAGTCAAGACAATTTGTATATTTCAAACACGTTCGGTGGCCAAGTTCCGCTTTGAAGGGTATCGCAACGACGGCTAAGTTCTGCCCAGCTACCGTTGCTAAAATGTCTTCATTGCATTTCAGGGAAAAACTTTACTGGGCGTCTTAGGCGCATCCCGGGGACGTACTCTGTCGAACCGTCTCAAATGCATTCCAGAAGAAAACTTTGCTGAAACGTCTTAAGTGCGTTTCAGGAACAAATTTGCTGAAACGTCTTAAACGCGTTACAATAACATATTCCCCCAAACATTTCAGGAGCAATCTTTACTGAAACATCTTAAACACATTTCAGGAACAATCTTTGCTGAAACGTTTTAAATTTAGCTAAAATGTCTTAAACGCATTTCAAGAATAAACTTCACTGAAACGTCTTAAAAGCCTTTTGGGAACAATCTTTGTAGAAATGTCTAAAATGTGTTTCAGAAACAATCTTCATTGAAACATCTTAAACGCGTTTCAAATTCAATATTTGTTGAAACATCTTAAATGCATTTTAGGAGCAATCTTTACTGAAACATATTAAATGTGTTACACGAACAATCTCGCTTAAACGTCTTAAACGTGTTTCAAGAATAAACTTCGTTGAAACATCTTAAGTGTGTTTCATGAACAATCTTCGCTGAAACATCTTTAAACGCGTTTCAGGAACAATCTTTGTTGAGACGTGTTAAACGCATTTCAGGTTCAATCTTTGCTGAAACATCTAAATGCGTTTCAGGAATAATCTTTGCTGAAACGTCTTAAGTACATTTCGGGAACAATCTTCGCTGGAACATCTTGAACGCGTTTCAGGGATAAACTTCGCTGAAACGTTTTAAGTGCGTTTCAGGAACAATCTTCGCCGAAATGTCTTCAAACTCATTTCAGGAACAATCTTTACTAAAATGTCTTAAATACATTTCAGGAACATTTTTTGCTGAAACGTCTTAGATTCGTTCTAGGATAACGAACCCAACATAATTTTTTGGTTCATTTTGATAACTACAAAAGTCGTAGTAAAAATTACGATGCTAAACATCTTTCAGTTCTAAGTCATCCCTCGTAACAAGTTTTTCATCATCTTAAGTGCGCTTAATGGCAATTTTTTTATTGTCAATAATCCTACGCTACATATAATAGTTACACTTAGTGGTGATTTTTACTCAACAATCCTAAGTCACCCCTCATGGTAATTTTGTCGTTACCTCGAATGTATTTAGCGGTAATTTTTACTCAATAGTCCTAAGTCACCCATTGTGATAATTTTGTCGTTACCTTGGGTGCACTTAGCGGTGATTTTTGCTGAATAGTCCTAAGTCACCCCTCATGGTAATTTTGTCGTCACCTCGGGAGCACTTAGCGATGAATCGTCGACCCGCCTATTAAGGTGATTTTATTGTCACCGAGGTAGCAATCGACTTGGAATACTCTACTTGAGGTACCAGACATGGTTATTTCCTGTTACCATGGGTGTGTATAACCAACATGAAAGTATTTCCACTATGTGGTATTAGTGACACAATTAGAGGAAGCCGGAAGCCCTTTTCACAATGATAATGTAGCTATGGACAATAAAATTTTCATAAAAAACAAGTTCTTATTCTTCTTTTTACTCGATTATTGGTCATAAAGAGAATCTCCTAGTAAAATAGAAAACTGGTTGTGAGAGTAGATTTTTCAAACAGAAACAATAGTATAGAATATGTATATATTGATATCTTCCCCTCTTCTTGAAGTTTAAAGAAATATGTCATTTTTTTCTGCCATGACTAAATTCAATAATTATGTAGAGACTAAAAGTCAATATATAATAGCCAATATACATTTAGATTCTCTCATATGCATACTAAAGCCCCATTTAGGCGTGATTCAGATTCATGTGGGAAAGATCATGAGGTAGTGTAAATAATAAATAATTTCATAAATACTTACAATAATTGGATCGATAAATCCATGAATACCCATAAAAAATGATAGATCCAACAATTCCCTCAGTATGAGTCAGATAACAAATAATCAGTTAAGAAACCTGCATAATAAATTGATCGATAAATCTCAAATATATATAATAGGTCAATGGATAATTTGGATATCTCCATGATGAGCTCGATAATAAGTCCATAAATCTCTTTGATACATTAATTAATAAATCTAGAAATCTTCGTCGATAATAAGTTCATATTGTTCCCAGGCAAGGAAGGGTGTAATACCCCAAAGAATTCATGGGTAATTTTGTAATTTTAAAAAACCACACTCACACCTATATGTATTTACACCCTAGCGTATCTACCTCATTCTCCATCTCTTTTGCACAAACCCCTCCCCTGTAACCACCCACAACTCCCTCCTTCCCCATTTTCTTTTAATTCCCAAACCATCCCTTTAATTGCCATTCTCTCTTTGTTTTATCTCTCTGGCAGCCCTCTTCCTCAGGAAAAAACTCCATTGATTATAATTCTTTCAACTTCATCTTCTTCTTTTTCTAATTTAATTAAGTATTCAATTTTTCCTTCTTACCTTTCTTTTCTATTTTTCTTTCCTATTTTCTCTCTCTATTCAACTTAGATTTTAGTTAATACTTTGATGCATCAATATGAATTTTTCTCTCTAAGTTCCAGCAGTTTACATTCTTGATCATCTCTATCTTGTTCAATTACTCCTGCATCGTCCATCGATTTTGGTAAGGTATTTTATTTTCTTTCTCTCATTCTCGTCATTTCTACCATGTTTCTCTCGGTTTCTTTGCCCTCTCACTGAACTCATCCATATTTTCCTTTTCGTTTCTCTAATTTCTTTCATTTGGGCAGCCTTCAATCATCATTTTTCTAGATCGTTGCTTCATCATCATCGTCGTTGCCTTCATCATTGGTAAGCTTGATTTCCTTCCTTCTCTCTCAATTCTGTCCAGAATGTAACTTGATATTTTGATTCAGTTGGCTTTGGCCAGACCCATTTATCTCCCTCGTCCCCCCCTCTCCAGTGCGTTTCTCTCTCTCATTCGTCTCCCTTCTCCCATCTGTTTCTGTTTATCTTGGTCTCTCTCTCTCCTTCGTCTTTTCTCCCCCTCTCTGTTGCGTCTCTCTCTCATTCGTCTCCCTCTTCCCCTCTTTTTCTGCTTCTCTCAATCTCTCTTTCTCTCCTTCGTCTCCGTCTTCCCCTCTGTTTCTACATCTCTCATTCTCTCTCTCCTCATCTCCCCCCTCTGCAGCATCTCTCTCTCTCTCCCCTTCATCTTCCCCCATTTCTGTTGTATCTCTCTTTTCCTCTCCCTCTTCTTCATCTCCCTTTTCTGTTCCTCCCCTTCTCTTGAACTGGTTCACCTGAACCAGACCAGTTCATTTAGAATGGGTCGAACCAGTTTAGTCAGGCCAGACCAGACCAAATTGGCTCAGTCAAGCCAGACCAAACTGGTTCAACCTGAGCAGACCGAACCGGCCCAAAACAGCAGAACCGAACAAGTTCAGACCACTCGAACCTTATTGAACCATTTTCAACCGCTTGATAAGTTACACCCGATGTGGTTTCCACCTGTTCCCAACCCCACTTAGTTAACTAAATAATTGTAGATATTATATGAATTTGTTGTGATCTGGGATCCTTGGATTTCAGGTCATTAGTTATTGAATTTAATTCATAGCGATTCCAGGTAAGTGGTTTTACATAATAATTCGGTTCATATGTTATAAGTGTAGAATATATAATGTGAAATTGTTTTATTATTCATTTATGTTCAATCTTATGATCAAGTGATTTATTTATTTTTCATATCACGATGTTATATATGATTATTATTTGAGTAATACATGTAATCGTTATATCATTTATGTTCATGAACAAGATATATGTTAATTCCAGTGAAATGATAAGTAAATAAGAAGTAGACTTAGTCATGTCCCTTGGTTATCAAGTAACCAGCTTGTTTACGTCATGTTATCAAGTTATACGGTTGGGTGTCACCAAGTTCCTGTTAGCGTCCTTAAGGTTCAGTAACCTTAAGTGACATCAAGTTTCAGGACACTCAATCTGTCATGTTCACGTTCATGTTACAAGATTAAGTTCAAGTTGTGAATTAGTTCTGGTTAGGTTGTTAATCGAGAGATATGCCTAGTCGAATTATGATCAAGCAAGTATAAGTATCGGCATGTATAGTACAAGTGCAAGTTATATGTTAACCATGAAATCGGTGTGTTATTACAAGTATTTTATGTAACCAGTGAACGTGTGAAATAAATTTACATAAGTTATATGTTTACATTTATGTCATGTGGAACTTATTAGTATGTAAATTTACATACTGAGTATTTTTAATACTCACCCCCCATAGATTATTGTGTTGCAGGTGATGGTGAGCAGAAGGAGTGTGGGACTGTCATAGCAAGCATGATTATGATTTTTAAGTTAAGCTATAACATTATGACTTCAGTTATTTTAGAAATTTATGAATATTCATGTTTAACTTTCATGTCTTATGGATTTTCATGTTTCACCTTATTACAGTTTAATGAATCAATTATTTTAGTTTAATGAGTTAATATTCTCTTAAAATAATTTTATGCTTCCGTCATTTAACGTTAAAAATAGGACAAAATTAGGGTTTTTAATTTAGGTATTTTCTCAAATTAGCGTTTTAATTGAATTGTGAATTTTTGAGCATGTTTAACTCTTGGGGATCGGGGTGTTACAAAGGGTCTTCGAACGTTCGTCACTAAGTCTGAAAACATATACTACACGTTAGGGATTGTCGACTTCAAGTATGTTTAGTCATAGATCATGTGAGGTTTATCGTTACGTCACATAGGCATCATGTGGGTGTATTTAGATGTCACGTGTTCAATCTTGACATGTCACTCTCAGTGACGTGGATCCATAATTACATTAACCCCGTGTTGAAGGCATAACAATGAAGCTTGGAAATTACTTCTGATTTAAGTGTTGTGATATTCTAACTATTTGTAGGCTTGATATATCCATCCACTTTTCAAATAAATAATACGAACATATATCATTGTTTTATTATTATAGTGTAAGAAGAGATCTTATTTTAGATAGAACATCTGAGAGAATTCGCAGACTCTGAAATAAGTCATAGGAGTCCCTAGGACCCCTTTTGATGATAGATGGCGCATGAGGACTCTCCACGCCTAAGGATCAAGCGTGAGGGGCTTCCCACGCCTAAGGATCAGGCGTGGGGGATTCCCCACAGTTGGCACCAACAGGCGCTAACACGGCGTTAGGGCCTTAGGGAGAGGGTCTCTCCCCTTTCCCCTCTTCTATATAAACAGTCGAGATGAGGGGGAGCTCAATCCATTTCTTCTTGATTTTGGCTATCTCAGTACATTGTTTCCCTCTTTTTTTTAGAAACCACCATTATCTCTTAAAACAAACAAGAAAGTTTATGAAGATGAAGATGGATCAAATGTTTTCAAACCCTTCAACCATTTTTTTGAAATATCTAAACCAAGAATAAAACACAGATAGCCAAAGTTGTTGCCCATTTTTTTGTTTAATACCTTCAAGTTTTTGCCAAAATGCAGTTTTTCTTCTACCAAGTAGAGACTCAATAATGTTCCAGAAATGAGAAAACCACTTTCTTCACCATTTTTAAAGATTCACATCTTTGTCTTTTTTTTTTACTTTCAACCATGGAAAGAGTCCAAGAACAGAACTGAGTATGGAAATTATTGTTATTTTTTAATCATCCAAAGCAAAATGAAACCCATGACCGAATACATAATTATACAAGAAACTCATTTTTTTTCCTTTTGAACATGGATGAAGGAAGCAGTGGAAACATTCTTTCAAAAAATAATTAAGTTCCAGAAACTCATTCTTCCATTTTGGGTTCTAAATTTTCGTGAAGAAATCAAAGAAAAAATGGAAAAAACATACTAATTTCAAGAAATGAATACACAACATGCCTTCCTCATGAAGGCTTCTCTTTGACAGATGACTCCCCAGTTGAGTCGTCATTATTTCGGGGATGGACTTCAAACTGCATCGGGTTATGAACAGAGAGTCATCTAGTCATTGGAAAAGCCTTGAGAACATAGAGGTCTAGCGTGAAGGAAATGATGAGCATCCTTAGCGGCATAGACGGTGACAACCACTAGCAAACGCACCTCTTTGAGGTTTCTAAAGAGAGGGAAAGGTAGAGAGAGCCCCTAAATGTATGTGTATAATGTCCAAATATCCAACCCCATTTCAATAGAAGTGTTAAGCACATTTACATAGAAAGTAAGGGGTAAACCATATTTTATGATTGACAAACCAATGGTTGCCAAGTGTAAGCAGAGGCCAATGTATAGGATGTTGTCACGTGTTCCTAGGTTCATCCTCAACAAGAGAACGACGCATCTAAATCTTACTGAGGAGGTCATGACGAAGGACCGACATAATGAACTGCATCCCTAATCCTATCAAGTTGTATTCCTCCAATTCATTCTCAAGTCTTGTCACTTGACTTGACGATTATGGATAAATAATCACAGAGGTCCGACCAGTGCGGGTGGACCTAGCGGGTATGTCCAGAGTAGAAACTTCATGTATAAACAGACTTCATACTAAAAACTCAATGATTGTGAGTTACACATATACTTGAAAGAACAAACTTATTTACTCTCCTTGACATAACATGCTAATTTTTAGAAAATATCGACACTCTCCCAAAAGTGCAAAATGGGTTAAATGATAAACATATGTAATTATGCGAGTAGAAATGCTAAAACTAACAGATTTTTTATAAGGAAACCAGCTAGAAAAATCTTAAATTATAGAGATTAAATTATTAAAAATAATTATGTAGAGTGTATGATTGGAAAACAATAATGTATACAATTTTAACAATATAATCTTAAAGTTTATTTGTAAACATCGTCTCTAGATCAATTATAAATATGATCAATAAGCAATGTTTATATTTAAAAATCAAATGAGTCAAAGGAAGGGTAAAAGAAATACTTACAAAAGTAGTAAAGGAGAAGGTCAACAACTCGAGAAAAGTTCTTTGTATTAACAAAACTGATTTTCTTTACAATACCCATAAGGATTCTACAATGCATACGTAAAAAGCTAGGTTAAAAAGAAAAGAAGAAGAATCAAAATCGTTGGGAATAAAATCATCCTCAACCAATCACAATGCACAAGGAGAATATTCTCAATTAACCAACTTTGTCATTTTGCAAGGAGAAAACCGTGGAGAAGAGAGAGAAGATAACCAAATGGCACCAATGAAGAGGAACCACAAAGCAGCTGACATGGAGAGAAGCTTAAGCTGACACGGAGAGAAGCTTGAGTCTTAATATCCCCCCTCAAGTTGAAAGAGGTTCAGCCACTTTTAACTTGAAAAGGTAGGGAAGTTGAAGACTTAGTGACTTGTAGTTTGGACTTCAGGAAGTGAAACCTATCTTTAGAGTGCACATTGGTTAAAATGTCGGCAGTTTGATCATGAGAAGGAACATATAGAATCCGTAGGAACTTGGACAAAACCTGATCCCGAATGAAGTGTTGATCTATTTTTACGTGTTTGGACCTGCCATGTATGATTGGATTGGAAGTTAGAGCAGCTGCACCACAATTGTCACACCAAATTGTTGAAGGCAGTAATGGAGAGACATGAAGCTCCTGCAGAAGAGATCTCAGCCAAAGAAGCTCAGCTATTGTATTTCTTAATGCCCTGTATTCACTCTCAGTACTTGAGCATTAGACCAAGTTTTATTTTTTGGATGACCAGGAGATGAGAGAATGGCCAAGATAGACTGCATAACCTCATGTACTTCTGTCATCATCATGATTACTTGCCCAGTCTGCATAAGAGTAGGCTCAAAGATGAAGAGTGGAGGCTGGCAAGAGTTAACCCTTGAGAAATTATCCCTTTGAGATACCTAAGAACTCTCTTGCAGGCTTTCCAGTGCATTGAGGTTGGTTGATGAAGAAATTGACTCAACCTATTGACAATAAAGGAGATCTCTGGTCTTTTTAAATTAAGATATTGAAGTGCACCAATAGCGCTTTGATACAGAGTAATGTCTGGAAATGGATCACCATTATGTAGAGATAATTTGACTGATGAGCTTGTTGGAGTAAAGCTTGGCTTAGCACCATCCATCTTTGTTTTCTTGAGAAGTTCATGAATGTGCTTGTACTGAGAAAGATGTGTGGTAGAAGTTGTTCTTGTTACCTAAATTCCCAGATAGAAGTGCAAGGGGCCAAGGTCTTTCAGAGCAAACTTCTGATGCAAACATGTGACACACTGAGTGATTAGAGAGGAGTTGTTGCCAGTAACCAGAATGTCATCAACATAAATGAGCATATATAAAATAAGAGTGCCCTACTTAAAGACAAAGAGGGAAACATCATATTTGGTGTGAATAAAACCCCACTAAAGCAAGGTGTGTCTTAGCATCAAACCAAGCCATATGTGTCTGTTTTAGACTATACAATGTAAGGGTGTGCACGGTTCAGTTCGGTTGGTTAGTAAAGCATTTTTGTAATCAAACTAAATTCACCAGTAACCTATATACCAAACTGAACCTAACCGGTGTAACTAAAAGAATCGAACCGAATGAAACTGAAGTAATCGATTCGGTTCGATCGGTTCATAAAAATTCTGCACACCCCAAATACAAATGCCTTTTTAAGCTTGCAAACATGATCTGGTTCTGTGGGATTTGTAAAACCTGTGACTATTCATAAACATTGCCTCATCTAGAACTCCATTGAGAAAGGTATTATTGATATCTAACTGTTTCACTGGCCAGTTAAAAGTGAGAGCAAGAGTAAGGATTGTCCTGATAGTGCTGTGTTTTAACCACATAGCTGAACGTTTCATTGTAATCTATGCTAGGGTTTTGGTGAAACCCCTTGGTAACTAATACGGCCTTTAGCCGCTCAACTGAATCATCTGCATTCAATTTCACTTTGTATGCCCATTTATTACCAATAAGGTTCATAGAAGGAGAAGCAGGGATAAGAACTCATGTGTCATTTTTAATAAGATCATCATACTTCTTATGCATCGCTTGTTTTCAGAGAGGATCTAGAAGGGCTTGCTTGGTGAAAACTGGTTCTTCTAAAGGGATTAGGGATGGAAGAGGATGGTTGGTGCTAAGATAAAGCTTAGGTTTTAGGGAGTCAGTCTTGGTTATTATGATCGTTGGGTGTTGTGATAGGAGAAGATTAGGAACAAGGTTAGAGGAAGTAGGTATAAACTCGCTAGGCTGAGGAACCTCAATTGTGATAGGTATAGAGAGATCATATGATATGTCAGGATACCTAGAGGTCTGAGTAGTAGAGTAAGCAGTAGAAATGGGTATACCAGATGTAAAAACATGAATTGAAGGTGAAGGAGAGAGACTTACATCGGTAGTTGCTGAAGAAGGAGCTCTCTGTGAAGGAGTACCTGAAACAGTAGACGAGATATATTGTCCTGCACTTGGCAAAGGCAAGAATGGAAGTGAAATAGTGTAAGTAGTTGGATAAGGTGAGTGATGCATGTTTGGAGTGAATGTTATGTGAAATGAGAATGGGAACTCAGATTCATGAAATAAGACATGCCTAGATATATAGAGCCTCCCTAAGCTATGAAGACATCCGTAGCCCTTATGACTAGGTGAGTACCTAACAACACCTAAAGAAAGAACCTAAATTAGAGTTTGTGGGAGTTATAAGGCTTGGGATATGGTAGGTGGATGTATCAAAGACTTTAAATGCTTCTAATCAGGGCGATGCTTGAACAGAACCTCAAAGGGAGATTTATTAGAGAGAGTGGAGGTGGGAGGTCTATTTATGAGATAGATGGAACATTGGAAAGCATCCCACCAGAACTTGAAAGGAAGAGAGGCATGAGCTAGGAGAGTGAGTCTTGTCTTAGTAATGTGCATGTGTTTCCTCTCTACATTCCCATTTTTTTATGGATGTAGGGCCATGGATGTCTAACTAGAATCTCTTGAGATTCCAAGAAGGCTCTAAAAGGTCGATACTCCCCTCCCCAGTTAGTTTGAACCATTTTAATAGGGAGATTGAACTGTTTTCTGCCATTTTCTAAAATAGAATAAATGTGTCTAGGGCTTGAGATTTGAGTTTAAGAGGATAAATCTAGGTGAATTTGCTAAAAGCACTATGAAATGTATGTAATAATTAAATCCTTCTCTAGACGTTGTAGCAGTAGGTCCCTATAAATGTCAATATAAACTAGTTCTAGTAGTTGTGTGATATTAGTATTGGAGATAGGAAAAGGTAAGGAGTGAATTTTTCCTAATTTGCATGCATCATAGAAGAACTGTTTAGAGGTGAATAAATGAGTGTCCAAATGATTTGAAACAAGACTAGGAATCTTGAGAGAGGGGTGTCCTAGTCTCATATGCCACAGTTTGACAGATAAAGCAACGAGTAAAGTAGTAGGAGATATAATTGATGAAGTTGTTGTCATATTCATTGAATTTGCAACAGACTAACATTTCTTGGGATTCAAACATACCCTAGGACTATCATTAGTGAGATACAAATTATATATGGATCTATTGACACTGGGACTGAGAGAAACAAAATACATTGAAGGAAATTGAGATGTCAAAGTGCAAGCTAAAATATAAATCTTCTTGTTAGCAGGTATCCTCAGCTGGTGGAGCCCATCCTTAAGCATCCCTAGGAGAAGAACTCTCCCTGTTTGCTTGGCCTTCACAAGAGAAAACATGTCATGAAACTCAATATAGACATTGTTATCTCTAGTTAGTTTGGAAACACTCACAAGGTTTTTTGTAATGTTCGGAGCACACAAGACATTTTTAAGGTGAACAGGTGTGTGATTAGTAGCTAGCATAGAGGAACCTACATGAGAGATGGGAAGAAGTGTACCATTACCAACAACAAGCCTTTCTGGACTTGTATAATCAGAAGCAATGCTTAAGTTGCTTAAATATAAAGTTACATGATTATTTGCCCCACTGTCCACATACCTAGATGAATCTGTAATTGACTCTGGTCCAGTAGTGAATGCAGCTGGTTGAGCATGAAAATTGGGTTCTAGGGAACTCTAATGCTGTTGGAAATTGAGATTGGCATTTCTGTCAAACCTAAAGTAACATATGTTAACTCCATGACCCGGAAATGAGTATGGTTCCATATCTGCCAAACCTTCCCCCTCTTCTTCCTCCTCTATTATTGAAAGATCTTGCTCCATTTCCTAAGAAGTTATGATTCATGTTTGCATTTCCTGAGATGTTTGACTGACCATTGTTTCCTCATTTTTTTCCAGAAAGGAGTTGAAGTTGCCAAATTAACTGTTGCCTTGAGAGTTGCAGAATGTGTAGCTTGAAATCTTTCTAGCTTGTTTTCATGGTTCATTAGGAGGGATTGAACATCTTCAAGACTCATGCTAGTAGCCCTTGCATTGTTATTCAGCACAAGCGACGTGTAAGTGTAACACCTATAACGACGTGTAAGTGTAACACCTTTCTGGGTTCACACAATTAATTACAACATAATTTGCACATAGTACAAAGTCCGAGCCTACGTCAACTCAATCCAAACAACGACTTTCGTTAAGATGCATGTTTTTTTAAGAGGAGGGGTTATAATATAGGGTTTGAGTCTCTGCTGCTGAGGTTGAAAATCTTACATATAATTATTTAACTTGAAAATTCATCAAGTTGCATGTTCAATCAAAATATAAGGTAGTTAAATCAAAATATAAGGTAGTTAGTCTATTGTTAGATAAAAAAAAATTGATTTCGTCACTGATGTTAAATTCAAAATATGGTAATGGTTAAAGTATGAGTAGTTTAGAAGCTATCAATTTACCTTTATATTATTTTGTGTTTGATGTAAAAGTGATCTTACGAGGTTAAAAGAAGAGTATTTACTATTTATTCTCACCAAACCCAAAGTGTATCTTAAGATAAAATGGGCGTACTTCATGCATAGTATGACATGCTATTATTTTTTATTTTTTTTAAATTGATGATTTAACATTATATTATTTATGAAGGAAATCTTCGTGGTTGTAAGAGGTAGGAAAAGGTAGTTCTAGTGGTTGTATGATATTAGTATTAGAGATAGGAAAAGGTAATGAATGAATTTTTTCTAATTTGCATGCATCATAGAAGAACTGTTTAGAGGCGGATAAATGAGTGTCCAAATGATTTGAGACAAGACTAAGAACCTTGAGGGAGGGGTGTCCTAGTCTCATATGCCACAGTTTGACAGATAAAGCAACATGTAAAGTAGTAGGAGATATAATTGATGAAGTTGTTGTCGTATTCATTGAATTTGCAATAGACTTACATTTCTTGGAATTCAAACACACCCTAGGAATTTCACTAGTGAGATACAAATTATTTATGGACTTAGTGGCACTGGGACTGAGAGAAACAAAATACATTGAAGGAAATTGAGATGTCAAAGTGCAAGCTATAATATAAATCTTCTTGTTAGCAGGTATCCTCAATTGGTAGAGACCATCCTTAAGCATCCCTAGAAGAAGAACTCTCCCTATTTGCTTGGCCTTCACAAGACAAAACATGTCATGAAACTTAACATAGACATTGTTATCCCTAGTTAGTTTGGAAACACTCACAAGGTTTTTTGTAATGTTGGGAGCACACGACATTTTTAAGATGAAGAGGTGTGTGATTAGTAGCTAGCATAAAGGAACCTACATGAGTGATGGGAAGAAGTGTACCATTACCAACAGCAAGCCTTTCTAGACCTGTATACTCAGAAGCAATGCTTAAGTTACTTAAATCTGAAGTTACCTGACTATTTGCCCCACTGTCTACATACCAAGATGAATCTGTAATTGACTCTAGTCTAGTAGTGAATGCAGCTGGTTGAGCATGAAAATTAGGTTGTAGGGAACTCTGATACTGTTGGAAATTGAGATTGGCATTTCTGTCAAACCTATAGTAACATACGTTAGCTCCATGACCTGGTTTGCCACAAGCTTGCCAAATGAGTCTGGTTCCATATCTGTCAAACCTTCCCCCTCTTCTTCCTCCTCTATCATTGAAAGATCTTGCTCCATTACCTGAGAAGTTATGATTCGTGTTTGCACTTTCTGAGTAATTTTGTGAGTTGTTTGACTGATCATTGTTTCCTCATTTCTTCCCAAAAGGAGTTGAAGTTGCCAAATTAGTTGTTGCCATGAGAGTTGTAGAATGTGTAGCTTGAAAATTGTCTAGCCTGTTTTCATGGTTCATTAGGAGGGATTGAACATCTTCAAGACTCATGCCAGTAGCCCTTGCATTGATATTCACCACAACCGAGTCATATTCCAATCCTAATCCTTCAAGTATGTGTAGGATTAAGTCTTCTTTCTAGACAGATTGTCCAGCAGCAACAAGGGAATCAACAATTGATCGAACATAGTCACAATACTCATTTATGGTCTTTGTTTCTTTAGTTACTTCTTGCAGTTTTCCTTTTAGATGCATCAATCTAGCTCTTGGTGAGCTTGCAAAATTTCTTTCTAGTGAGTTTCAAACCTCACTAGAGGTTATGTAATTGATACAATATGATTTTTCCTTTTGGGTCCACGTTACAGTTGTATTTCTCTTTGTGGTACACGTTTTTGGTCTATTTTTATTTTGTTGGCAAACAAAGTCTCCACAAAGTAATTAATTTTCTACTAGAAATAAGGTTTTATTATTAAATCTAATAAATAGTTAAAGTAATCTCATAGAGCTGCAATTTACGCTCATAAACCTAAAAAAAATATAAATCCTCAAACTATTAAATTACTACATTGAATTTCCCAATTATAGTGAGAAACACAACAATGGGAAATTACATTGTCATAAGGAATGAGTTACAAATTGCATTTTGGTTAGTTGCAAACACAAATCACTAATCCAACAAAGCACAAAAAACAGTCTTTTAGTTCTACAGACCGTTGCTGTCAAGAAAACAAAGAGTAAAGACCGTTGGTTGTATTGTATTCAATTCAGCATTTTGAATATGAAACTACAAAAAAACAGTGAATAATAAATAATAAGTCAATAACACAACTATAACGACGTCTAACACCTTTCTCATGTTGTGGGTTCACACGGTTAATTACAACAATTTGCACATAGTACAAAGTTCGAGCCTACATCAACTCAATCCACACGACTTTAGTCAAGATGCATGTTTCTTTTGTTGAGGGGAGGAGGTTACAACATAAGATTTGAGCCTTTAATCTTAAAGTTGAAAATCTTATATATAATTATTTGACCTGTAAAATTTGATTCGTCAAGTTGTATGTTCAATCAAAATATAAGGTAATTAGTCTATTGTTAGATAAAAAAAATTGATTTCGTTACTGATGTTAAATTCTAAATATGGTGATGGTTAAAGTATGAGTAGTTTAGAAGTTATCAATTTACCTTTATAATATTCTGTAAAAGTGATCTTAAGAGGTAAAAGAAGAGTATTTACTATTTATTCTCACCAAACCCAAAGTGTATTTTAAGATAAAATGGGCGTAGTTCAAGCATAGTATGACGTGCTGTTATTTTTTTTATTTATTTTTAAATTGATGATTTAACATTATATTATTTATGAATAAAATCTCAAGATTGTAAGAGATGGAGTGCTTATTCTCACCCAACTCTCAAACACGACGTGCCTTGTTTTTTTAATCAAAGATAAGAGGTGTAGAAAACACCCAAATAAAAAAGAATCATTCATTAATAAAATGGAGAATACAAAAATATAAGGGGTATATTCTAGAGCAAAGATTCAAGTTGTAGAATACAAAAATACAAGGGCCTTATTTATAACTAAGTAGGTGTTAATATTCAGCAACCTTGAAAATGTAATCACCTACGTACCATAGATTATAAATTCTAAATCCATGCAAGTCAACGTAAAACTTTCCTTTTTCTTTGGTTATAATTTTCCCAGAACGAGGGCGTGCGTTGAAGGATATTCACTTTTGAAAATAATACGACTGATTGATTACACACTCTTATATAAATGTGAAAACTGAATCCCATTTCCTTCCTTTCACATTAATTCCTTCTAAAACATTCAACTTAAACTCGTCTTACTTTATTTTCATTTGAAAATCATGCATATAGTTTTTCTATAGTAAAAATGTTTAAATTTTTATAAGTGATGTTACATTATTATCGTATGATTTTTTTAATATTAAACATAGATACATCAAAATGATAATAGAATTAATGAATGTGGTTGTCCATTTATCACAGTTTAAAGACATATATCAAAGTTTAGCAAATGAGTACATATAAGTAGTTCTTATGTGACTCGAATAGAGTCTCATGTGTGGGTAAACCGAAAATGATCTCGTTTTATTTAGAAAAAACTAAATCTAATTAAAAAATAAAAATTCGTTAGCTTTGTGTATTTTTAGATATAAACTGTTGTGATTAAATTTAAGGTCTAAATCTGTAAGAAACAAAAATCAGAGATACACCAAATCAAATGATGAGAGAGTTCACTTGTCTGAATTAACACTACTTTAGAAATAGTTGTTTTTGTTGCCAAATTGAAATTGTTAACTTTTACGTAAGCAAGCATAGTTGTTATTTCATGTAATTGAATTGTTTATATATATATGTAGAAGTTTCCTGTATTTACCAGTCATTTTGTTTTACTAATGATCACGTAAGAAACCAACGCTTTGCTATTTGTTGGGTTTTGAAATGTTGACTTATTTAAAAAGTGAAGAAAATAACGTTTCAATCTTTTTCTATGTTAATTGTTTTTCATAATTAAGTAGAGCTCATTAGATTGCAATGAGCTCACGATGGTTATTTTTCTTAATCTTTTAGTTAATGTCAAATCTCTATTAAGTCAATGACTATGAACTTTTCACGTGGAGGTAGCAATCAGTGTATTAAAATTATTTTAGTTGGACTGAGTTTACTTTAAAACTAGGCGTGTGCACGTTTCGGTTCGATCAGTTAGTATGTTATTTTTGTAATCAAACCTAATAAATCAGTTCATGGTATCGAACAACCTAATTAGTGAGAGTATAAGAACCGAATTGAAATGGTTGGTTCCGTCAGTTAGTCATAAGCGGTTTCGTTTATTTAAGGTTTTAGTATTATATATATATATTTTTAAGAGAAAAACTAACCGAACCGAATATACGAGTATTTAAATTAGCGGAACTGAACCGAATTAAATCAAATTGATGGAATAAACGTACCGAATGAACAGACACAATTTGGTTTATTTCAGTTTGGTCAGACTAGTTTTTGCAGGCCTCTATTTAGATTAAGACTTTTTAATTTTGAACTAATTTCTTTCCCATTTAGATGTTAGGTTTATGGATTTGTTTGAGAGAAAAATAATCAGTTCAGTTTATTTTTGCTAAAAATCGATCCTAATTGGCTCAAGTATTTTTTTTTAAATTCAATACAAAAAACTTAAAAAATTTCAACACAATTTATGAGTTTCAAATAAAATTTTTTAACATAAAAATTTTTAAAAAAAAAGCATGAATGCTAAAAAAATACAATTAAACATAAAGTTATAGTACAGTCGGTTCAGTTCGATGTAAAATTATAAATAATAATAATAATAATATGAGAAAACTTAAGTCTCGATTCGATTTGAATCTCACCGAAAATTCAATTCGAACTTAGACTTCAGTTCCTCAATTTCTCTGAACCAGACTGAAGATGTTTGATTTGATAGGTTCACACAAAACTATACGCCCCTAATTAGACAAGAAATTAGAATTTTGGAACTCGAATCCACAATCTAATTGGGTGTGAGAATATTTAATCATTATGTTAATTATCTTACAAAAATAATTAATCAAGAGAATAACACAATAAAAGAACAATTTCTAAGTAATTTCTCTATGGCTAGCAAAAAAATAAAGTAATTCTCAAAGAATATTAATTTGATAAGTCAGTAAATCCAAGATGATAAAACGTCAGCCATGAGTTTTGTCTCTCTCTTTCTCAGCTATATATTTTTCTTTGGGTGGTATGTTTGCTTACGTTTCATATATTAATATTTTCCTACATATTATATGATATGTCAACATTATCACAAACACCTCGCCATCTAATGTTTAAACATTATACACACCAAAACCGTGGATTTAGTTGAAAAAAAAACAATACTTTATTATACTTTTCAATGAATAATCATATTTAATAATATTGATAAATTTTCATTATATTTTAATTTAAATATAAATTAAACTAATTATAATTATGATACGAGCTGAATTAGACTAAGTATTCCTTCTCATTCGGTTAAGAGGTAAATAAACAAAATTTGTAGCTGTTGATCAGGTGATTAGCTTTCAACTATATTATTATGTTATTTCATTTGTTAACTAATAATTAACGACATGTTTAGATTTATATTTTTAAGATTATTAACATTTTATACAGGTGAGATAAAATCTAGTATTTTTAATTTTTTTTCAATATAAAATCAGACGAAAATATTATTTATCTATATAGTCTAGTTTTCAAGCATAACAATAATCATAAGCATCTCTTTCTTTCATCACCACTTTGTACTTAATCTCACAGATCTACCGTACATTTCCTAAATTCTTTGTTTGGGTTGACCGGCATTGTTAATTATAGGTCCACGCATTTATGTTTCATTTTCATTCCCTTTCATAATGATCTCATATTTCAATGTTTGTTATTGTAATGATTAAGTATTCTTCATTTTATTATCCTTTCCTTTTAGCAATGTAAGTAATTTTACATTGTTCTTAAAATTTTGAAGTAATAGCAAAATTATTTTTTCCACAAGTGAGCTCGGTGCGTAGCAGTAGGCGAGAGTTACTTCCAGCACATCATGCAGATGATCTAATGGTGAAGGATTTGTAATTGCACAATAGAAATCTTGCATATTTTATTCTTGTTTTATATAGTTTATTTAAAATAAAAGATGATATTTTCAAGAAAAATACTTTTTAATCTCAAAATATATTTAAAAAGAATATTATTATTATTATTATTATTATTATTATTATTATTGTGGAATTGATTATTTCTAAAAACAAATTTGTTATAGAGAGAGTCAAGTCAACATACGTGGTTTTTCAACCGCTTGGGTCTTAAAAGTCAACCTTCACGTTCTTCCTTCCCAAGCAACGGTATCGTTCATTCGTCTATATATACCCCAACCCACAAAGTTCAAACTCTAAAACAGCCGAAGATAATATCCAAACCATATTCACAGCCCAGGGCACCGCCAACAAAGATTCAAACTTCTCTGCAACTTTTATCTCACCGATCAAACCGATCGATTTTTCCACAGCTTAATTTTCCCGAGAAACAAACGGAAGAAAAATTAGCTTCTTGACTATTCTATTTTCGAAACAACAAAATATGCCGAGAAAAGGGATGAGGAGCATCTGCTTTAATCCAAGAACGATGTCGACTTCCATAGCCCGCGATTCAATTTCATCACTTTCGTTCGCTCGCATCAGCTTCGCCAAAACAATGATCGAACAGAGTATAGAATCCGCTGAGGCATTGATTACAAAATGGGATCCAGATTCTTCAACATACGCCAAAGTCACCTCCATGTTCCACGAGAACAAAACCGAAGCCCTGCTGTTCATCAAGCGCGTCAACGACCTTCAAAAATCAATGCATTCTTTGGTTCTTCAAGATACCACATCACAACATAAGCTAACTCACGCTCAGACTCTGATGCAGATCGCCATGAAGAGGCTTCAGAAAGAGTTCTACCAAATCCTCTCCATGAACCGGGCCCACCTCGATCCTGAATCTGTCTCCACCAGATCCTCCCGCTGCTCCACCCGATCAAGCACCTCTGATTTCGACGATGACGGTACACCAGATGAAGATGATCGCGTAGCAGGCAATTCCATCTCGGAAGTTGAAGAAGTCTCTTCGATTGCCATGGATGATTTGAGGTCGATAGCCGAGTGTATGATTTCTTCCGGTTACGCTAAAGAGTGTCTGAGCGTATACAAAATTATACGAAAATCGATTATCGATGAAGGAATATACCGTCTCGGCGTTGAACAACTGAGTTCTTCGAAAATTAACAAGATGTCCTGGGAGGTGCTTGAGCTTAGAATCAATAGCTGGTTGGAAGCCGTGAAAATCGCCATGAGAACGCTCTTCAACGGAGAGAGGATCCTCTGCGACCATGTATTCGCGGTTTCCGATCCTATCAGAGAATCCTGCTTCGCGGAAATATCCAGAGAAAGTGCGACGCTACTGTTTGGATTCCCTGAGCTTGTCGCAAAGAGTAAAAAGTCGCCGGAGAATATTGTTCGACTGCTCGACATGTACACCGCGATCGCGGAAAACTGGCCGGATATTGAGTCGATCTTTTCGTTTGAGTCCACCTCGACCGTTCGATTGCAGGCTCTCGCCTCGCTAAACCGCCTCGCTGAGTCGGTTCGCACAATGCTTTCAGAATTCGAATCCTCGATTCAGAAGGATTCATCCAAGTCACTCGACTCCGGCGGTGGAGTCCACGCTTTGACGCTCCAGACGATGGATTATCTCTCTCCACTTGGCGACTACAGCAACGTCCTCGCTGACATTTTAGCCAGCTGGTCTCCACCGGAGAAGTCATTGCTGCCGGAGTCTTTCTTCGACAGTCCCGATGCCGACGAGTCGCCGGGACCAGTTATCTCGTTGCGCATGGCGCGGCTCATTTTGGTCCTCCTCTGCAAGCTCGACAGCAAAGCAAAGCACTACAAGAACGTCGCGATGTCGTATCTGTTCCTGGCGAACAATCTCCAACATGTCGTTACAAAGATACGAAAATCCAACCTTCAGTACATTCTCGGCGAAGAATGGATATCCAAGCACGAAGCAAAGGTAAGGCAGTTCGCGGCGAACTACGAACGCTTAGCGTGGGGAAAAGTTTTCTCGTCGTTGCCGGGGACTCCGACGGCGGTCATTTCTCCGGCGAAAGCAAGAGCAGTTTTTAAGAATTTCAATTCGGTTTTCGAAGAGGCGTATCGGAAGCAAAGATTGGGTATCGTGTCGGACCCAAAACTCCGAGACGAAATCAAGGTGTCTATAGCCAGAAAACTAGTGCCGGTTTACAGGGAATTCTACAATGCACATAGAATTATGGCTGAAGCGGCGCCGGAGAGGGGGTTGGGACATAATGTTAGATTTGCCCCTGAAGATATAGGCCATTACTTGTCGGACCTCTTCTTTGGGGCAACGGGATCGGGGAGTACGACTCCAACGTCCTCGTCTCATCGGCGGCGATCTGGTCTCTTTAAAAGAAGTCTGGTGATCGGATAAATGGCGATTCATTTGTATTCTTAACGGTCATGTTTTTCCTCCATTTTGTTTGGAGGGTATATTATACCCTCCAAACAACACAAGAAATAGAGTGTTGTTTGTGACCCGGCATTATTCAAAACATCTTGCTGTTCAAATTTTAATGGTAAATAGTTTATGCTCCAAATTCGAATAATATTGTCATGAGAATTATTAATAAAATGAGAAAATTTTGAATTACTTGAAACTTTCTTCAACGACTGATCGGGGTTAATTTAGTAAATATAGCGAGATTTTTATTTCAAGATTTGGTCTATGAAACTTTTATGTTGATCTATGATAAAAAAAATCTTCCAACAACTATTGTTAGCTTAAGGACTCGTTTGGCAGTTAGAATAATACTGAATAGTATTGTACTAAACTGTCGGACTGTATTGTATTTGATTAAATAATATTGTCCAGTATTTGGTGATGTATTAGTTAAAAAACTGTAACACTTATACAATATATGACACGTTACAGTACTAGATTGTAAAACTGTTTGTCATGATTTGATCCGCAATAACCTATTTGAAATTCATTAACATGTTATTTTACGTTTTCAACTATAAAATAAATTATCTAATCCATACTATCACCGTAAATTTCCTAGTTTTCAACTAAAAATGCGAATTCGATTATACCCGTAAACTTTAAGATAGTAATAATTTATAGTTATAAACATTGAAATTAGAAGAAAAAAATTCACTGAATTTTTAATACACAAAATAAGTCATTTAAATATAAATAATTACTGAACCACTCATATGATTGAGAGACTCTAAAAATTCAGAAAAAGAAAAGAAGAAAAATATAGTAAATGACTTTGAAAATTGATAAAATTAAATCATAAGTAACTAATTTTTCACCTTTCGAAAATTCATAAATTATTTTTATTACTGAGTGAAGTTCCTGTAAGATATAAATTAAGAAAATCATATTAAGGTATAAATTAAAAAATAGTTTGTTTTTTTAGTCCGGTGTAGTCCCTCCTAAAGGGAGGGGACTAAATTATCCCATGTGGGTGGGACTAAAGAGTCCCACCATATTAACTAGTACGGGCTTCATATTTTTGCCAAACGTCAGATAATACTAAAATAGTACTGCCCTGCTTTTAGTACTGTATAGTGTGGGCTGCCAAACAAACCCTAATCTCTTGACAGCCAGGATAGTACTGGATAGTATTATACTAAATATGTTGGACTGTATTGTACTTTATTGTACTAGATTAAACAATGTTTGACACGTTATAACACTAGATTGTAAAATTGTTTGTCATGATTTGATCCACAAAACTCTATTTGAAATTCATTAACATGTTATTTTACATTTTTAACTATAAAATAAATTATCTAATTCATGCTATCACTGTAAATTCCCTATTTTTTGGCTAAAAATGAAAATTCAATTATACCTATAAACTTCAAGATAGTGATAATTAAAAAAAATCATTGAATTTTTAATACACAAAATAAGTCATTTAAAATATATAAATGATTACTGAACCACTCATATGATTGAGAGACTCTAAAAATTCAGAAAAAAATAAGAAAAAGATAGTAAATGACTTTGAAAATTGATAAAATTAAGTCATTAGTAATTAATTTTGCACCTTTCAAAAATTCAAAAATTATTTTGTTAGTGAGTGAAGTTCATGTAAGATATAAATTAAAAAAAATTATTTTAATAAAAAATTATTTTAAGATATAAATTAAAAAATAACTTTGTTTTTCTTAGTCCGGTATAGTCCTCCCTAAAAAGAGAGGACTAAATTATCTCATATGGGTGGAACTAAAAAGTCTCACCGCATTAACTTATACGGACTCCATATTTTTATCAAACGTCAGATAATACTAAAATAATAGTGTTCTGTTTTTAGTATCGTAGAATATGGATTACCAAACAAACCTGGAATGTTCTAAGAGTACGGAAAGCCTCAGTGTTTCGTTCATTGGTTTTCTGACACCGTGCTTTTGGCCAAAATACAACCAAACACCTATAGCAAATCTATTATTCAAACTTCTCTTATCATAATTGATATGTCAATAAATTAAAAGTCCATAATTAAAGGTTTATTAATAAATGCTTCACATGCAACTCAATTGATATTTTGAATAATGCCGGGTCACAAACAACACTCTATTTCTTGTGCAAATTCAGCTGAAAGATGTGACTTTTAATTAAATAAATGCTATGTAATTAAAGTCTTTTCGCTTTTGGCATGTATGTATATGCTGCAATTTTCAATACTCGTATGTTGCTTTACACAGCAAGTTATTACATTTAAAATTTTCGCTTATTTGAACGTCTTTGTCTACTTAATTTTGGTCTCAGAAAACACCAAACATTTACTAATTTAAATAAAGAAAACATTTGTTACCTATTATAAAAGAGCAACTATACAATGTCTAAATTATAGATTAAGTTTTAATTACTCGATAATGTATCAATCGTTTATAATTTTTTAAAAATAAATATTTCAGTGAATGATAAAATATGAATTTAATTGACATTTTTTTTATCAATTTAAATATATTCTATAATTTAGTCAGTCTGAAATTATTCATTATAAATATATTTTCTTGTAGACGATCCTTACTAATAATTAAAATGTTATAAATCCTTCAAATAACAACAAAAATCGACATGTTAATTTAGTTTATTAAATGACGTAAATCAGTAGGCCAAAATAACAGATCTGAATCTTCTTTAAATAAAGAAAGAGTTTGAAACATTGTTTAGAACAAACAAAACAAGAACGCCAAACCTGCTTATCATATCAGCATATGCTGTCACAGTGAAAAAGATAGTTCAGATTTTCTTAATATCTAATGGACAGAATATATTAGATTACATTATTATATGAATCTTCCTTATTATATGAAACTACTGTCACTCTTTTCTGTGTTCAAAACCGGACAAAATTACAATGAGACAAACATCCTTGTGATTAGCTTTATTTTTTCTTTAATTTAATGGAAATTGAATCTTTATTTTTCTTTTTTGTAAGATACGGGCTCTCAAATATGTATCGATAATAAAATACTAACCACACATTTGAGATATATTACAGTAGGATACCATAATTGTGTAGTAGTATGAGGCTCTTGTAGAAAAAAAAAATTTAGCTCCACAATATAGAAGAAATTTTTTCGGAGTATTTTTTGTTTTTGCTAAATCATAGATTCAGGCCTCTAAATCTTAGTAAGTTTTAGCATATTAATGGTCAAAATAATTTTTCACGGAGTTAATTAATTTCTCTTTTGGAACCCTTACATGCTTATCGGGTATAAAAAAAGGTAACCAAAGGGAAGGGAAGGTTTAAAAGCACCTAATCTTAGTAAGAAACCGCAAAAGGGCATCAGATTAAAGGATAAAAAGCAGCCGCTCATATGAAAATATACACTCTTGTTGAAAAGATCAAGAGATGCCCTCATGAGTTAAGACCTAGCAAACCGATCCACATAAAATAGATAGCCACTTTAGAGAGCGTTCAACACGGTAATGATTTTTTCATGATTTTATTATTGATAATATATATGCATTTACTAACTTGAATGTTTAGTGGCGTTGGGCCTTGGTGTGCGAATCCTAATAGAGAGTTTTCAGTATCTAAAACCTATTCTCATTTCTCCTCACATCTGGATGATTTTAGATGGGCTTCCCTGATCTGGTTCAAACACCATGTCCCGAGGTGTAATTTTATCTCTTTGTTGGTTTTAATTAATAAATTAGCCACTAGAGATAGGATTGCACAATGTAATAATGTTGTCAGTGGGAGTGGATTTGATTGTGTGTTCTGTGTGAGATACTCCGAATCTAGTTCTCACTTATTTGTGACTTGTGAATTTTTCAGATACATTTGGAGGGGCTTGATGGATAAGTGTGGCATGTTTTGTAGACATAATACATGAGCACAACTTCTCTCTTGGCTCCTAGCCATGGAGAAAGACAAATCTCTTAGAGCTACTATTACAAAGCTTGCATTCACCTCTTTCCTATAGTGCCTGTGGAGGGAGAGAAATTCAAAGATTTTTTAAGGGAAATTTGGAGATAAGGCTGTGGTTATCAAAATAGTTGAAGAGTTCGTATGTTCAAGGCTCTACAGCTCAAAAGAGTGCACTGATGAACTAGGTAATAGAACAGTAGCTGAAGCATGGAGTCTTGGTCCTAATCTATTCTTGTAACTACTTGTAACCTTGTTTGATTGATTTATAAAGCCTATTTCCACTGGTTGTATGGACCTGCTCTATATGTCTGATTTGTAAAGGCCATGTAAAACGGTCCATTTTTATATGTTGCTCTTCCACCCTTGTGTGTGTGTCCCCCCCCCCCCCCCCCCCCC
>QANY01006351.1:2320857-2338023 GCA_003255025.1 Datisca glomerata | reverse complement strand
TATATATATATATACATACATATATGTATATATATACGTATATATGAAATAAGACATACATTCCACGATTCTAACCGAGATACCAGCCCAATTACTTTTAGTAAGACTGTCATCAGAAATTTCATCTCCATTAATCAATGGGGTCTACATCCCCATACTACCAAAACTATGGAGATACACCAGAAAACTATTAAATACAGTTATTGGGATTATATAAAATCTTTTACCAATACATTCTATTATCAAAATTCGATAAGAAACCACACATGGTTTATCCGTATTTGCCCTGAGGTATTAGACGCAGGATTACCAAATTGGTTCCTCCTTTGGTGAGATAAATTTGGCCTTACGTTTGATACTTTACCAGAAATATTAAAAACTGAGTTTAAAGAATGACATTCACAATATGCCCTAATCCATAAAAATAGTACTGTAGCCAAAGCATTGGTACATTTTATCATCCGATTCAATATCCCATGGATTTGGAAATGGGATCTGAAATGTGAATACCAGAATTGAATACCCGTGTTAAAACGTATCTTTTTTACCAAATGGTGGGACAAAGGTATGAATCCCCACCTAACTGAATTAATCAAACTAATCAAAACACATGCACAAGCATGCTATGAATCAATCCCAAAACCTGTACCAACGAGCAATCCATTCTTAAATGCTCAAAACATGATTAAACAGCAATTCCCCCAAATTAGTGAACAAGAATTAGCTGTCAGAACCATTGCTTTTGTCAAAAACCAGTTCCTCCATGTTTTTGGATCTGACACAACCTCTATGGCCACATCCAGTACCAATCCGAGTCCACAGAGGCCATTATCCATATCACCTCCTCCTGAACCGACCACTGATCTAAGTCTGGACATCATTCAGCATAATGCCTTCAGCATCCTTGCTGGCGAGAGTCAAGACCCCAATGATGACTTACCAGATCTGACACCACCAGATTTGACAACCGCAGTGGACCCACCAGAGCCTACCATTGCTGACTTTTGGGACTCCTTAGCGTCCATTATTTCTGACTAGCTCGAAAAGGACGAAGACCATAAAGGGAAAGGCAAACTCAATTAAGCTCAACCGACTAGCTGTCACACACAAAACAGGAGCAGACAAAGGTTTCCACAGTAACCTTGCCACATCCGAACACGTGGACGATGTTTAGCACACCACACTATTCTACCTAATTATCTACGCATAGAATAATGTTGTATAGTTACTTTAAGCTTGAGTTAAGTTACTTTTCTAACTAATATTGTACTCTAGTTAAATTACTTTCTGTATTATAAAAGGGCCTCTCACCCTTGTTGAGAAGAACGAAGCTTTTCTTTTATGTTGAATAGAATGCTCATGCGTTGAGCTCTTAAGTTTGCCCTCACCCTCTCTCTATCTCAATCCTCTCTTATTTCTTTATCTCCATTACTGTCCTGCTCACACCTGCACATATATAACGCTGTTATCACCAGGAGCTCCAGTGCTCCTTTACCGTAAGTTTCTTTTATTCCCCATATTCTCTGTTCATGAGACCATGTATGTATTAATGTAAACCGTGTATAACCATGACTATACACTCTACTAATCATGATCCTGTTGCTAGCCTAAGGCACTCAATATGTATCTGTTATGGTTGAGGAAGTATTCACTGTACTATAGTAAGTTCAAGAAACAATCAATGAACACTGAGTGGGACGTCACCCAAGTCGCGTCTGGGTAAGGTCTGTTGAGCAGAGATTGCGTTAAGACCGTTGACCCCTGTAAAACGTTGACAGACGTGCTCAGTGTAAGTTATTTTATTATCTGAACTAACTGAACCTACAGTGTTTTGCCTCCTCACATGATGGGTGCGTGTTGGTTAGCCCAAGTTGGTATCAAAGCCATTATTAGTCTTGGTTATAGTACTGTTTATATCCTCTTTACATTAAGCATACATGGTCACACACACACATGTCTAACCTAAGCTCTGCATCTATACAATCCGTAGCTAATACATTAACCTCCACATCTGAGGTAACCGAATTAATTGCATATCAAGATGTAAAAAAAGCCTTAGATAAATGGACTATACCTAAGGTAAAACCTAAAACAATATATAAAATTGGAACCTTTGATTTCACTAGCCGGAAAATCATTAAAACATTTTAATATGTCATTCCCTTACAGCATAATGATGATGTTTTATATCTGTTGCATTTGCATGATTTATATCCATTCATGCAAAAATATAAATATGTGCATATAGGCTTAGTGCAAATTGCATTAAAACCTTTAACTCTGTTAGGACAGAACACCAGCATACAATGCACCCTTAGAGATGGTAGGTGTCTGAACTGGAAAGCTTCCCTTATGGGAGCCATAGAGACTAGTTTATCTCATGGACCTATTTATTTTAATATTTATCCGAATTTAAGTATTGCTCTATCTGACAGTAATCTAGCCAAAGCACTTGAACTGAGAGTTCAATCACATGGCTATGATTATCATGCAGAGAAGTGATGCAAACAATGAACATTGGAAGGGAAAGTTCATTGATGGCCTCCCAAGTCTTTTTGTTGAAAGAGTAAGAAGAAAACTACGTGATAAGCATGATCAAATGGATATTCCTTATGATCAATATAATTATGGACATCTCATTGCCCTAGTAATAGAAGAAGGACTAGGATTATGCAATGATATGAAACTACAACATATGATGAAGAGTCAGAATCTTGACAACAGAAAAGAATTAGGTGAATTTTATGATCAATTTGCCTATGATACTAAAATCCAATATCCAACCACTTCTTCTTCATCCAAGCCTCCTAGGATTTCCTCAAAGCATCCTAAACCGCATAAAAATACTTTTCCAAAAAGAAATTCAGACATAAAGAACCCAAATATAGATCTCAACCACACCAGAAATCTCATAACAGCAAGGTCAAAGCCATTTGTTATAAGTGTGGCCTAACTGGACATTTTGCCAACAAATGCCGATCTAAATTCAAAAGAAAACTTCATGAGTTAGCTCTCGATGAAGAAACACAACAAAAGATTCTGAACTGCCTCTCTGACGACAGTTCTACTACCAATTCAGATGATGACGTTGCATATATTTCTGCATCTGAATCTGATTCTTCTGTCACATCTGAACAACCTGATCAACCTTGTTGCAGCTCTAAGAACTGTAATACCATAACAGAAACCAATTATTGGAAGGCAATAGTTGAGATGAACAGTTTAGATCTGAAATGACCAGGTCTAAACGTATTAACCGACACTCAACGATCTCTTCTTGCCACAGCTGATCAAATTACTGATCCAGAAATGAAACTCAAGTTTTTAGAAACTTGCTACAAGGAATATTCCACTCCTGAGATCAAACCTGTAGAAAATTACAGTATGAAAGAATTATTAAACCGTATTCAACAGGATTCTATACCTCATAAACCCGTAACTATTTCTGATCTGAAAATGGAAATTAATATTATTAAAACTGATATCCAACAGTTAAAGACTGCACATCAAATCCTTTCTCAAGAGCTGAATCTCTTCAAACAGTCTACAGCCAAAGGGAAAGCCCCTGTAGTCTTCCCAGACCTGCCTTCACCAGATCAGCCAGGTCAAAGTCAAGGTCAACCTTTGACTTCACCAGATCAACCATCTCCTAGTCAAAGTCAAAGTCAAACTTTGACTTTCCCAGATCAGCCTTGTCAGATCTCACCAGATCAGATAAAAGAAAATAATCCGTACATTTTTCTTCTAAACCAGGTCACTTTTCAGAAATGATATACAAAGATTACCTTAGTAATCAAACCTGATTTTCTCATTACTGACGCCATTGTCTTAGTAGATAGTGGTGCAGATATGAACTGTATTCATGAAGGATTAATCCCTCTAAAATATTTTCATGCAACCACTCAATCTCTCACAAGTGCTAGTGGGAATTCAATGAGAATCCAATACAAAATACCAGAAGCACTTATCTGCAAACAAGGAGTTTGCATACCTTCCCCATTTGTGCTCATTAAGAATATGACACAAAGTATTATCTTAAGCAATCCTTTCTTTAATTCAATTATGCCTATTACCAGAATTGATACCTCTGGTATCCATACAGTTGTTGATACTATAGACATCATGTTTGAATTCATTACCAAACCGTATACTAAGGAAGTAGATATCATCAGACATCTTATTGATAATAAGACCAACCAGATTAATTTATTACAAAAAGAAATACACTTTTTGACTGTTGACCAACGCATTCAACAACCCTCAATACAAAAGTGAATTCACACTATTCTTCATGAATTCCAATCTGAAACTTGTAGTGATATCCCTAATGCCTTTTGGGATAGAAAGAAACACATTATCTCCTTGCTATATCAGCCTGACTTCAATGAGAAGAATATTCCTACCAAATCAAGACCTAGCCAAATGAAAAAAGAATATTTAGAACTCTGCAAAACTGACATTGAATCTTTATTAACAACGAAATTAATTAGACCCAGTAAATCTCCTTGGAGTTGTACTGGTTTCTATGTAAACAAGAATGCTGAGATAGAAATAGGATCACCTAGATTAGTGATAAATTATAAACCATTAAATGATGCATTACAATGGATTCGATATCCAATCCCGAATAAAAAAGATCTACTTGATAGACTTTATGATTCTGTGATCTTTTCAAAATTTGATCTAAAATCAGGATTTTGGCAAATCCAAATAGCTGAAGCAGATAGGTATAAAACTACCTTTACAATACCTTTTGGCCATTTTGAATGGAATGTTTTACCATTTGGTGTTAAAAATGGTCCATCTGAATTCCAGCATATCATGAATGATATTTTTAATGCTTACACTACATTTATTATCTGTTACATTGATGATGTCTTAATCTTCTCATCATTCATAGACCAGCATTTTAAACATCTTAATATTCTTAAGCATGTGATTATCCGAAATGGTTTAGTATTATCTGCTACTAAAATGAAATTATTTCAAACAACAGTTAGATTCTTAGACCATAACATTTCTAATGGCACTATTATCCCTATTAACCGTAGTATAGAATTTGCATCTAAATTTCCAGATGAAATAAAAGATAAAACACAATTACAACGCTTTCTAGGCAGTTTGAATTATATCCGTGACTTTTATCCCCAATTAGCTCAGGACACTGCTATGTTAAATCAGAGACTTCAAAAGAAACCTATACCTTGGACATCAGATCTTACCTTAGCTATTAAGAATATTAAAGCTAAAATTCAACAATTACACTGTTTAGCTTTACCACACCCGACATGGAATAAAATTGTAAAAACTGATGCCTATAACCTAAGTTATGGAGGTATTCTGAAGTAGTTAAATCCCCACACTCATAAAGAAGAATTATTAAGATTCACCTCTGGTACCTGGAAAGGACCAGCAAAGAATTATCCAACCATTAAACAAGAATGTTTAGCAATTGTGAAATGTGTATTAAAATTTCAAGATGATCTATTAAATCAACATTTTCTTATCCGTGTTGACAAACAGATTTTCAAAAAAGATGTACAAAATCTTGCATCAAAACAAATATTTGCATCATGGCAGAGTATTTTATCTGTATTTGATTTTGATATTGAATATATTAAAGGTGAACAGAATTCTCTCCTGATTTTCTAACCCGTGAATATTTACAGGGAACCAAATTCAATCATGAATGACCGAGGAAGAGGCCGCAACTCTCATGGGCGCGGACGTGGCAGGATCAATCTGCAATATCCGAATGATGGGATTTTCTAGCCTTCAGAATTCCCCAGTGTTCAAGAGGCTACTCGCAAGAGTACAAAAGAAGTCATCTTGACACCAGAACAGTACATTCTTAACCAAATTTCTGAGGAAATAATCCTCATTATTGAACCCAATGATGAAAAATGGATGGAAGATCCATGGGAGATAAAAAACCATTATCTCTCCACACAACAGTATCCAACCAGATTTGAACACTATAGATACATTTATGAAGCTATAGTAGTTCAATCTGGGAGCATGGAAATAAGACATACATTCCATGACTCTAACCGAAATACCAGCCCAATTACTTTTAGTAAGGCTGTCATCAGAAATTTCATTTCCATTAATCAATGGGGTCTACATCCCCATACTACCAAAAATATGGAGATACACCAGAAAACTATTAAATACAGTTATTGGGATTATATAGAATCTTTTACCAATACATTCTATTATCAAAATCCGATAAGAAACCACACATGGTTTATCCGTATTTTCCCTGAGGTATTAGACGCAGGATTACCAAATTGGTTCCTCCTTTGGTGAGATAAATTTGGCCTTACGTTTGATACTTTACCAGAAATATTAAAAACTGAGTTTAAAGAATGACATTCACAATATGCCCTAATCCATAAAAATATACTGTAGCCAAAGCTTTGGTACATTTTATCATCCGATTCAATATCCCATGGATTTGGAAATGGGATCTGAAATATGAATACTAGAATGGAATACCTGTGTTAAAACGTATCTTTTTTACCAAATGGTGGGACAAAGGTATGAATCCCCACCTAACTTAATTAATCAAACTGATCAAAACCCATGCACAAGCATGCTATGAATCAATCCCAAAACCTGTACTAGTACCAACGAGCAATACATTCTTAAATGCTCAAAACATGATTAAATAGCAATTCCCCCAAATTAGTGAACAAGAATTAGCTGTCAGAACCATGGCTTTTGTCAAAAACCAGTTTCTCCATGTTTTTGGATCTGACATAATCTCTATGGCCACATCCAGTACCAATCCGAGTCCACAGAGGCCATTATCCATATCACCTCCTCCTGAACCGACCACTGATCTAAGCCTGGACATCATTCAGCATAATGCCTTCAGCATCCTTGCTGGCGAGAGTCAAGACCCCAATGATGACTTACCAGACCTGACACCACCAGATTTGACAACCGCAGTGGACCCACCAGAGCCTACCATTGCTGACTTTTGGGACTCCTTAGCGTCCATTATTTCTGACCAGCTCGAAAAAGACAAAGACCATAATGGGAAAGGCAAACTCAATTAAGCTCAACCGACTAGCTGTCACACACAAAACAGGAGCAGACAAAGGTTTCCATAGTAACCTTGCCACATCCGAACACGTGGACGATGTTTAGCACACCACACTATTCTACCTAATTATCTATGCATAGAATAATGTTTTATAGTTACTTTAAGCTTGAGTTAAGTTACTTTTCTAACTAATATTGTACTCTAGTTAAATTACTTTTTGTATTATAAAAGGGCCTCTCACCCTTGTTGAGAAGAACGAAGATTTTCTTTTATGTTAAATAGAATGCTCATGCGTTGAGCTCTTAAGTTTGCCCTCACCCTCTCTCTCTCTCTCAATCCTCTCTTATTTCTTTATCTCCATTACTGTCTTACTCACATCTGCACATATATAACGTTGTTATCACCAGGAGCCCCAGTGCTCCCTTACCGTAAGTTTCTTTTATTCCCCATATTCTCTGTTCATGAGACCATGTATGTATTAATGTACACCGTGTATAAACATGACTATAAACTCTACTAATCATGATCCTGTTGCTAGCCCAAGGCACTCAATATGTATCTGTTATGGTTGAGGAAGTACTCACTGTACTACAGTAAGTTCAGGAAACAATCAATGAACACTGAGTGGGACGTCACCCAAGTCGCGTCTGGGTAAGGTCTGTTGAGCAGAGATTGCGTTAAGACCGTTGACCCCTGTAAAACGTTGACAGACGTGCTCAGTGTAAGTTATTTTGTTATCTGACCTAACTGAACCTACAGTGTTTTGTCTCCTCACATGATGAGTGCGTGTTGGTTAGGCCAAGTTGGTATCAAAACCATGATTAGTCTTGGTTATAGTACTGTTTATATCCTCTTTACATTAAGCATACATGGTCACACACACACATGTCTGACCTAAGCTCTGCATCTATACAATCCGTAGCTAATACAGTAACCTCCACATCTGAGGTAACCGAATTAATTGCAGAAGCCTTAGATAAATGGACTATCCCTAAGGTAAAACCTGAAACAATATATAAAATTGGAACCTTTGATTTCACTAGCCGTAAAATCATTAAAACATTTTAATATGCCATTCCATTACAGCATAATGACGATGTTTTATATCTGTTACATTTGCATGATTTATATCCATTTATGTAAAAATATAAATATGTGCATATAGGCTTAGTATATATATATAAATTTTTTTTAAAATTTTTTTTTCTTTCATTTATTTCATAATATAGTCTTTTTACTTTATTCTTGCATTTTTTTTGTATGTTTTATATAATCTCAATATTTTATGTTTTCTATAATTTGAAATTCTATAACTTATCTCTATTCTTTTACTTCCATTTGTTGTAATTATTAACATTAATTTCCTTTACATGTTTATTTATTTAGCATTCTTGCATTGTCATGCTTATAATGCGATTCTTGCATCATTATAATTAATGTTCATGTATGTGTGGATTATAATTTTAATAATTAGATTTAGATTTTGTTACTTCTATTATTTAATTTTCACTAAAAAAAGGCCGACGATGGACTTTGAGATTTTTGGGATACCAAACTTCTCTAACTACTGAAGTAAGGAGTTATTCTTGGGATACCGAGAATTACTCTAATAATGCTTTGATTTAAAAAGATATGAGAATACAAAAAAAAGTAATTTTTTTAATGGCCTTTGAAGTACCCATTAAAAGTAATTTATTTTGTTCATTTCTATGATACAAAATTCCTCAAATGGGACATTCAAAAATAAATATCTTTAACCTTTGCCTTAAAATAAAAAATGGATAGCATTTGATTAAATTTGGTAACCATTTTATAATGGGTGTTGTGGGGTGCTAATACCTTCCCCACACACAAACGACTCCCGAACCAATTTTGAGTTTTCGTAGACCAAAAATTTTTTTATCTTAAAATTGGGTGACCAATCACACCATAAAATGATTGGTGGCGACTCCAAATTTCTTTTTCCTTAAAAAAATGAATTTTTTTAATCTCCACTCCGCGTCGCACGCACGTTGCGATAGCTTGGCGACTCCACTGGGGACCTTAACAATTGGTCTAACCATCTTTAGATCAATAGAGAGTCAAGCCAAAATTTCATCCTATGTTATCCTTTTGTATTGGTTCTTGCTTCGTTTATATGATATATTAATTTTTTTCGTAACTATAGTCGTACATAAGTTTTTTTTACGAAGTATATTTGTTTTTACATAATTTTTACTTTCACACATACACACTAGCCCTATACCAGGGGTTTCCCTTTAGGATTAGCGAGAATGAGTAGTGGAATGCCTTCGTGGAATTGAGGTTCCCGTGCAGGCTCATGAAAGTTCTCACTCAGGTCGACCCTTTCGGGATACCGTTTGGGGGCCCCTGTTACTCTATTCAGATAACAGTGTGGACAACCTGGGAGCCTATTAAGAGATTTTTAGATCCCAACCACACATGTATTATGTTTTTAGAGCCCACATCATGACCAACGTTAGATTTCTGCTAAAATCATGATCAATTTTGTGCATGTATATATGTCTTGTGTCACTTAAACATGTCTTCTCTTCATCGTTTCACTTCTAACTTCATCTTTGTGTTTTGCATACATGCATCATGCTGTGTGATGGGATTGTAAAGAAGTAATAAATTCATTCATATTTTAGAGACCATGACTCCCACTTCGAGTGTGATAGAAGATCAAGTTACGGTAGCCCAATGGTCAGAGGAGTCGCAGAAACATAAAGGAGATTGTCTGAAAAAGGAAGACGTTGTTCTTCTACCATCAATCACTAAGACAGAGTTCCCACGCATTGACTTGGAGAGGTTGAAGAAGATATGAGAGGATTTTTCATCAGAGCAGAAAAGTTTGTTTGTCGGAAAATATGGTCACATAGCTTATCTATTGTACATTATAGTCAACGTCCCCATCCTGGAAGCTTTAATACATTGATGGGAAACTCATTATATATGTTTCACCTTTGGAATAATTGATCTTACTCCCACAATTGAAGAATATCAAGCACTACTGAATGTCCCGTTGCAAAATGCCGAAAAAGTTTATAACTATGACAAAAAGCTCACGTTGAAGAGAGCTTTGTCTAAGCTCTTGGGTACTGTTCATGCTTCTGAGATTGAGAAAAGTTTTAAAATTAAAGGGGGAAATGAGTGTGTGCCGTTGGATTACCTCCAAGATCTCACCCAGAATTTCTTGAAGGAGGATAAAGGCATGACTCTTTATGCTCTGTGTATTTATGGCGTCGTGTTATTTCCAAAGATCCAAGGTTATATGGATGATAAAGTGATAAAAATTTTCCTTCAAGTCGAACATGGTGTTAACCCTGTTATCTCAATTCTCGCTGAGACTATCCGTTCTTTGAATCACATCCGAGTGCCTGGAAGAGGAAAGTTCATCGGCTCCTCAACTCTTTTGTGCATTTGGATTCTCAGCCATATAAGATGTCCGCTAGATTTCAAGTGCCCTCAAGTTAAGTTCTCAAGTCCATGGATGAAGATGAGGATCCCTATTGCAGAATTTGGAATGGCTAAATGGAATCCGCAATTTTCCAAAAAAGGGGTTTGGCTCTCATACCTATCCAAGTTGAAAGATGAGAATGTTATTTGAAAAGCCCATTGGATGCCATTAACACCAATGATCTACAGATGTGGTGATTTTCAATGGGTTCCGCTCCCGGGACCATGGGGTTGTACTAGTTATGCTCCGCTAACGGCACTCCGTCAATTATACATGAGACAGTTTGTCCCCACCACGCATGCATTGAAGGATATTGAGGTTAGTTACGATTCTCAAGAAGTTGAACTAAAACTACAGCAGCTGATTGGAGCTTGGAAAATAACAAGAAGGATGCGAAATGAAAAGAATCGCATGAACTGCACAAAGGAGTATGAAGCATGGCTTGAGAGTAGAAACAAAATAATTATTGCCTTACCAATTGAGGATGTACCATCAGCCAAATCACTGGAAGTTCATCAAAAGATTGCTAAAAAGGAGGAGCTAGATGAGTTATATGAGGAGCGTCAAAAAGTTCTTGCCCTTTTGGAAGAAAACAGACGACTAGCAGTCGAGGCGAATTTGTCTGAGAAGCACAGAATCGAAGCTGAAGAACGACTCAAAGAGTTAAGAAATAAGGTTGAGGATCAGGCGTATCTAAAGCGGAAAAACTCAGAGTTGGGAACTGATACTCGCCAATTGGGCAACAAAATTAGAAAGATGGCGGAAGACAATAAGAACTTGCGAGGGGTAATCTACGAACAAGAGGATCAAATTGTGAAATTAGAGAGGGAAAATAAACTGGTACGAGAAATTCTAGAAGAGGTGAAGGGAACTGTTGATAAGAAAAATGCGTACATCGTCGAGTTAGAAGAGCAATATGACGCCTTACGACGAATCGTTGATAATTTACAAGTTGATTTAGAGAATCAGAAACTTAAAAAGACTGAGTCAACAAATGATTCCGAAGAGTTATTGAAAGTCATCGCAAGCCTTGAGCACCAAGTTAGAGCTTATCAGAACGTGGCAGAAAGGTTGGCAAGAAACAATGACGCTAATGTTGATATACTGAGATATGATTATCAGTTGCTACAACAAGAGTACAACTCGATTCGACAACGATCTGGGCAGGCTGTGGAATGGCTTAAAGGCATGGCTGTGAGAGCGGGCAATTTGGCGGAACAAGCTTCATTTTTGAAAACAAATGTCTTGCCCATCCATCCTAATGGGGAGAACTTGTCTAAATTTTTGGAAGAGGTCAACCGGGATTTGGGTCATTTTGGTCGTTTTGTATGAACTCATGTTATGAAGTAATGTAATTGACTTCTACATACTCAAATGTAGTGGATGGCTCTACTAATTGAATGAAATTGATTACTTTAGAACTTTCACTTTGCGCAGTATCATTTCTCATGCATAAGTTTACTCTCATTATTTCTTCTTTTTATTAGCAAAAATCCACATCTCATTGCTTTATTTTTATTTTAAAGAAATTTTTCAAAGATAGCCCGACAACTTCGACATCCCTATCGAACTCGAGCTCAAGTTAGGGTCATGGACGAGCAGGAAAGAGAGCAATCACGAGAGGAAATGAAGGAAGAGATTAGGGAGCTAAAAGAGCAAATGGCTAAAGTCCTCGAACTCCTGGCCGCAAGTAAGGGAAAGGCCTGTTTTGAAAATCCGCAAGGAGCTCAATCATCACAAAATCAACTGCCAAACGATACTCCACTTTACCCTCCTGGGTTCACTCCAACATATCAACGTCATCAGGTTGACCAGTTTCAGCACGCTTCACCACCAATAAATATCCAGCATCATCCATTTCCAAATGTCCAGGAAACAATGCAGACAGGAAAAACTGGGTACAACCCATCCGCGATGGCATGTGGTCACAACCAGACTTTCACTCCACAAGGCGAACTTGTTAACGAGCCAATCATCATAACCGATGTTGATGACCTAAAGATACATAAGCCTATTACCAAGCCAAGTGATGACCCACGATCGAAAGATAAATTGGACTTTCTGGAGGAGAGATTACGTGCTATTGAAGGATCTGATGTATACGGTACCATTGATGCCACCCAATTATGTTTGGTCCCTGATGTGAACATCCCACATAAATTCAAACTACCTGAGTTTGAAAAATATGATGGTAGTACGTGCCCCAGAAGTCACCTTATTATGTATTGCAGAAAAATGGCTGCTTGTGCAAATGATGATAAGCTGCTGATTCATTTCTTTCAAGATAGCCTGATGGGAGCCGCATCTCGTTGGTATATCCAATTGGATAACCAACATATTCGGAGGTGGAAAGATCTAGCAGATGCTTTTTTAAGACAATATAAGTACAACATAGACATAGCCCCTGATCGTTTGGACTTACAAAGGATGGAAAAAAAACCTACAGAAGGCTTTAAAGAATATGCACAAAGGTGGAGGGAGTTAGCTGCTCAGGTACACCCCCCATTGTCAGACAAGGAGATGGCTGGAATGTTTATTAACACCTTGAGACCTCCATTCTATGACAGAATGATTGGAAACGCTTCAAACAACTTCTCTGACATCATAGTGATCGGTGAAAGGATTGAGTATGGGATAAAGAATGGAAGAATTTTGGAAATTATATCAGATACATCGTCAGTAAAAAAGAGGCCTCCATTGAAGCGAAAAGAAGGGGATGTCCAGATGATCAATTCCGGGTACCCATCACAAGCTGTGAACTCGGGATCAGGATTTTCAAAGTATGGGGAAGGACCCAAGTCTACGACATCATATGTGGCTAATACGTCGCAAATTCTGTACAATTATCGCTCTCAACAATCAACATTTCAAAATAACCCAAGACCCAGTTTCAGACCACCGGCTCACCAGCAAAATATTGGTCAGGCAGATCAGCCTCTGAGGGGAAATAGAAATAATCAACGTTTTATCTAATATGATCCAATCCCCATGTCATATACAGAACTTTTACCTCAATTGATACGGAATAATCAATTGATGCCAATTCCTTATGAACCTCTACAACCACTATACCCAAGGTGGTATGATCCGACTGCTCGCTGTGAGTATCATGCTGGGGCAGTGGGTCATTCGACTGAGAATTGCACGACATTAAAAGATAGAGTACATGCACTGATCAAGGCTGGATGGTTGAATTTCAAAAAGGAAAATGGGAATCCAAATATCAATTCCAACCCTATACCAAATCATGGGAATCCTGCCGTGAATGCAATTGAGGAATATTTTTCATATGGAAAGAGGGACGTGGAAGATGTGAGCACGTCAATGGAAACACTTTTCCATCTTCTTTCTAGAGTAGGGTACACTTACCCAACACGCTCATAGGATGAGTGCGTTTCTAGGAAGCCTATGCATGACTTCGATTGTTTGTTTCATAAGAAGGTGACGGGGCATACAATTGAGGAGTGTGCTGATTTTGAAAAGGAAGTGCAAAAGTTGTTGGATGCAAAGATACTTATGATAAGTCATAAAGGAGAAAGGGAATACCAAGAAGATGACTCTTTAGTCCTCATGATAACTAAAGAATCATCTGAAGTTAATGTTGAAATGTCGTCCTATATCCCAAAACCTCTCACTATACATTACGAGGAAAAGTCAACTCGTACCACTACGTCTTATGCTCCGATGCCTATCACCATTCAAATACCGGGTGCGTTCACTTACAAAGATTCAAGAGCAGTACCCTGGATGTACGGATATGAGGTTATTACAAGCAGTAACGGAAAAACCCAAGAGCTAAATCTGTCTGACCTCGATCTCCCCATAACTAATATTTCGGGAGTAGGTGGGATGACGAGGAGTGGCAGATGCTAGACGCCAGAAGTTTTGAAAACGGATAAAAGTGATGTGTTTGAAAGGCAAAGGAAAGGGAAGGCCAAAGAAGGCGACAATGGTCATGAATTCCAAGGAGAAATGCATGGCGGCCAAGTGATAGACCCAGATATAATAAGAGGTACGGAGAAAGAAAGAGCAGTGTCTGAAGAAGAAGTATGTGAATTTTTAAAGCTCATCAAGCAAAGCGAGTATAAGGTGATTGAACAACTTAATCGCTTACGTGCTCGCATATCCTTACTGTCACTCTTTCTGAATTCTGAACCACATCGCCAAGCATTATTGAAGATTTGAATCAAGCAAATGTCTGTCATGACATTACGGTGGAAAAATTGAGTGGAATTGTGGGAAATATTACCGCACCGAATTTTATCACTTTCACAGATGATGAAATCCCGGCCGATGGTACTGGGCACACCAGAGCTTTACATATATCCGTAAAATGTAGGGATTATATTGTTGCAAAAGTATTGATTGATAACGGCTCATCTCTAAATGTAATGCCAAGATCCACACTGGCAAAGCTCCCAGTGGAGGCGACACATATGCGGCCGAGCATGATGATAGTAAGAGCATTCGACGGTACCCGAAGAGAAGTAATCGGAGACATAGAGATACCTATCCGAATTGGACCATGCATATTCAATATCATTTTCCAAGTGATGAGCATAAATCCAGCGTACAGTTTTCTTTTGGGTCGACCATGGATGCACTCTGCTGGGGCAGTACCTTCTTCCTTACATCAGAAGCTGAAATTCATAATGGATCATAAACTCATTTGTATATATGGGGAAGAATATTTTTTGGTATCCAAGCCAGCCACCATGCCATATGTCGAGGCGGCAGAGGAAGCATTGGAGTGCTCATTTCGATCATTTGAGATTGCGAACACCACGTTTGTTGCTAGTGGGAAACCATCTCCAACGCCAAACCTATCAAAAGCATCTCAGATGGTTGCAAGGTTGATGATCAAAGGGGGATACCAGCCAGGTAAGGGACTCGGGAGTGAGCATCAAGGCATAAAAAAGTTAATTGACTGGGACAAGAATGAGCAAAGGTTTGGACTTGGATATAGACCGACCAAGGCTGATAGAGGGAGAGTGGAAGCTCAAAAGAAAGAAAAAATGATTGCTAGGCTTGAAAATAGGGAATTCGATGTGGAAATAACAATCATACCCCATATTTCTAAATCCTTTAGAAGTGGAGGAATTTCATTTGAAGAATCGGTTATAATAGAGTAGTACAACCTTGAAGATGATATCGCCGAGCTTTCAATATCCGCAATCTTGGGAAAATCATCAAGTTCAAGTACAGAGGACTTGGTTTTTCGATACGATTCAGATCATGAACTTAACAATTGGGACGTCACCGAACTACCAATGCTTCTCGAGAATTTTCAAGAGTAATGTGTTCATGCCAAAATTCTAATGATTATACCCAATGCCTTAGGAATTTCATTGTTATGGGCCTATGTTCTCGTCTATTTCATGTCATCTTTTTGAATGAAAATCTAAAAAACTTGTTTCGTCTCCTTTTGCTGATGATAAATATAATTCCAGTTTCTTTTTGTTTCTTCCTTCTATGTCTTCTTTTTCCATTTCTGAAATGTAGTCCATACTCATGCTTTGTTTATTTATTTTATTTTATTTTTTTTTCTTTCGCCTTCTTTTCATCCAATAATCCGATTCAGGTTCGAGAATGATGATTTTGAAAACAAGAGCATAAGCAACAACTTTGACAATCTCATTCTTAGCGTAGAGTCAGGTGAAAGTGATGAGGATAATTTTGAATCATCTCTGAAAATGTTAAAAATGGTAGAGTCAGATGAAAAAATAACTCAACCATATGAAGAGTTAACGGAGGTGATAAATTTGGGATTGGAGGGAGAGACGAAAGAAGTCCAAATCGACACTTCTATGACAAGCCAAGGCCGCCGAGAATTAATTGACTTACTCAAAGAGTATATTGATGTCTTTGCATGGTCTTACCAAGATATCCAGGACTTGACATTGATATCGTGGTTTATCATTTGCCACTTATGCCCGAAAGTAAACCAGTGCGACAAAAGTTAAGGAAAATGAAACCAGACATGCTGGTACAGATCAAAGAAGAAGTTAAAAAGCAAGTAGATGCGGGTTTTCTAGAAGTAGCAAAATATCCTGAATGGGTTGCTAACATAGTCCCAGTGCTGAAGAAAAATGGGAAAGTAAGGGTGTGCGTCGACTATAGAGATTTAAATCGGGCAAGCCCCAAGGATAATTTTCCATTACCCCATATCGATGTCTTAGTAGATAACACTGCGGGACATTCAACCTTCTCTTTCATGGATGGTTTTTCGGGGTATAACCAAATCAAAATAGCTCCTGAAGACCGTGAAAATATGACTTTTATAACTTTGTGGGGTACATTTTGTTATAAGGTTATGCCATTTGGTCTGAAGAATGCAGGGGTAACTTACCAGCGGGCAATGGTAACATTGTTTCATGATATGATGCATAAGAAAATCGAAGTGTACGTTGATGATATGATTGCCAAATCACGTCAAGGAGAAGATCATATACGGTCACTCTACGAAAACTATTTAGACGGTTGACAAAATTCCAGTTAAAGCTTAACCCGACGAAATGTACATTCGCAGCGTCTTCAGGGAAACTACTTGGTTTTTTCGTGAGCAAGGAAGGAATAAAAGTTGACCCTGATAAGGTTCGAGCCATCATTGATATGCCACCACCTCAAACTCAAAAGGAAGTTAGAGGTTTCTTGG
>QANY01006351.1:2239033-2315456 GCA_003255025.1 Datisca glomerata | reverse complement strand
CCGACGATGGACTTTGAGATTTTTGGGATACCAAACTTCTCGAACTACTGAGGTGAGGAGTTATTCTTGGGATACCGAGAATAACTCTAATAATACTTTGATTTAAAAAGATATGAGAATACAAAAAAAAGTAATTTTTTTAATGGTCTTTGAACCACCCATTAAAAGTAATTTATTTTGTTCATTTCTATGATACAAAATTCCTCAAATGGGATATTCAAATATAAATCTCTTTAACATTTGCCTTAAAATAAAAAATGGATAGCATTTGATTAAATTTGGAAACCATTTTATAATGGGTGTTGTGGGGTGCTAATACCTTCCCCACACACAAACGACTCCCGAACCAACTTTGAGTTTTCGTAGACCAAAAAAATTTTCATCTTAAAATTGGGTGACCAATCACACCCTAAAATAATTGGTGGCGACTCCAAATTTCTTTTTCCTTAAAAAAATGAATTTTTTTAATCGCCACTCCGCGTCGCACGCACGTTGCGACACTAAGCATTATGAATGCATGTGATCTAGATCGAGATCATTGATGTGGATAGATATCTTAGTGAATGTACTTTATATAATAAGATTATATATGACAGGACCGATGTGAATTAATATTTTATGAACGTGTCGTTTATCATATAGATTTAATACACATCAATTTGATGATCATATGTAGATCAATCTGAATCCTGAGTACTCATGAACTCTTATGCATGTCTACTGGATCTTTTGATTCACTCGTTAAGGTGTGTTTGTTAATCAGGCTAGTGCCTTTGTTTTGGAGATTCAGTGATGTGGATGACACGGACATGATCTTACGAGATTTAAAATCTAAGATTTTCTAACGGATCGTATATTGGTTCCCTTAAGTATTAATTCTGAAACTGAATGTTTATTGATTTCAAATTTATAGTAAGATTATAAATTAGTCATTCACTAGTGAATTAATGGTACTTAAAGATCAAGAGGTAATTAGAAAGGTAAAACGGTAATTTTGACTAGTTCTAATTTACGAACCAATACTTGGAGGACAGAACTACATAAAATGATTATGTCAGTGAAATACATGAGAATATTCTGTAAATATATTCTATAATCTCTAAGAATGTTATTCCATATTTATAGTAGAGTAATAATGGAATTACTAAATAAGATTATTTAATTAAAGAGTTTAATTAATAATCTGGTTTATTGAAACTTAGGAATATTGGTCTATAGTCCTCAAGTCACCTATACTACGTTGTCTAGAGTCGGACATGAGAAAATGACTGACTTGCAAAAGAAATTTTTATTCTAGGACAAGTACATAATTATGAGATTATTATGTGTCATTAATTAATTAAAAATTAATTAATTGAATTATTTATATATTTAAATATAATTTTTGAAAATTATATATATAATTATCGATTTTTTTAATTATCGATAAATAAGATAGAATATGTAATTTATGAAATTAGATAATTAAATTATTATTAAATAATAATTTAAATCAACTAAATCTATTATTTGTGAAATAACAGATAACTTAGTTGGTAGTGATAATCAGATATGTTAATTTTGAATTAACTGATATCTAGATAATTATATGTTAAATGAATATTTAATTTACAGTAATTACCACATGTCAATCAGTGATAGGGTATCAGAGAATTGACATGAATTATTGTGGTGTCACGTGGCACTACAGTAGCAAGTGTGCAACACTATAGTGCCACATGGCACTACAATGGTGCCGTGAGGCACTGTGCTGGCTCACAGAACACTGCAGTGCCATGTGGCACTACAATTTATAATTTTAAAATTAAATATTATTTTAGTTTATTCTTAAAAATCTGATAAGCCATTATATAGAATATATACATATTGTATTCTGATGGCCTTAGTTGTTGAAAAAAGATGAGATAATCAGTTGATCAGATCATTAGTTCCTCGATCAAGGGTTGTTTGAGAACACGATTGGTATTAGAGAGAATTTTCTTCTGTGATTAAACGTTAATAAAATCTTTTAAAGAATAATTATCACGTTCTTTTATATAATCATCTCACAAAAGTCATTCTTAGTAAATCTCTAGAGCTCATGTGTTGAGAATATCTAGAGATAGAAAAAAGATTCGTGTAATATTCTACGTGCCCATACACGTCCTAGTGCATTGAGGATTAGCTAAAAAGATCTTGGTGTGAATCTCAGAGTCTACCGATCGTTGGAACGATTTCGTAAGAACGGAGGATCGATCGGTTTTGAAAGAATACTTGATATAGATTACCAGAGGTATATGATTCATAATCTTGTATGTTGTAAATTTAATAGTTTTCAATAAAAGTTTTTATTTGACTATCATGACGTTGCGCAAATTTTTTTTATTAAAAAATTCAATTTTTATTAAAGTTTAATTTTTTAAAAGGCCACGCACCTCCACACTTCCGCCGCGCACGCGCAGCGATGACCAGCAAGTGGTATCAAAGCGGTCTTTATATATTTATATGTTAAATATTGTGTGAGTTTTCTTGCATTACTCATATAATATGAGATATGTATGATATATGGATAGTTGTGTTTTTTGAATGTATGAAAAATAATAGATCGTTAATTGTATGGTAATTATTCGGTTAAGCTTTGTTTTAATTTTTTCTAGATCTTTTGTAAGATGAATTGAGGCTTAAGAATTTTTGTAATTTTATTTTGTATATAGTTGTAATTATTTCGAATGGGAGAAGACGAGGAACATACGAATGCCAGAAATTTAATGTTCACGTGAAAACATTGTTCATCCGTAAAAACATTGTTCATGCTAAAAATTTACTATTCCGGTGGAGGTGAACGGTGGCGGCGGTACTATACCAGAGGTGAACAGTGGTTGTCCTACCCCTGGTGACAACTGTTGTCACATTTAAGAAAAGTTTTCAACAAACTCTATCACCTAAGTGTTTTATTAAAACCCAAACTCTTTCAATTATCCATTTAAATTTTAAAATTAATAGGTTGATAAGGTTTGATCCAAGTTTGATCAAATCAAATAAAGTATTTATTTGACTAAGTCAAAGTCAACTATATTAAAGAGATAATTATAGAAATTATTTTAATTAATAAAAATAATTTTTCTAATTAAAAATGATTTTGTTCAAAACTTGAAGATTATGAAGATGAACATTAGGAGGAGAATGCAATATTGGGGAAACATGTATTCTTGAAGTTCGCTTTGTAATTTTATTTCTTTATTTCAATTGATTAGTTAAATTAAAAACATATTATCTTAAAATAGTGAGTGGGAGAAGGTTGACATGTTAATGTAACTTATGATCTCCATCATTAGTACAACACCCATGAGGTGCATTGAGGGCTTCAAGATGACTTTGTTTTCGTCCCCCTGAGGAAGGTTTCGAGACGTACCAATACCAAGGTTGAACTTCTTAAGAAGATAGGAGGAAGTGATGTAATTTAGTTTTGAACGACCCTAAGGCGGCATATTCTAAATGAAGTCATGAAATCTGAAATGATGGGCTACAATCACAAAGTCACAATTAAGGTTTCACGTGGATAGTTGTGACCTAACCGAACAAGCGAGACATTATTGTTAAAAGAGAAAATATGAGATATTTTAAGTTTTAATTAATAAGGATGAGAATGTCTCATAGACAGTATGAGGTTAATCTGACCGGCCCTAAGGTGGCACATTAATCGTTGGGTTGTTTTACTGTTATTAGTAAATGCTAAATTTATGTGTTTATTATGATTGCATCCATACATCACGTTTAATTTTTGAATTCTAGATATTTATCAATTATATTGAATCATGTATGTTTTAAATTTTAGTTATCAATATTATATCCACCATGGGCAACCCTGTTACTACTTTACTCGCTCTTGAGGAATTGAATGGTCATAATTTCGTACGTTGGAAATCAAATATGAACTTAATGTTGATTTGTGAGAACCATAAGTTCATTTTTACTGAGAAATATCCTGAGGAGCCCGCTTCTAACGCCCCTAAGAACGCTAGGGTCAAATATGTCAAACAATAAGGCAAAGTGCTACATGCTTGTGAGCATGAATGATGTTCTAAGAACCAAGCATGAAAGCATGGAGACTACAGATGAGATTATGGAATCTTTACAGGCAATGTTTGGGCAGCAGTCCGATTAAAGTCGTCATGAGGCCACTATGATCGATATGACAACTAAGATGAGGAAGGGTACTTATGTTCGAGAACATATTTTGAACATGATCAACATAATGCACGAGGCAGAAGTACACGGGATGACAATTGATGAGAGAACTCAATTGAACATCATACTAGAGTCACTCACACTATCTTTTTCTGCGTTCACGACCAACCATGTTATGAATAAGTTGCAATCCAACATGATCAAATTATTGAATGAACTGCAGACTTTTGAGTCACTCAACCTTAGAATGATCAAAGAGGGCGAGATAAATGTTGTCGAGCAAACCCTTTCTTGCGATATCGTTAAGAACAAGAAAAGGAAGAAGAACAATGGTAAGGACAAGAGTGAGAACAAAAGAGTACAGAAATCCATGACATCGCTGGAAGCCAAGAAGAGCAAGAAAGACAACTGGCCCAAAGGAAAGTGCTTCCACTTTGGGGTTGAAGGTCATTTGGAAGATAAACTGTCACAAGTATCTCTCCGAGCTAAAAAATAAAGATAAATATGATTTACTTGTTCTTGAATCTTGTTTAGTGGAATATGATTTGTCATCCTAGATACTTGATTCAGGACCCACTAACCATGTATGTTCTTATTTGCAGATGCTTGATTGCTCAAGGGAGCTGGCTGACGACGAGGTCATTTTGAGAGTTGGCAGTAGTGCTCTCGTGTCACCTAAAGCATTAGGGAGAGTCTGTTTACTTTTTGGATACAATTACTTAGTTTTGAACGATGTTTATTATATTCTTGGTTTTTCAAGGAATTTGATTTCTCTTTCATTTTTGCAAGAACAGTTGTTCGAAGTTTCTTTTATTAATAAAGAGTTTATTATTTCTACGAACAGATTCAATATTTGTCGTGCTAAAATTATAAATGGATTGTATATGCTTACAATGACTGAACGCGCGTCAAATAATTATGAATTATTTAAAGTAACAAAACCTAAAAGTAATAAACGACAAAAAGTTTTTCATGATGATAACAGATATTTATGGCATCTTAGGTTGGGACATATTAATCTAGATAGGTTAAACATGTTAAAAAAGCATGGTCCTTTGGGAGAGTTAAAAGTTAGAACTCTTTCTGTTTGTGAATCTTGTCTAGAGGGTAAAATGACCAAGAGACATTTCACAGGAAATGGCCAAAGAGCCAAGGAACCACTTGAGTTAGTTCATAGTGATGTTTGTGGACCGATCAATGTACAAGCTAGAGGTAAGTATGAGTATTTTATCACTTTCATTGACGACTACTTCAAGATATGATTATAGTTACCTAATGCATCGAAAGTCTGAAACTTTTGAAAAGTTTAAAGCCTTCAAAACTGAAGCTAAAAATTCAAAGATTATTTGCTGGAGTGTGGAATCATATCTCAACTCGCAGCATCTCGAACACCACAGAAAAATGGTGTTGCAAAGAGGAGAAACCAAACCCTATTGGATATGGTTAGGTCGATGTTAAGTTACTCATCATTGTCACTTACATTTTGGTGATATGAACTACGCACGGCAACTTACATTTTGAATGTAGTGCCTCTAAGTCTTTAAACAAGACGCCTTTAGAGTTATGGAATGACTCCAAACCTAGTTTACGTCATTTTCGTATATGGGGATATTCAATTCACATTCTTAGACCCAAGATTGAAAAGTTAGACTCAAAGTCCGAGATATGCATATTCGTTGGTTACTCTAGAGACTAGAGGTGGGTAGTTTTATAGTCAAAATGATCAAAATGTGTTTGTGTCGACAAATGCAACCTTTCTTGAGCATGATTATATGCAAAATTACAAATATCGTAGCAAAGTAGTTCTCGAGGAATTAGCGACTGATGAGATCAAATCATCTTCAACTTCTATTGATAATTGACAAACCAGAGAAATCACAGTTCCTGCAAAGGAAACCCCGGTGCAACGTCGTAGTGGGAGGGTTGTGAAACAACCAGTCGGTATGAACTAGAGGCACGTGCCCTAGTGTCAGACATTGATAAAGATAATTCATTATCATATGAAGAACCAATGGATGATCCTGAAAAGGAGAAATGGCAAGATGCCATGAACAAGAAATGAAAACTATTCCAATTCTGACTGGGAACTTGTAGTTCCATGTGAAGATGTCAGGCCCATTGGATGTAAATGAATTTTCAAGAAGAAAAGAGTAGCAGATGGGAAAGTAGAGACTTTCAAGGCACGATTGTAGCCAAAGGCTATACACAAAGGGAGAGAGTCGATTATGAAGAGACATTCTCCCATGTGGCCATGTTAAAATCCATTCGCATCCTTTTATCCATAGCCGCTAATTTTGACTATGAGATATGGTAAATGGACGTCAATACTACTTTTCTGAATGACTCTTTTGAAGAAAGCATCTATATGATGCAATCATAAGGGTTCGTACAAAATGGGCAAGATCAGAAAGTATGCAAGTTGCTTAAATCCATTTATGGATTAAAGGAAACATCTAGATCTTAGAATCTTACCTTTAATAAGATTTATAAAGTCTTATGGATTCGAGCAAAATGTTGACGAAGCCTGTGTTTATAAATGCACCAAAGATAATATAATGGTTTTCGTAATTCTTTATGCTGATGATATTCTACTCATTAGAAATGATGTAGAAACTTTATCACAGGTAAAGAAGCGGTTAGCTGAGAAATTTCAAATGAAAGATTTGGGACAAACGAGTTATTTTCTAGGCATCCAAATCCTAAGGGATAGAAATAACAAGTTCTTGACACTTTCTCAGGCATCTTATATTGATAAGATGCTGGAGAGATTCTCTATGAAGAATTTCAGGAAAGATCAACAACCGACCAAACATGAAATTTTCCTCTCCAAGGAACAATGTCCTAAAACACCTAAAGATAAAGAGGATATGAGAAAGGTTCCCTATGCTTCAGCAGTTGGAAGTCTCATGTATGTCATGTAGTGTACGAGAGCGGACATCTGTTATGCAGTGGGAATTTCCAGTCGTTATCGATCGAATTCGGGTTTGAAAAATTGGATTACAGTAAAACACAATCTCAAGTATCTTAGAAGAACGAGAAATTATATGCTTGTTTGTTCAAGTGGAGACCTGAATCGCGCTAGATATACTTAATAGGAATCAGATGAGGATAATCGAGAGTTGACATCTGGGCCATACATCAAGGTGATATAAATGTTATGAAGATAACGTTGGATCAGAATCTGACTGTACGTTGGGTCAGAACCTGGCTAACCAATTGACCAAAACACTTCCTACGACGTTGTTTGAGGGTTATGTGCGAAACATAGGATTATGAGAGATGCCACATTTACTTTAGGGCAAGTGAGAGATTGTTGGGCGTTATGCCCTCAAAGCATGTGTATTGACATTTTGATATGAAATTTAAATATGTTTATTTTTCTTATAATTGTTCTTTTAAATTATTGTTGAATAATTTATATAAATATCTAAAAATTCCATATTCATTAATGAGACTGCGATCTTGTATTAGTACGAGATGATTAAGATCGTAGATAATGAATAAAATGATCAGCAACACATTAAAGTATGGATTCTTTAATGAATGGTTGGTATGACGGTTCACTAAGAATTTTGAATGCGTGTGATCTAGAATGGATCATTGATATGGATAAACATTTGAGTGGAAGTACTTTATATAATAAGATTATGTATGACATGACCGAAATGTAATTAGAAGGGTAAAATAGTAATTTTGACCAGTTCTAATTTACTAACGAATAATTGAAAAACATAACTACATGAAATGATTATGTCAGTGAACTACATAAAAATACTTTGTAAATACATTCTAAAATCTCTAATAGTGCAATTCCATATTTATAGTGGAGTAATAATGAAATTAATAAATAAGATTATTTAATTAATAATATGGTTTATTGAAACTTAGGATTATAGGTTCATGCTCCCCAAATCACATCTATGCTACGTTGTCTAGGTTGTGAGTATTTCAGGACATGAGAAAAAGACTGACTTACAAAATTAATTTTTATTCTGGAGCAAGTATATAATTACAAGATAATTATGTGTGATTAATTAATTAAAAATTTATTAATTAAATTATTTATATAGTTATATATAATTTTAAAAAATTATATATATATATATATAATTACCAATTTTTTAATTATTGATGTATTAGATAAAATATCTAAATTATAAAATTATTGATATGTCGATCGAAGGGGAGGGATGGAAGAGATGGGTAAAGAGTGTCGGTGGGTGGGTGGAAGTTTTTCATCTATCGGTATTGGTGCAAGGTTTTTTTTCAAGTTTTCTTTGTAAGGGGGAATGAGTTAGTTTTTGGCTGAGAAATGACCTACTTGTCCTCATATTAAAGTCAAGTGACTTAACTTCCATCCAAATTTTGGACCGAAGTAATAACATGGGGCTCTCACGAAAGAAATTAAAAGGTCAATGGTATTTGTGTGACCTTTTAAAGCTGAGGGGGTTAATTGATACAAGACCAAAAGGTCATGGGTACGAGAGTAGTCCTTATTTTATTAATTTTTCTTTTTAATTAAATTATAGGATAATTAATGATTGATTATATTTTTTATAATACTAGTTAAAAATTTGTTAAGGAAATATTCTTAAAATTATTGACATTATCAATACCAAAAATTCATCGACTTTGAAGAAAAAATCAATTTAGATCGTGTATCCTTTTTTTTCATAATATATAAGTAATTTTCAAAGCTACACGGTTGAGTTCTTCGTCTAATATGCATCTGATATACCCGAAAAAATTGGTATATCATTTTCAAATCGGTATATCATCTATATACCTCTGATATACTAAAAAATTATTAAACACATCATATATAAATTATTTATTTTAAATTTCAAATAGCATTAATTACATTATTAATTCTAGCATCTTTCTAATCGGTATATCATTTATATACCTCTGATATACCTAAAAAATCTCCAAACACATCATATATAAATTAAGTATTTCAAATTTTACTAAGCATTAATAACATCATCAATTCTAGCATATTTCAAATCGATATATCATCTATATACCTCTGATATACCCGAAAAATCATCAAACACAACATATATTGATTAGGTATTTCAAATTTCATATTTTTAGAATTAATTACATCTTTAATTCTAGCATCTTTCAAATCGGTATATCATCTATATACCCTTGATATACCCGAAAAATCATCAAATACACCATATATAGATTAGGTATTTCAAAATTTAAATTTTGAGCATTAATTACATCCTTAAGCCTAGCATCTTTCAAATTGATATATCATCTATATGTTGGTCGTCATGGCGCGTGCGCGACGGAAGCGTGTGGCTCGTGACCATCTAAAAAAATAACTTTTAATAAAAAACGAATCTCTTAATATAAAACTTTATAATCTCATAAAAGGTAAGATTCTAAGATCTAGATACTTGCTTTAATCTATAAATGGATTTAACCAACTTGCATACTTTCTGATCTTACCATTTTTGTACAAACCCTTATAGTTAGATCATATAGATGCTTTCTTCAAGAGAACTATTTCAGAAAATATGTATTGACGTCCATTTGACATATCCCATAGTCAAAACTAGCGGCTATGGACAAAAGCACGCGAATGGATTTGAGCATGGCCACAGGGGAGAATGTCTCTTCTAATCGGCTCCCTTCTTTGGTGTATAGCCCTTGGTTACTAATTGTGCCTTAAAAGTCTCTACTTTCCCTTATGCACCTCTTTTCTTCTTGAAGATTCATTTACATCTAATGGGTATGGCATCTTTAGGTGGATCTACAAGTTCTCAGACGGAATTAGAATATATAGATTCAATTTCTTAGTTAATGGCATCTTGCCATTTCTCCTTTTCAGGATCATCCATTACTTTTTCACAAGATAATGGATCGTCCTTATCATTGTCTCACACTAGGAGACGTGCCTCTAGTTCCTAGTGAACTGGTTGTCTTACAACCCTTCCACTACGACGTTGCATAGGGGTTTCCTTTGTAGGAACTGTGGTTTATTTGGTTTGTCGTTAATTAGTAGAAATTGAAGGTGGTCTGATCTCATCAGCCGCGAATTCCTCGAAAACTACTTTGCTACAAGGTTTGTAGTTTTGCATATAGTCATGCTAAATGAAGGCTTCATTTGTTGATGCAAATACCTTTTGATCATTGTGACTATAAAAATACCCACTTCTAGTCTCTGGAGGATAGCCTACGAATATGCATACCTCAGACCACGAGTCTAACTTCTCGGTCTTGGATCTAAGAACGTGAGCTGGACACCCATATATACGAAAATGACGCAAACTAGGTTTGGAGATATTTTATAACTCTAAACGTGTCTTGCTTACAAATTTAGAGGGTATTACATTAAAAATGTAGTTGTCGTGTGTGTTGCTTATCCCCAAAATGTAAGTGACGGTGATGAGTAGCTTAACATCAATCCAACCATATCCAATAATGTTCGATTTCTCTTCTCTGCACCATCATTTTGTTGTGGTGTTCCAGGGCTCTGAGCTAAAATAGAATTCTACACTCTAGCAAATAATCATTGAATTTTAAATCCAAGTATTCACCACCTTGAACGGATCGAAGGATTTTCAATGATTTACCTAATTTCTTTTAGTTTCAGCTTTGAAGTCTTTAAACTTTTCAAAAGTTTTAGATTTTCTTTGCATTATGTAAGTATAACCATATCTTAAGTAATCGTCAATAAAAATCATGAAATACTCATACCCACATCTAGCTTGTACATTGATCGATCCATAAACATCACTGTGTACTAGCTCAAGTGGTTCCTTGGCTCTTTGGCCCTTTCCTGTGAAATGTCTCTTAGTCATTCTACAATCTAGACATTATTCACAAACAATAAGAGTTCCAACTTTTAGTTCTATCAAAGTACCATGCGTTGTTAAAATGTTTAACTTATCTAGATTAATTTATCCCAACGTAAGATGCCAAAGATACGTGTTATCATCATGAGAAACTATATGTCATTTGTTACTTTTAAGTTTTGCTACTTTAAATAATTCAGAATTATTTAATGTCCATTCAGTCGATTTAAGCATATACAATCTATTTATAACTTTCGCATGACAAATATCAAATCCATTATTTGAAATAATAAAATATTTATTAATAAAAGAAACTTTGAATAACTGTTCTTGCAAAAATGAAAGAGAAATCAAATTTTTCGAAAATTCAAGAATATAATAAACATCATTCAAAACCAAATATTTATATAAAAAAAGTAAACGAACTATTCTTAATGTTTTAGCTGACACGAGCACACCATTGCCAACTCTCAAAAAGACATCGCCATCAGCCAGCTCCCTTCACGAATCAAGCATCTGCAAAAAAGAACATACATGGTTAGTGCTCCTGAATCAAGTATCTATGATGACAAATCATATTCTACTAAGAAAGCTTCAAATACAAAAAAATCATATTTACCTTTATTTTTAGCTCAAAGAGATGCTTGACAATTTCTCTTCCATAGTGTCGGGGGTTATGCCCTCAAAGCATATGTATTAACATTTTGATATGAAATTTAAAGAGGATTACATTTTTCTTATAATTATTCTCTTTAAATTATTGTTGCATAATTTATTTAAATGTGTGAAAATTTCATATTTATTAATGAAACTATGATCTTGTATTAGTACGAGAGGATTAAGATCATAGATAATGAATAAAAATGTCAGCAACATATTAAAATATGGAATCTTTAATGAATCGTTGCTAGTACAGTTCACTAAACATTATGAATGCGTGTGAAATAGATCCGGATCATTGATGTGGATAGACATCTTAGTGAAAGTACTTTATATAATAAGATTATATATGACATGACCGATGTGAATTAATATCTTAATTAACGTGTCGTTTATCATAAATATTTAATACACATCAATTCGATGATCATATGTAGACCAGTCTGAATCTTGAGTAGTCTTGAAATCCTATGCATGTCTACTGGATCTTTTGATTCACTTGTTAAGGTGTGTTTGTTAATCAAGCTAGTGACTTTTATTTTTAAGATTTTCAGTGATGTGGATGGCTGGGGACATGATTTTACAAGATTTAGAATCTAAGCTTTCCTAACGGATGGTATATGAGTTCCTTTAAGTGTTAATTCTAAACCTGAATGTTTATTGAGCTTAAATTTATAATGAGATTATAAATTAGTCATTCACTAGTGGATTAATGGTACATAAATATAAAGAGATAATTAGAAGGGTAAAATAGTAATTTAACCAGTTCTAATTTACTAACCAATAATTGGAAGATAGAACTACTTGAAATGATTATGTCAGTGGACTACATGAGAATACTCTGTAAATACATAATATAATCTCTAAGAGTGCAATTCTATATTTATAGTGGAGTAATAATAAAATTAATAAATAAGACTATTTAATTAAAGAGTTTAATAAATAATCTAGTTTATTAGAGCTTAGGATTATAGATCAATAGTTCTCAAATCACCTCTAAACTATGTTGTCTAAGGTGTGAGTATTTCAGGACATGAGAAAATGACTGACTTGCAAAAGAAATTTTTATTCTGGGGCAAGCACATAATTATGAGATAATCATGTGTGATTAATTAATTAATTAAATTATTTATATATTTAAATATAATTTTCAGAATATATATATATATATAATTATCATTTTTTAATTATCGCTAAGTGAGACAAAATATCTAATATGTGAAATTAGATAATTAATTATTATTTAATAATAATTTAAATCAACTATATCAGTTATTTGTGAAATAACAGATAAGTTAGTTGATAGAAATAATCAGATATGTTAATTTTGAATTAACTGATGTATAGATAATTATCTGATTAAAATAAATATTTAATTCGCAGTACTTACCACGTGTCAATCACTGAAAGGATAGTAGAAATTGACATGGACTACTATGTGCCACGCGGCACTACAGTTGTGCAAAATTACAGTGGGTCCCACTATAATTGGTAATTTTATAATTAAATATTATTTCAGTTTATTCCTAATAATCTTACGCCATTATAAAAATAGATACAGATATTATTCTAATGGCCTTAGTGGTTGAAAGAAGAGGAGAAAATTAGTTGATCAGATCATCAGTTCACCAACCAAGAGTTGAATTGAGAACACAATTAACGTCAGAGAGACTTTCTTCTATAATTAAACGTTAACCAAATCTCTAAAAGAATAATCATCACATTCTTTTAGAGAATCGTCTTACTAAAGCCATTCTCAACAAATCTCTAGATCTCATATGTTGAGAACATCTAGAGATAGATAAAATGTCTTGTAATATTCTACGTACCCACACACGTCCTAGTGCGTTGAGGATTGATTTGGAGGATATTGGTGTGGATCTCAGAGTCTACTGATCGTTTGAAAGATTTTGTAAGAATGGAGGGTCGATTGGTTTTTGTAAGAACAATTGATATAGACTACAAGAGGTATATGATTTTTAACCTTGTATGTTGTAGATTTAACTTATAAATATATAATAGATCCTGACAGATTGAAAAGAGCTTTCAGTAAAAGTTTTTATTTGGTTATCATGGTGTTGCAGAAATTTTGTTTAATTAAACGCTTCCACCGCACACGCTCCGCAACGACCAGCACATAGACCTTCAACCCACAATGGAAAACATTTTTCCTTGGGCTTGCTGTCTTTCTTTTTCTTCTTGGCTTTTGGCGATGTCTTTTGCTCGACAATATTTGCCTCACCCTATTTGGTCATTCTAAGGTTAAGTGACTCAAAAGTCTGTAGTACATTCAAGAATTGGATCATGTTGAATTGCAAACTTGTTTATAACAGAGTTGGTCGTGAACGTAGAAAAAACTGGTGTGAGTGACTAAAGTATAATGCTAACTTGAGTCCGCTCATCAATGGTCACCCCATGTACTTCTATACCATGCATTATGTTGATCATGTGCAAAACTTGTTCTCGCATAGAAGTACCCTTTCTCATCTTAGTTGTTAGATAGCACCAAGCGGCCTCATGACGACTTTGATCATACATCTGCCCAGACATAGCCTGTAGAGATTTCATAATATCATAGGCAGTTTCTATGCTTTCATGCTTGATTCTCAGAACATCATTCATGCTCGCAAGCATGTAGCACTTCGCTTTGCTGTTTGTTATGATCCAAGCATCATATTTATCCCTAACATTCTTAGGAGCATTAGCAGCGGGTTCCTCAAGACATTCCTCAGTAAAAAAGAACTTATAGTTCACACAAATCAGCATTAAGTTTATATTTGATTTCCAACATACGAAGTTATCACCATTCAATTTCTCAAAAGCGACTAAAGCAGTAACATGGTTGCCCATGATAGACTTAATAATGATAACTGAAATTTAAAGCATACAAGATTCAATATAATTGATAAATATATTGAATTCGATAAGTAAACGTGATAAATGAATGCAACATAATAAACATATAAACTTAACATTTACTAATCACGACAAAATAACACAAGGATTAATGTGATGCCTTAGAGCCAGCTAGATTAACCTCAGATTGTCTATGAGACATTCTCATCCTTATTAATTAAAACTTAAAATATCTCATACTTTCTCTTTTAACAATAAGGTATCGCTTGTTTGGTCAAGTTACAACCATCCACATGAAAGCTTAATTGTGACTTTTTACGTGTAACCCATCATATCAGATTCCATGACTTCATTTAGAACATGCCACCTTAGAGTCGGTCAAAACTAAACTACATCATTTCCTCATATCTTCTTAATAAGTCCAACCTTGATATTTGTACAGCTTGAAACCTTCCTTAAGGGGATGAAAACAAAGTCATCTCGAGGCCTTTAGTGCACCTCACGGTGTTATACTAATGATGGAGACCAAATGTTACATTGACATGTCAACCTTCTCCCACTCACTATTTTCAGGATTATATGTTTTCATTTTTAACTAATTAATTAATTTCAAATTAATCACTGGTTAAAATAATAACCTTATGAATATTTAATAATAAGTTATATCAATCTCATTGATCTAAGTTTATTTAATCTTCTAAAACGCCTAAGTCATAATTAGATGAACTTAGATTAACTAATTCATTATATTTATCAAACTTTATTAAAACTCTTTTACTAAAGTCGGCTATCCTAAATGTTACTATAACCCTTAGTGTGGTGTGATTACCAAATTTCAACTAATTAAAACCTAGCAGTTTACATGCTATTGATTTCATAAAATAATGCATATAAACATATTAGGACAATCCTAATAAATCATGTTTCTACTAATTAAATGCATTATCAAATGAAACTGTGTTGAATTTTCATGTATGACATGTGATCGACTAATGCATGGATATGTTATCAAACATAACAATTAAAATAATTATTTAACAATAAAATAAAATGATAATGGATCGAGTGACTATTAGGTATTTCTAAATTATAACCCTTAAAATAAAGAAATAAAATTACAAATCGGACTTTAAGAATACATATTCCCTAAATATTGTCTTCTCCTCCTAATGTCAATCTTCATAATCTTCAAGCTTTGAACAAGTTCTATTTAATTAAGAACTATTTTTCTTAATTAAAATAAAATTTCTATAATTATCTCTTTAAAATTAGTTGACTTTGACTTAGTCAAATAAATATTTGATTTGATTTGGTCAAACTCAATCAACGAATTAATTTCTAATTTACATAAAATTAAAAATTAAAAATTTAATTTTAAAATTGCATTAGTGTCAAAATTTAAAATAATAGATAGAGATACCAATCATCAGGGTTGGTTGGTATCAAGGTTTATGTGAAACTTCTTCAAATATGACAACAATTGCCACCAATGATAGGATTTTTCTACCGCCCCTTATCACCACCAGCCAGCTACAGTCGCTGCCGGCCGCCGTTCGTCGCTGCCACCAACCACCGCCGCCGTCGAGCATCGTCGCTGGCCGCCTTCTACCACCGTCGACGGCGTGCCTCATGACACCACTTTAGTGCCATGCGGCCTACAGTGTTGCACCCCACAATTGTTGTGCCACGTGGCACTACAGTAGTCCATGCCAATTTCTGATACTCAATCAGTGATTGACACGTGGTAGTTACTACAAATTAAATATTTATTTTACTTAGATAAATATCTAGATATCACTTAATTCAAAATTAGCATATCTGATTACCCCTATCAAATAAATTATCTGTTATTTCACTAATAACAAATTTAGTTTATCCAAAATATTATCTAATAATAATTTAATTATCTACTTTCACAAATTAGATATTCTATCTCACTTACCGATAATAAAGAAATAATCGATAATTATATATATTAGTTCTGAAAATTACATTTATATATATAAATAATTCAATTAATTGATTTTTAACTAATTAATCACACATAATTATCATTATGTTCTTATCCCATAATAAAAAATTCTTTTGCAAGTTAGTCGTTTTCTCATATACGAAAATATTCACACCCTAAAATGCGTAGTATAGAGGTGACTTAGGGACTATAAACCTATAATCTTAAGCTTCAATTAATCAGATTATTAATTAAACTCTTAATTAAATAATCTTATTTATTAATTCTATTATTAATGTTGTTCAGTTGATATAATGCTGTTCAGTTTCTTAATTAAAAGGAAATCATATTGTAACTTTAGTTCCATTGACACTGACACTGAATATGTCATCCTGCTTTATTCTATGATTTACGAGGATGCTGCTATCTCTAGGATGCCATGTCTTATATGGCATGCTGAATTGTTGATTTTACTTGCATGTTTTAGGATTATAAAGGCCTTACTCTCTTCGAGGTATGCACAATTTGGTGGAGAATACTGAACATTTGTCTTAACATTGTTGATACTCTCCTCAAGTTTAAATGATTTATTTTATAATCAATATGTATAGAGCGAGTAATTTAATGTATATAAAAAAATCTGTCGTGGGAAGCTTTTTTAATGAAAGCGGATGCCATGGAAAGACATTTTTGGCCATTTCATGACAGTATTTTTAAAATAATTTGGACATTGGATGACGGGGATTCCCCATCATCTAAAGTTTGGAGTAGCTTTAGATGATGAGGAATCCCCATCATCTATTTACTTTTCGCGGTACTTAAGATGTCGGAGAATCTCTGTCATATATCTACTTTTCACGGTACCTACGATGACGGAGATTCCCCATCATTGTACACCATTATAATGACGTTTTTTTAAATGACTAAGATGATAGTCCGTAGATGACAGTCGGTCAGCCGTCAATATATGATTTTAATGAAGGGTTTTACCCATAATCTAACCCCATTTTTGTAGTAGCGACTCCACTATAAATATGAAATTGAACTCTTAATGATTATAGAATGTATTTACAAAGTATTCTAAATAGTCCATTGATATAATCAATTCATGTAATTCTTTTTTCCAATTATTGGCTCGTAAATTAGAACTGTTCAAAATTATCATGTTACCCTTCTAATTACCTCTCGATTAGGGGTGTGCATGGTTCGGTTCGGTCGGTTAATAAGGTATTTTTGTAATCAAACCAAATTCACCGGTTACATATATAAACGAACCAAACCGAATATAACCAAAGTAATCAATTCGATTTGGTCACTTCTAACCAGTTCGGCTGTACCCGTAAAACTTCTTAAAACAATAAGAATTTTAAACTGAAAATATCAATAGATTGATAATCAAATATAGTTTCCACTACTCTATACACTAACCTCCATTCATTTTTAATACTACTAAATCTAAATATTCAACTCAATAACAATAATTAATAACATAAAATATATATTAAAAAATGGTTGTAATCAGTTCGAAGCGATTACAGAGTTATTGAGAAAAATAATCGAGTAAAAAATGCAGTTATTAAAAATAACTGAACCGATTACAATTGGTATATTAAAAGAACTGACCGAACCGAATCAGTTTGGTTCAGTCGGTTTGGAAAACAATCTGCACACCCCTACTCTTGATCCTTAAGTACCATTAATTCACTAGTAAATGACTAATTTATAATCTTATTATAAATCTGAGCTCGATAGCCATTCAGTTCTAGAATTAACACTTAAGGAAACCAATATATGATCCGTTAGGAAAGCTTGGATTCTAAATCTTGTAAGATCATGTTCTCAACTATCCATATCACTAAATCTTCAAAACAAAAGCCACTAGCCTATTTTATAAACAAACCTTAACGAGTGAATAAAAAGATCCAGTAAATATGTATAAGAGTTCATGACTACTCATGATTCAGACTGATCTCTGTATGGTGATCGAATTGATGTGTATTGAATCTTTATGATAAACGGCACACGTTGATAAAGATATTAATTCACATCAGTCCAGTCATATATAATCTCATTATATAAAGTACATTCATTAAGATGTCTATCCACGTCAATGATCCGGATCTAGATCACATATATTTATACTGCTTAGTTAACCGTACTACTAACCATTCATTAAAGATTTCATACTTTAATATGTTGCTGGCAATTTTATTCATTATTTATGATCTTAATTTTTTTGTACTAATATAAGATCACAGTCTCATCAATGAATATGTAATTTTCATATATTTATATAAATTATTCAACAATAATTTAAAAGAACAATTATAAAAAAATGTAATCCTCATTAAATTTTATATCAAAATGTCAATACACATGCTTTGAGGGCATAACCCACATCACTATATACCTTTGGTATACCTGAAAAATCATCAAACACACTATATATAGATTGGATATTTCAAATTTGAAATTTTAAGCATTAATTATATAATTAATTCTAGCATCTTTCAAATCGATATATTATCTATATATCTCTGATATACCCAAAAAATCATCAAACACACCATATATTGATTAGGTATTTCAAATTTTAAATTTTGAGCATTAATTACATCCTTAATTTTAGCATATTTCAAATCAGTATATCATCTTTATATCTCTGATATACCAAAAAAATCATCAACACACTATATATAGATTAGTTATTTTAAATTTCAAATAGCATTAATTACATCCTTAATTCTAACATATTTCTAATAAGTATATCATCTATATACCTCTAATATACCCGAAAAATCATCAAACACACCATATATAGATTATGTATTTCAAATTTTAAATTTTGAGCATTAATTATATCATTAATTATAGCATCATTCAAATCTGTATATCATCTATATACCTCTGATATATCCTAAAAACCATCGAACACACCATATTTGATTAGGTATTTCAATTTTTGAGCATTAATTATATATTTAATTATAACATCTTTTAAATCGGTATAAGATCTATATATCTCTGATATACCCAAAAAATATCAATACACCATATATAAATTATTTATTTCAAATTTTAAATTTTGAACATGAATTATATCTTTAATTCTAACATCTTTCGAATCAGTATATCATCTATGTACCTCTGATATACCCGAAAAATCATCAAACACACTATATATAGATTATGGTCATTTTAATATAAAATTATTGACAGATTAAAAAATCTGTTTTTTATCTAAACCTATTGGAGAACTCCTAGTTTTTTAAGACAGTCCTCCAAAATTTATATATTTTGTAAATTTTCTAAAAAAAACTGAAAAAAGATTGATGTAAATTGAGAAATATTTTTAATCCCAATCATCCACAAGAAAAATGATGTGGGATTCCCATTGAATATTCCACTGACAGCACTCCACATGTTCTAATGCTGACGTGGTCCCAGCTATTTAGTCCTTCATTGGGTTTGAAATTGATTTGTGTTTCCCAAAAAAGAAGTAAAAATTACCTGAAACACTTCATTATTGATTCTTTTACTGAATTTGTCGAAACAAGTTAAATAACTATGAATGTTGAAGATAATGAAGCAGTAGAAGTCATAATCAATCTTAATTGTTGGTAATATACAAAGCAGTAAAAGTCATAATGATTCAAACCCTCCACACACACACACATATATATATATANATATAATTTTCAAAAATTATATATATATATATATATATATAAATTTAGTTTAAGGGAGAAATATTTTTTAACTTCTTTGTCAATCTAATTTCAGTTTACCCTTATATCACGTAGTCAGCTTTTTTATGTCAAGAACAAGTAGGTAGTGATTTACCTTTTTCATTAGTTTCACGGATTGAATTTCATATCTCAATTTACAATTACGTATATGCATGCCAAACACGTATTGTATGACCACTATTAATTTTAAGTTGTGATAGCACAACTGGTTGATAACAATTATTTTAATATATAATAAATAATAAATTTAACATGTACAAAACACGTAATTTTATATTAGTATAGAAAACATATTTAAGGAAAATATTGTATAATATGAATTATCTGGATAAATTTTCTTTAGTAGTTAATTTCTTGAAGTCCATCTTCATTCATGTTCTTCAAGTATTAATTCCTATACTAAATAAAAATAATGTGAACCTATGCTACTCACTATTTTATACCATTTGTTTTTGTTTATTGATGAAAACTGAGAATTGAGAACATAAAAAACCAAGGGCAATTGGACAAAATGGCTATATATGACCCAATAAACTATGAAGCTAAGCTAAAGAATTGTTTTTTTAGCTTCAATTTTATCAGTTTGGGTAACTATAATAATGATAAGTTTCAATGATCACCTTTGGTTAACAATGATATATTTATTTCTTCATTTATAGCAAGACTTAGGAGGAGTGTAAACTCAAAATATATTCATTTCATCTACTCGCAATATGTTCGATAAATAATGATTTTAGACATGAAAACAAATGATAGGTGAGTATTACTGAGTTTTCCATAAACTAGTATAATAATGTAGCCATCCTTGACTCAAACTCTAAGCCCTCTCATTAAACAATCCCCTGTTTCATCCGCAATCTTCCTCGAATCAAACAGCTGCTGAACCTGAGACTGTTTACAGTGAGCAATTGCTTCCTCAATTGAGCACTCCCTTTCCGATGTCGAGCTCCCACTTCTGTTGAACAATTCTAAATCGTACAGCCCATTTGAACTGAAAGAAAAAGATGAAGATAAAGAAGAAGACCCAGATGAAGAATTCGACAAAGATGAAATCTTGCTTGTAGAAGCTCTTTGAATCACTCCGGAGAATGACCTTCTATGGATACTAACGCCATCGCCCTCAAAGTTTCTGTTAAAATGCTGACCTGAAATGTTGCGTCTGTTATACTCAGTTTTTTTCCCAAATGGGGTTTTATTTGCTACCTTAATGTACTTATTCAAACGCTCGTTGCCCACGTCGAATGCAGCTTTTGCACATGAATCATTTGAACAAGCGGATTTATTGAACAGGGATTTAATGTAGGCTCTTGAGGCCTTGAGTTTTTGGCCCAATGAGGATTGCTTTATCTGCTTGAGCTTTTTAGACCAAGTTTGCTTTGAGTTCTCCTGAATGAAACTTTTCATTTCAGTTGAAAAAGCAAAGTGATTGTCAGTTGCGTTTAGTTCACAGCTGGTTCTGCAAGACTCAGAGGGTGAGATGTCAAACCAGGGCTCTATCTCTATGGATTCTGGTTTTTGATAATTGGTTGTGGTGGAGATTTGAGCGAGGGTTTGGACCATTTGTAAGCGTGGAGGAAGGTGAAGAGGGAGGAGTTTTCCTTTGTAGAAAAGCTCGTCAGCTGGTGAAGTTGTGGGTACTCTTCCTTTTGGAAGTGAAGTCATTTGGAACTCAAATTCTCTGCTTTGTGGGGGAGGGATGATTTCCATGTCTATGTAGTCCTCCTCTATGTGCATATATGGAGCTTTGTCTATGGCCATCATCTCCTGTAACTTTGTAAGTCTTGCTTTCTTCTATCTCTCTCTCAGAGAATATGTCTGTGAGTGGAGATGGCTACGAGGAGGTGAGCTTTGTGCAGAAAGAGGAGGCACGGGCATTCTTATTTATTTTAAGGGCTAAATTCAAGTTTTAGTCGATTAGTAATTTACACCTATAAACTTAATTCTGTCAAATTTTTATGGAAAAAATAACAATAAAAGAGGGATTTTTTTTACTAATCATATGTAATAAATAGGAACTAGAAATTTTTGAAACATATAAAGAGACTACTCGGCATTAGAAAAATTGACGAAATCAAGCCATGGAGGACAAATTTTGCCATTTTTAAGTATAAATTGTACACATATTTTAGTCTGGAGACTATTTGCCGTTGCTGTACAACAGTAGTAGTAGATGAGAAGTTAAATCTAAACCGTTTGATGAGATCTAACGGTCCATATCTACATTTCAAAAAGCAAATAATATAAGAAAAAAAAACTAACAGTTCGAGAATTGAGCCATCTAAATCAAGGATGACCCAAATCTACTGGACGGCCTCTCTGTCGTTGGAGTCCAATGAGAGAAAATTCAAATCCATTATCAAATGCTCAAATTTCATTAGTGCAGGTTGAATTTAACTCTTCTTTAAAAAGATGATAATTTTTTTTCCAATTCTAAGCTAAATAGAAATTAGTTTGATAAAATTAAGAATTTGCTACACTATTCCAGTACAACATCTTGAATAATACTTCCAAAAACTAAATGTCAAAAAGACAATGAAATTTCTTTTTCCTGCTCAGCTGCTAAGAAGTAAGAAGCCCACTATGTTGCTGCTCCCCTCCCCTTGGTAATGCACCAGTACCTAGTATTGCTTAGTTGTCCAATTGCTTTTTTTTTTGTCATCTATTTCATTTTATCTATAAATAATTAAAATGAGACTAATTTAGTAATGTAAAGCATTATTGTGCAATATAGCAACGCTCTTAAAGTTATATTATATTTGTGTTTCGTTATTACATTACTTTAACTGGCTCGTTTTCATTTCTTTACTAATTTTTCATTCTTATTTTGCCATCTTACAAAATCGGGTAATGCGGATAAATGATCTGTTTGAAAAATAGTTTTAAAAATTTGGTGTAACTTTCGAGAATTTGTTTTTTTTAGATAAGGATAAGAATTTGAAACGTTATTCTCTTTTTCTTGTGAAAACACATTACTACTTCCTCTACTTAAAATGTCAAATAGTTACTTAAAAACCTTTTTTAATAATTGAATACGTCGAGTAACTTTTTTTTAAGTTAGTTCATTCTTTCTAAGACTTATTTTTCAGATCATAATTCTCTCATATTTCATGAACATTAAATGTTCCTATTCAATATGAGTTGTGTATTATAAGAATGACTCGAATTTACCCTATAATTAAAAGGACATAAACAAAAAAAACTATCTTTTCACGTTGGCGTTTGTGTTGAGTTAACTGATATCTCCTCGTTTTAGAATCCTTCACGGGAGGAGATTTATTTCCCTATTTTTCCCATTTTCCTGAGAAAATATCCAATTTCTAATTATAGATGCCTTTTAGAACGTAGTAATGAGTTAGAAAAAGTTGAAGGAAATTGAAAAGAAAATATCAATATAATGGGAATGGACTGTAGTGGATAAACATGGCCGGAGGCCCGGAGCTGCCGTTCTCTCCTATTCAATCAACCACTCCTGTAGCCCTCTGTTGGGTACCTTGAATTTGCAATGGTTTACTAACATCTGTAACTAGACGTTGACAGTCATGTTCTTGTTTTATTGAAATCTTAATGGAACTCTTATTCTTCTATAAAAAAATAGGTCTTGTTAAATCATTCATCCGATTTAACCCATTTTTCAAGACTTTGATCTTTGAATTGCTTCAATTTAGAGAGAGAGAGCTTGCTGTAGTCTAGTATTTTCATTGGACTGACTTGTTTGACTTGGTCAATATGTTGGGGAGAGACCCCCAATTTTAATTAATCTAATAATTTTTATATCTGAGTTCATTAGGATTTTTGATAGCCAAAAACAACTATAAGATCCAAATTATGGGTAAAGCTTTGAAAACTGCAAGTGGGATATTGATTCATTCAAAGATTCAAAGATCATGAAAAAGTTAAAGATTGAGATATAGAATTAAAAAAGTAAAAATGATTATGTGAAAATTAGTTATCTCCGTGTAATGTTATTTACATGACAGTCTTTTGGTTTTATGTCTCATTTTTCTTTCTAAAAAGAGAATTATAATATTCACGTATATAGTCATATTTGATTAGTCAATATCATGAAGAGAAATAGATATTTCTCACTTGATTAGGAGACATATATTATTGGAATTATAAAATACAACGTTATCCAGTTATATGTTAAACGCAAATTCTGATATTATTGTAGAAAAAGCATCGAGAAGTGCCACTTAGGCTTGCAAGACATTTTCTCTTTTTCAAGTGAAAATATGGGAGTGTTTACTAGCGTTGATAAAGACTATTGTGACTGTTAAATCAGGTACGTCTATTTTAATCGAGTTCACATAGAATAAATGGCAGTGCTTCTTCACGTGTGAGTGTTCTTAGCATTTTTCTTGTGTATCTTTACATAAAAAGTATTACATTAAAAAAGTTTTCGTTCGGCGATACGAAGCGAAGCGTTGTTCATACATTATATAACATGTTAACGATAAAAAGTTAAAATTTCCGTTTTATTTACTGTTCTCGATGAAATTACCCTACAAGATGAAAAAAAAAACGTTAAATCATCATGCGTGTGGCCTTATATTACCAAATAACTTTTTTTGGTCAATAGCTTTGTCACGCTAGGATGGGGAAGAATTTAATTGATTGCCATGCATGGTAGCAGAAGCAGAAGGACACCTGGGACTGGGAGTGTTAAAAAGGTTGTATTATTTTTTCAGAGAAACTGATCGAAACTGCAATGCTACTGTTAAAGCTGCACCGCTTCAGCTCTCTACCACTTATTGCTGTTCGATTTGACCATGATATACTACAGTCGACACACACCACCATGACATCCTTTTACAACAAAAGGCAAAAAAGTTAGAATTCTTTCCCCATGTTGATGCTCATTACTATTGATTCTTAAAGTTGAAAGAGAGTAATCAAACCAAACTTTGGGCTAAGTTTATTAACAAAAAGAGAGGGCCTACTACTTATTGCAACCTCAAAAGGGCCCAAAATGGACCTCTGTTCCATATGAACAATCTACTATTTCTTGGGCTTTAGACCAACACTCGGATTTTTAATTTTCAATTTGATAATTTTTAGGGAAAATGCATAATGCAACTTTTATAGTAGTAAGTTATAAATTTATCTAAAAAGCTGTATTGGATAAATGATCCTTTGTATTTAAATTAATTTTAAATTTTTATGATTTGTCTGTAAATGATTTTTTCACTAATCAAGGATGAAAAGAAAACGTCTTGATAAAGATAAACTTATATGAGTATTAATAAAAGAGAGAGAGAGAGTTTAGGAATAAGAGATTGTAAGGAGCAAAGTCCTCTGAATTATATGTGCTTGAGTTTGTATTGAGATGACGATCCTCGTTCTTGAAGTGTTGGTCCCCGTTCTTGAGGTGTTGACCTTGTCTTTGAGGTGACGATCCCCGTTCTTGAGGTGTTGATCCCCGTTCTTGAGGTGTTGACCTTGTCTTTGAGGTGACGATCCCCATTCTTGAGGTGACAATCCCCGTTCTTGAGGTGCTGACCCCGTTCTTGAGGTGTCTCGCGACATCAACCCGTAACTCGTTTATGCCTTTCTACCACTTTCCTCGAGCCCTAAGTATGCCTCATTTGTCCATGTGGCAACGAGTATTTTTTACCCCCTATTGCTCTTCGGCGATGCTCGTCAAAGTGCAATGAATACTCTTAGTATATGTCTAGTTTTGGGAGAGCGGCTATCTTTAGCTCACTTTTACCAATCCAAGATTTTCTGTATCCTACAAAATATTAATTGTTGTGTAAGAAAAAGCCATTTATTTTTTTAAATAATGAAATGACGTACCATCATTGCCTCATTTCTAGGGTTCCTGACACGCTCCTAAAAAATTCCATTTCGTCTTTGTGTCGCCTTATTTTGTCACGACACGTGCACGTGTGGGTCTCATATTTCGTTCTGCATGCTCGTCGCTTCATTTATAGTTCTTGCTTTATGTGTATTTCTAGTCAGATAACTTTTCTTCTCTCTAGCTGTCGTGTTGTCATTGGCTTGCCCATTTTAGGTAGATCAGATATAGTCATTTCATTACATCTTTTCTCATGCGTCCGTCGTTTGCCCTTTTCCTATTCAGAATTGGTGTCTTTTCATTTTCAAATCCATTAAACATGTTGAACGTGATTTTGGCATCCGTAGCTTATATAACGGTGGTTTGCCTCACTTTTTCTTTTCACGCTCATCTCTACCTTCTGTAAGTTTTCCTTCTTCGTCTTTGTTGTTTATTTTCTTCTAGTCTTTCTGTTTCACATTTCTTTCCCTGCTAGCAATGGAGGAGCATCCATTTAAGGTCACTGTTCCCCTAGTCATAAATAGTAATGAATTCAACCGTTTCCTTGCCCTTCATCGGGATGTCTTCCCGTCAGACGTAGTCTGTGGTTTCGGGGAAGAAATCCCTAATCTACCCCGTGTAATGCCCTATACCAAATGTAACACTCCAACTAATCTTGCATTTAATTTTTAATTGTTGCATTTAACTGTCATGATTAATTATTTAATTCTCTTTGTTATTTGATTTAATGCTTATAATGAATTGATTGAGTGTTTTACAGAGAAATGCTTTGAGGTGCTTTAACGGCTCAAACGTGGTTAGTTAAATTTTACAGTATTCAAATAATTTACGAGTAATTAATCAGTTAAGTATGTAATTTTTTTTTTAAATTTTAGGTTTTAAAATAATAGTAATAAAACTTAGAACAATGAATATTTACCCTTAATATGTGACTCTTTTAATCCTAATTTAAAATAATTTAAACATCCGTACCTTTTTCTCAACAACCATATTCAAGGGGACCAAAGGGGTTTAAATAACTAAATTGACTCCTTTTATTGAACGGCTTTAAAAAACCTAGTCAAATTAGTTAACCTTTCTAATTTTTTTAACCGTAATATATTACATTATTTAAGCACCTTAAACCTTGAGCCGCAAGCCATTCTGACAGTAGTAGCAATTTATATGCCCCCTATTTGACATAGTTCCCCCACTGATTATAGTCCCCTCTTCTTGTTTTCTCCATTTTTTTTCTTTCGTTTTCGACAATCACAGTACGTACAGAAGCTTTCTTATATCATCACCCTACCGATTTTGAAGAGCTATATCTAAGTTTTGAAGGTAAGAGAGATAGTTTATTCTCTTTTATAAAAGTTTATGTGAATTTTAAAATTAAATTGTAAAGTAGGGCAGCCTATATTGTTTTAAACGTAATCATACTTGTTATGTTCTACCTTCCACAAATCAAAATTGAGGTTGAATAAGGTTTTCTTCAGTTAATGTCTAACCTATTATAAACATACAAGTTTAAAGATTTATATTTTTCTATTATCAGATATATGTTCATGATTTATTATGTGTTATTATAAATAAATCGTAATATTGATTTATAGAATACTGTGGGTTTCTTGATGAAGTAAAACGTTGCTTTTAAAGAGAGAACTATAAAGGGCTTTTATATTTCTGTCCTTGCATAACATATTTGCGTTAAATAGACTTGGGATTTTGCCGGGTATGTGTTTACAAGTTATGATCTTGATATTATAATGGTTTAAGAATTTTTACCGAGTATGAATTTTTGGTATTCCAATGGTTTGAGAATTTCTTACCAAGTCAAGGTTTTAACCAATTATTACGTATATTCTAATTATATTTTTTTCGGTGTCTTTAATGATCATGTGAAGTTATAAAAGATTTAGTGTGTAAAATGTAATATATATAGTTTTGGCACTTTGAGCGTTGAAAACTTTAAGCATTCTCTAATCATTTTCTTTAGCTAAGGATACCAGGTAAGTAAAATTTTATGCCTACTTTAATATTTTGAAATACTCTGAAAGTTATGGTGGATTAATTGTATATCTTTATACTCTCGTTTTTTTGTCCTTATATGTAAATTTCATGTATGGTAATGTTCTTATGTGATTATATGTTTAATTGTATGTTAATGAATTGTTAAGAATGTGTTCATTATTTTGCTAATGTTTGATAATTTACACACTTAAATACTTTCACATAATGATTTATAAAATAAATATATTAAATAATAATAAAAAACTTAAAACAACTGGTGTGTGTTATGCCATGAAGGACGTGAGTGGGAAATGAGATGCGGGAGAGACCGACGGACCTGACAATGTTAATGGAAATGAATGGTTGTTTGATTTGTCCAGCGATATAATGTTAATGAATGGTCGTTTGACCTATCCAACAATACAATGTGAATGTATGATACTACCAGGGTAAAATTACCGTTTTACACTTCTAATTATCTCTTGATCCTTAAGTGTCATTAATGCACTAGTGAATGGTGAATTTATAATCTTATTATAAATTTGAGCTCAATAATCATTCAGTTTCAGAATTAACACTTAAGAAAAATACGATCCGTTAGGAAAGCTTAGATTCTGAATCTTGTAAGATCATGTCCCCAACCATCTAATCACTGAATCTCCAGAACAAAAGTCGCTAGCCTAATTAACAAACAAACTTTAACGAGTAAATCAAAAGATCCAGTAGACATGCGTAGGATTTCATGACTACTCAGGATTCAGACTAATCTACATATGATCATCGAATTGATATTATCAAATCTTTATGATAAGCGACACGTTAATAAAAATATTAATTCACATCGATCCTGTCATATATAATCTTATTATATAAAGTGCATTCACTAAGATGTCTATCCACATCAATGATCCAGATTTAGATCACACGCATTCATAATGCTTATTGAACTGCACTAACAACCATTCATTAAAATTTTCATATTTTAATATGTTGCTGACAATTTTATTCATTATCTATATTTATATAAATTATTCAACAATAATTTAAAAGAGCACTAATAAGAAAAATATAATCCTCTTTAAATTTCATATCAAAATGTCAATACACATGTTTTGAGCGCATAACCCCTAACACAAAAAACCTCCTCGAATAAAAGGGAGAACTCCTCATAGGCTAACTAAAAAGTAGGCTCCCCTCTGGGCCAGGGGTCACAGGAGCCCCACGACTCATTTCTGAAGTCTTGAGGGCTCATTTTGCTCTGCTCTTGAAGACAGAATTCAAACCATGGGCGGTAACCAATTTCTGAGCTGAAGTTGAAGAAGGTTTCAATCTCTCCCACTTAGGAATAGAGAAGAAGGCGATACCTATTAGAAAATCCAAGGCAAACCCGCAAGAGATTGTGCTATCTGAAAGTACACGATGACAAGCGGTTGTGGTTAGATATGGTGAAGGCAAGGAGAAGGAGGAGGCCGAGAAAGTTACCGTGGCACAGACAAGGCTGCCAACCACATTACATGCCCTTATTAAGGGTAACAACTCTACAACCAGGGGCGGGCAGCCAACGCGGGCAAAAAGTTTGCCGGACGGGCTTGGTGACATCAAGAAAATCACTATGGACGGTGCACCCATGACTTTGGAATGTGACATTTAAAGGATGCCGAATTGGTAAACGACAATCATGAAAAGGAAAGTCAAGAAGAGAAAAAGAGGAAGCCCCCCTTTCTGGACGAAGGAGGCCCCAGAAGGGGAAGGATCATTGTTCTCACAAAGAGAAAGTAAGTGGGGGCAAGAATGAAAATTTCACTCCATTTTAGCCCTGTGAAAGAGGCGAATATGGAGGAAATGAGGAGAGAAATTACCTATTTATAGCCCTAGGAGAAAAACCACCCATTTAATAGGGGAATTTACACCAACCATAATGGTAACCGTTGAACGATTGGAAAATGGACGTTTAGTAAACTGACAAGAGAGTTTCGGGAAACCAAACGTCATCCAATCAACTACAAGAGTGAAATGATGAGCCCAGATGAAGTGAAACGTCCAGGAGTCAAGCTCCCCGCACACCAATAATGCCTTTATACCTAAGAGATCGACAACATTAACTCTCAGAAAGGATGAATCAGCACACGACAAAAGTCGGGGAGGTAATGAATTCCGTTATGGGCCATCCTCTCAAGATGAGTGAAAACTTCCAATTTATCACTGTATAAAGATAACTTAAACGATGAGCTCGAATAATGAAGTCTTCATACCTGAGCGAGTGAAGTCACCCAAGTCCTCAGCTGGGGGCAATTGTTATGGTTTTTTTTCTAACTTTCAATGACTCAACGACGTATGTTGTGATACGTCATATTGAGAAGCTTAAGAGAAGGGAAAGTTTTCAAGGAGGAGGACCGACCCCACTCAGCCAGTCTCAAGAGAGCTCGAGTCGTACAAACCCGAGCTCACAGAAAGGAAAGGGAAAAACTCATGAAGAGAGCTCGGATGACCCCAAGTGCAGGATAATCATTACTCGCCAAGGGTAACGACCAAGGTGATACTTCCTCCTAAGCTCGAGCATTTAACCGGTCTAATCGCCACGATAGGACAACCTATGCCTGTTCACCTCATGGGTACATCGACACTTAATATTTTTCAGTTTTATATCAAAGGTCGCCTTCTTTCCATTCAATCAAAGTCGGTCAAGATAGGTTTATGTTTTGGAAAACTTCCCTAACACACCTTTGAAGGCTTCTTCGACACGCATCCTCCTACATAAAGACTCAATTATAAATATATCGACGAATTAAAAAAAAGGTATGCTCATTATCTCCTAAGAAAATTATGCTAAAATATTGACAAAGTACTGACTTAGGCATCAGTGGCCCTTTGGCGGGGCAACTACCATCGGTTCTCACCTTTAGGATTTTTTGTTTGTATTTTGCAGACGTTCAGGTCGTGAGGATCCCCAGTTAGGAGGGAGCGTATGCTCACCATAAAGAGGAAGGAACTCGTATAACATCACTCCATCAAATCCCCCCGGCTAGGAGGATTGCCACACTTAGCACGAGAAAGTAACATCTGTATTGTGGCGGTTTTTGGCTACAACACTGCCTAATTAGAGTAGAGAGATATTCCCCAAACGGATGGAGGTACAAAGATGGCCTGACACATGATGTTAGGTTGTACATCACGATGACTCAGAATCAGGGACGAGGTCAGAAGCCATACTAAGAGGAGATCTGATAAGAAAGCTTGCCTCAGTCCATGCACCGACAGTCCTATCACAACTACTCAAACTTCCTAAGCCAACAATATATAATGAGAGTAATGACACATTAAATTACACAACCACCATTCACTTACCATTGCTCTTGCTCTCCATACTCTCAATCTCAACTTACTTGAGTCCGATAGGCGTAAAGAGGTTACCGACCCCACTTCGGTCTCCCATTTTATTTTTCTAATAAGTTCTAAGAGTAACTGAAGACATTGTTGACATGTTCTCATCCTCTAGATTTTACTGTCAACAATAGTGATACAATGACCTTTCTTTTAACAAAATAAAATGGTATTAAATGATGAAATACCAGACATGAAAAAAAAAGTTATGATCACCTAGATTAAAAGCTCTAGTTTAAAAAGAAACTATGATTTATTTTAAAGCTATATTTGATAGGATGGTTTTAAAACAAAAGGATACTATGTTGATACACCAACAAACAGAACAATTTATAATTTAAGTTTTCTCCCGTTCGGTTGTAATGTTTATTTTTGTGAAGAGATATGAACTTAAACTCCACCAAATTAGAATTGATCATAATTATATTTGCGTGTTATGAATTATTAGCTTAATATACTTCTTAATCGTTATATGAATATACTATATTATTTTTAGGAAAAGATATTTGGACATCCCATGAGGTTTACCTAAAAAAATGGACGCCTCCTGTAATTTAAGAAAAGATGTGGAGCTCCCCTAACATTTTATTTTAGAGACTAAAAGCCAAAAAATATTATTTTCCTACTAACAACGTTAATGTTTCTTAAAATACAAAAAATACTCTTATTTTTCTATATTTCTTATTGGGTTGAAAGTGAATTTTCATGTTTTGAGGACTTTCGTGCTTTGAGGGTTACTTGGGTTATGAGGGAAATAACCGAATTTCATGTTTTAAGAATTTTCTCGGGTCCGCTACAAGAAACATGGGATTTAGCGACCAATATTTTGGTCACTAAAACCCCTAAATTTGGTCGTTAAAAGTCTAACGCGATAAACATTTGTTCGTCACGAACCTCGTCGCTTTCACTTCGTCAGCGAAAGTCATTCACGACGAAAAATGAAAACTAGTCATGTTAAAACTTTTGTGACAAAAAAATTTCTGTCGTAGAAACCTTTTTACCACCAATATTTCTCTTCATTGCCTAAAATCTTTTGGGACTAATTTTATTTGGTCGCGAAATATGTTTTGTGATCAAATTTTACATTTCCAGATTGTAAATAAAAAATATTGAATTTTTAGTTTTCACATACACTTTTGATGGTAATAACATCATTAGAAGATTTATCAAACCCGATATATTTTTAGAAAATACATATATTAATCATTAATATATGTAATGTAACAAATTAGTAGTAGTTTCATTACAAAATCTCTGAATCATAATTAACTAAAAAATATGGTTCACAAATGTATCCAAAAAAGATAAATAGAAAAGAGAGCATTTTAAGCTTGATGTTACAATTACAAAGCTTATCAAATATTCTGAACCTCATGTTTTCACTGTTGAGTCATCATTAGGAAGTTGAAAATCATTTTGACGAGCTCAAGCGAGTATGCTTTGTAGTTGGCTCTCCATTGACTTCATTTGTTTATTTAATTCTAGATTTTCAACTCTATTTTTTTTCTTGGAAGATGTGGTGGAGCTCTATAAGACCTTTAATTCACCCGAAGACTTCTTCAACTATCTCTTGTTCAGTGCGAGGTGTGGCATCATTAGTGATAGACTCATCTCGTAAAGCACACATGCGTTCCTGTAACATCACAATGAGCTAAATTCAAGATAAATGTATTCATCAATAAGAATGTATTGAAAAAGCATCCAACAAAATCCACTTCAAAGTGATAACTCCCCAATTAAAACTAAAACGATTATCTTTAGACAATGAGCATCAATTATAAAGTACTAAAAATCATCTAGTACGCTCAGATACAAAGTGATAAACCCTCCATCCCACGACCACACACACTGGAACTAACAATATTATTAGACAAAGAACATCAATCAGAAAGTATTCAAAAAACATCTAGCATGTTCAGATACAAAGTGATATGCCCCCCAACATACACATTAAAACTAACATTATTATCTTAGAGAATGGGCATCAATAAGAAAGTATTCAAAACGCATCTAGCACGCTCAGATATAAAGTGATACCCCCACACATATATATTAAAACTAACACTATTATCTTAAACAATAAGTATCAATCATAAAGTATTAAAAAAATATCAAATAGAATTTTGGTTTTCTCCTGTTCGGTTGTAATGTTTATTTTTGTGAAGAGATATGAACTTAAACTCCACCAAATTAGAATTGATCATAATTATATTTGCGTGTTATGAATTAGTAGCTTAATATACTTCTTAATCGTTATATGAATATACTATATTATTTATAAGAAAAGATATTTGGACATCCCATGAGGTTTACCTAAAAAAATGGACGCCTCCTGTAATTTAAGAAAATATGGGGAGCTCCCCTAACATTTTATTTTGGAGACTAAAAGCCAAAAAAAATTATTTTCCTACTAACAACGTTAATGTTTCTTAAAATACAAAAAATACTCTTATTTTTCTATATTGCTTATTGGGTTGAAAGTAAATTTTCATGTTTTGAGGTCTTTCGTGCTTCGAGGGTTACTTGGGTTATGAGGGAAATAACCGAATTTCATGTTTTAAGAATTTTCTCGGGTCCGCTACAAGAAACATGGGCTTTAGCGACCAATATTTTGGTCACTAAATCCCCTAAATTTGGTCGCTAAAAGTCTAACGCGATGAACATATATTCGTCACGAACCTCGTCGCTTTCACTTCGTCAGCGACAGTCATTCACGACGAAAAATGAAAACTAGTCGTGTTAAAACTTTTGTGACCAAAAAAATTTCTGTCGTAGAAACCTTTTTACCACCAATATTTCTCTTCGTTGCCTAAAATCTTTTGCGACTAATTTTATTTGGTCGTGAAATATGTTTTGTGACCAAATTTTACATTTCCAGAATGTAAATAAAAAATACTGAATTTTTAGTTTTCACATACGCTTTTGATGGTAATAATATCATCAGAAGATTTATCAAAACCGATATATTTTTAGAAAATACATATATTAATCGTTAATATATGTAATGTAACAAATTCGTAGTAGTTTCATTACAAAATCTCTGACTCATAATTAACTAAAAAATGTGGTTCACAAATGTATCCAAAAAAGATAAATAGAAAAGAGAGCATTTTAAGCTTGATGTTACAATTACAAAGCTTAACAAATATTCGGGAACTCATGTTTTTACTGTTGAGTCATCGTTAGGAAGTGGAAAACCATTTTGACTAGGTCGAGCGAGTATGCTTTGTAGTTGGGTCTCCATTGACTTCATTTGTTTATTTAATTCTAGATTTTCAACTCGATTTTTTTTCTTGGAAGATGTGGGTGGAGCTCTATAAGACCTTTAATTCACCCAAAGATTTCTTCAACTATCTCTTGTTCAGTGAGAGGTGTGGCATAAGTAGTGATAGACTCATCTCGTAAAGTACACATGGGTTCCTGTAACATCACAATGAGCTAAATTCAAGATAAATTTTATTCATCAATAAGAATGTCTTCAAAAAGCATCCAGCAAAATCCGCTTCAAAGTGATAACTCCCCAATTAAAACTAACACGATTATCTTTAGACAATGAGCATCAATTACAAAGTACTCAAAAATCATCTAGTATGCTCAGATACAAAGTGATAAACCGTCCATCCCACAACCACACACACTGGAACTAACAATATTATTAGACAAAGAACATCAATCAGAAAGTATTCAAAAAACATCTAGCACGTTCAGATACAAGGTGATATGCCCCCCAACACATAAATTAAAACTAACATTATTATCTTAGACAATGAGCATCAATAAGAAAGTATTCAAAACGCATCTAGCACGCTCAGATATAAGTGATACCCCCACACATATACATTAAAAATAACACTATTATCTTAAACAATAAGTATCAATCATAAAGTATTAAAAAAATATCAAATAGAATTTTGGTTTTCTCCCGTTCAGTTGTAATGTTTATTTTTGTGAAGAGATATGAACTTAAACTCCACCAAATTAGAATTGATCATAATTATATTTGCGTGTTATGAATTATTAGCTTAATATACTTCTTAATCGTTATATGAATATACTATATTATTTTTAGGAAAAAGATATTTGGACATCCCATGAGGTTTACCTAAAAAATGGACGCCTCCTGTAATTTAAGAAAAGATGTGGAGCTCCCCTAACATTTTATTTTGGAGACTAAAAGCCAAAAAATATTATTTTCCTACTAACAACGTTAATGTTTCTTAAAATACAAAGAATACTCTTATTTTTCTATATTGCTTATTGGGTTGAAAGTGAATTTTCAAGTTTTGAGGACTTTTGTGCTTTGAGGGTTACTCGGGTTATGAGGGAAATAACCGAATTTCATGTTTTAAGAATTTTCTTGGGTCCACTACAAGAAACATGGGCTTTAGCGACCAATATTTTGGTCACTAAAAACCCTAAATTTGGTCGTTAAAAGTCTAATGCGATGAACATATGTTTGTCACGAACCTCATCGCTTTCACTTCGTTAGCGAAAGACATTCACGATGAAAAATGAAAACTAGTCGTGTTAAAACTTTTGTGACCAAAAAAATTTCTGTCGTAGAAACCTTTTTACCACCAATATTTCTCTTCGTTGCCTAAAATCTTTTGCGACTAATTTTATTTGGTCGCAAAATATTTTTTGTGACCAAATTTTTACATTTCCAGAATGTAAATAAAAAATACTGAATTTTTAGTTTTCACATACACTTTTGATGGTAATAATATCATCAGAAGATTTATCAAACCCGATATATTTTTAAAAAATACATATATTAATCATTAATATATGTAATGTAACAAATTAGTAGTAGTTTCATTACAAAATCTCTGAATCATAATTAACTACAAAATGTGGTTGACAAATGTATCCAAAAAAGATAAATAGAAAAGAGAGTATTTTAAGCTTGATGTTACAATTACAAAGCTTAACAAATATTCTTAACCTCATGTTTTTGCTGTTGAGTCATCGTTAGGAAGTGGAAAACCATTTTGACGAGTTCAAGCGAGTATGCTTTGTAGTTGGCTCTCCATTGACTTCATTTGTTTATTTAATTCTAGATTTTCAACTCGATTTTTTTCTTGGAAGATGTGGGTGGAGCTCTATAAGACCTTTAATTCACCCGAGGACTTCTTCAACTATCTCTTGTTCAGTGCGAGGTGTGGCATCATTAGTGATAGACTTATCTCGTAAAGCACACATGCGTTCCTGTAACATCACAATGAGCTAAATTCAAGATAAATGTATTCATCAATAAGAATGTATTGAAAAAACATCCAGCAAAATCCGCTTCAAAGTGATAACTCTCCAATTAAAACTAACACGATTATCTTTAGACAATGAGCATCAATTAGAAAGTACTCAAAAATCATCTAGTACGCTCAGATACAAAGTGATAAACCCTCCATCCCACAACCGCACACACTGGAAGTAACAATATTATTAGGCAAAGAACATCAATCAGAAAGTATTCAAAAAACATCTAGCACGTTCAGATACAAAGTGATATGCCCCTCAACACACACATTGAAACTAACATTATTATCTTAGATAATGAGCATCAATAAGAAAGTATTCAAAAAGCATCTAGCACGCTCAGATATAAAGTGATACCCCTCACACACATACATTAAAACTAACACTATTATCTTAAACAATAAGTATCAATCATAAAGTATTAAAAAAATATCAAATAGAATTTGATATAAAGTAATACTCCCCACGCACAAACTAACACTATTACCTTAGACAATGAACATCAATAAGAAAGTATTTAAAAATCATCTAGCACGCTCAGATACAAAATGACAACCCCCCAACACACACATTGAAACTAATACGAGTATCAATCAGAATATTTTAGAGGGATTACTCACGTATTTTTTTTGAATCGTATCATTATGGCATTTTTAGCATTGAAATAAGTGTTGTAAAACATTTCAATGCGAGTAGATGCTACCCCAGTTGAAGCTTCCTATCTAAATGCAACGAAAGTTGAGTTGTTAATTAGTGTTTGCTATTTTGATTTAATCAGACTTTATATTTACTAAACTCCTTTTATATTTTAGTAACTAACAATGCTACCTTTTTAATCAAACTCACACTTCAACTTATAAGCTTTTCAGCTTTGCTTCAACCCTATATCTCATAGTTTTTTTGTTAAAATAACTTGCTTATGAAGAAGTTGGCAATATTGACTTAATATTTAATCACTAGGCGAGACAAAACTGATAAAATCAAACCCACTACATAAACATTCAAAACAAGGAAGCTTTATGTTGAGTTGAAATTATTCCTAAAAGTCTCAGTCTATACAATTCATTAAGAACAGCCACAAACCACAAATTCAGTCGAGCCTTATACAATCAAATTATTTCAAAAGAGAGGAGCCACGCACTACACAAATTCAGTTAAATTATTTCCACTATATAAACATATTTTCTTAAAAAACACTAATTTAATTAGCGTAAAATTTAGGGACTTCATCTTAGTGCATAGAACTCTTTAATGATTTTTTCCAGGAAAATATGTCAGAATAAGACCATGAACAAGTGTTTGTATCCGATCAGAGAGGTGGCGATTATATTGATCAATATAGTTTCAAAAGACAAAATTAATATTCATCCATTTTATATATTTTTCTGCGATTAAATGTGGTCAATTCTATACACTCATAACTACAACGGGGCATACATTCGCACAAAGTGTTGATTTATTTTTGTTCTTGTGTTGAATAGTTCGTTAAAGAATTTATACCCCAATTTTAGATTTGCTCTTGGCGCTGTATGTGGGAAAATAATTACAAGCTCATCCCAAACTTTTGTCTAGTTGGTTATGTGATATGTCAGTTCTAAATATTTGCTATTTTACGGTCTAAAAGCAAATACGAGATTTGAATTCTCCAAAGATGGAGCTTCTAGTGATGAAGGCACCTTAGCCTCATCTCTTTAACGAGGAAGCGTGGTCGCTGAGGCTAATCCTAAGCTCAGATTGAAAAGATCTAATGCCGACAAATCCAATAATAAACTCCTAAGTGAGAAAAAATTATCTTTAAAGAAGTCAACTTTTGAAGCATTTCTAGCACTGATCTCACATCAAAAGAAATTTTAAAGAGTATGAAGATTTTGTACCCTAAATCAAATTGAAAATATAAGCAAACTCCTCCTCACTATAATAGGAATATCAATCAACAAGTAAACTAGAAGAAATATGAAAAGTGAGAGACTCAGTACCCATCGGAGGCGAGGACGGCAATGGCAAAATAGGGCGAAACGACGACAGAGAAGAAGCAACTTAGCGATAAATAGCAACAACGAACGAGATCTGTCGCGGAGGTGAGTGGGGAAAGGGGATTCTGATGCGCGGGGGAAGCTGAGAAATAGATGGTTTTATTGTCTTCTTTAAGTGGTCTAGTTTTGGTCGCAGGTTTTAGCGACGACTTTTGTAGTTGGTCCGGAAAAGTGGTAGGTTTTAGCAACGATTCATTTTATTCGTTGGTAATAGTAGGTTTTTACCGACCAAAAAATTTGGTCGGTATAACCTTACTCTTAGCCGATGAAATTTTTTATTCATGGGCAACACACACCTGTTTTTGCTTTCTCGAATAAAAATAAGATCTTTTAGTGACCAAGAAAAATGTCGGTCGCTAAAAGTGACTTTTAGTCACGAGTTTCGCTTTGTGGTTAAAGATTTGAACGCTAAACGTCATGTTTCTTGTAGTGTCAGCATTTTGTCAGGTACGAGTCAATATTACTTAAATGGATCAAGATCTAAGATTATTCTGATAATTTTATTTTAAAACTAAACTATTATTGACCTATTTATCTTTTTTTAAATTATAGGTTATCTATGATAAATTTCAGAAAGTGTACAAATAATTTTTTATATTTTTTAATGTGAACATTATTAAGAAGAAGTAACAAGGACGGCTTGTAAACAAAACAAAACTAACAGATCGACAGTTGTTGTTTACTTGTTTTTAACGATGCTGGCTTCAATAACACGATGTCGTATCAAAGTCCACTCTCCCGGCGAGATCTGATCTGACGATTGCCACATTTACCGATGGAATTTTAGCAAATCAATATAAAAAAGAAGTCCAATCTTGTAATTGACTCAAACTTCAGGCCCTTTTATTTCATTTATACCCTTCAACCGCCAAACTTCGTCCTCACTCCCATAACATAATTTCAGTTCCCTTTCCCTTCCTCTTCCTCCGCCAGGGAACGCCGAATCTCCTTCAAAATGACCAAAACACCCCTCCCCCTCCTTTCCCTCCTCCTCTCTCTTTTCCTCCTCCTCTCCCCTTCCTTCGCTGAGATCAAATCCCTGACGATCTCATCCGACAACCGTCAGATGATCCTCTTCGAGGAATTCGGGTTTACCCACACCGGCGAGGTTTTAATCGCCGTCAAGTCGGTGTCTGTAGCCTCTACCCACGCTAACATCGATTCGTCTCGCCTCGGTTTCTTCCTCCTCAACAAGGAGTCCCTTATCCAAGTGCTGGTTGAGATCCAGCAAAACCCTCAGCTGTGCGTCCTCGATTCCCGATACATTTCTCGCCTCTTCACCTTCCGTGATCTCTCTCCTCCGCCGCAGAGCTCCTTCAACAACTCCTACCCTGTCTCATCCCCCAATGAATACAGTCTCTTCTTTGCCAATTGTGCCCCTGAGACCTTGGTTACTATGCAGGTCCATACCGAGGTCTACAACGTTGACCAAGACGGTTCCAAAGACTACCTCTCCGCTGGTCTTACGCAGCTCCCTTCCCTTTTCTTCTTCTTCTCCCTCGCTTACCTCGCCTTCCTAGGGCTTTGGATCTACATTTGCTACACGAATAAGGGCTCGGTCCACCGGATCCATTTGTTAATGGCGGGATTGCTTTTGATGAAGGCTCTGAATCTGATTTGCGCGGCAGAAGATAAGCATTATGTTAAGGTTACCGGTACGCCACACGGTTGGGACGTCTTGTTCTATATATTTCAGTTTATTAGAGTTGTTTTGCTCTTCACAGTCATAGTGTTGGTCGGGACTGGGTGGTCGTTTTTGAAGCCCTTCTTGCAAGAGAGGGAGAAGAAGGTGTTGATGATTGTTATCCCGCTTCAGGTCTTGGCTAATGTGGCTTCGGTTGTCATCGGAGAGACTGGGCCATTTATTAAGGATTGGGTTACTTGGAACCAGATTTTCCTATTGGTTGACATTATCTGTTGCTGCGCCATTATTTTCCCCATTGTTTGGTCAATTCGATCACTGAGGGAGACGTCGAAGACGGATGGGAAGGCTGCGAGGAACTTGGCAAAGCTCACCCTCTTCAGGCAGTTCTACATTGTCGTGATTGGGTACTTGTATTTTACACGAATTGTGGTTTTTGCACTCCAGACTATAGCCGCTTATAAGTATAGGTGGGTGAGTAATGCAGCTGAGGAGATTGCGAGCCTTGCGTTTTATATGGTGATGTTCTACATGTTTAGGCCAGTGGAGAAGAATGAGTACTTTGTCCTGGATGAGGAGGAAGAAGAGGCTGCAGAATTGGCTCTCAAAGACGAGGAGTTCGAGCTCTGAATTCGGTAATGGAGATTTTTGCTGCTTGTCGATATTACTTCCTGTTTGCTGTTGCAATGCAAGTGCTAGCCTTCGATAGGATTTACAGGTAGATTTGTTGGGTCAGGAGTACTGCTATTGCACATTTGGCTTGCTCTCTGTCTCTCTTTCAATTTTCATTTGTTTTTTTTTTTGCTTTAAAACTTGTTATTAGACGCTTGATATTTACGAACTCTGTCTGTACTTTCTAATGAATATTCATGCAATAATGCTGATACTGAGTTCTGCATAATCTCACTTAGTTCAGATTTCGATTTAATGCATTTTGTTTAATAGTTTCCTGCTGCCTCACTATGTGCTAGTGAACTGTGAATACCTTGATTGTTGAAAAAATGCGCATGTGCTCGCACGTATTAAATAATTTTACAATTATAATTAAACTATGGAATATAAAAGAAAATTTGAATAGGTCGTCCATCACCTGGAGGTGGTATATTTATAATAAAACTACTGCAAATAGAAGTAAACTTGAATAAGTTGTGCATCATCTCGAGATAATAAATTATCTATAAGAATTTTTGAATTAAAGAACACACGATCCTAACAAATTCATATCATAAGATAAGATGAAAAAAAATTAAAAAAATTATTTAAGAAGAGAAAATTAAACTATTTTATTACGGATAATTGACATTGAAAGTTATTACATTTATTATAAAAAAAACTAAAACATAAAAAATATCTTACAGATAGTAATAACTCATTGTTATTGATTGAAACAATGTTTATGATATAAGAATCTCTAAAATCATATACATGATCATTAACATTTGTAATAACATAATAATATATAATATTAAATTTTATAAAATATTAATAAAAGAATAATTAGTGAATAGAATCATAAATGAATTAAATTAAAAATAAAAACTTAATCTTATACTATATTTGGTGTGGTTTAAAGGGTATAAGGGGAAATAAAACCTTCTCCCCCTTAAACCTCTTTTAATATAGTAGAGATTTTTCAGTTAACGTTCCTTATTTTCGTTCTTCCTCACGGCTTCATAGCCTTTAGCCATTCAGGATTGTGTCCTTAGTCTAAATCTGGTGATTCTAGGATGTAGGAAATACAGATTTTTGTATCAATTCTCTCGTCTTTGTTAATTTAAAATGTTGGGTATGATGTTTAATTGAGATAAATGGTTGGGAATGCAGTATGGAGAGGGGTGGGGGGAGTGAGAAATAATCAATTTCTTTAGAAAAATCCACCTGGGAATCTAACTCAGTGATATGTGGACATTGACCATGGAAGATAAGGGGTTAGAGTAACTGTCTTATGATTCTGGAGTTGGACCATCTTTACAAGGTAAGATCTCCACACTGCACACGGTAGGCCATGAGCTAGTTCAAAACATCAATGACTCAATTAAACGAGATTGCTAATATGCACGAGCATAAATCAAGTTCTACTGGTATCTTTAAAGCTGCTCATCACGTTGATCAACAACCAATTTGCTAGGGGGTCTTTGAAGATGTTATCAAACCTATATGAAATCGGCAGGAGTCTTGATGTACCTCAGGCACCAATAGTATGCAATAATAGGATTACCCTAGTCCTTGACCTCTGTGTCTGTGTATCCTCTAACTCTTTGGTGCATCAGCCTCAATTGTCTTTCTCTGGTTTCTAAGTATAGGTGGGTGAGTATTTTGACTTGCACCCTAATTCTGAGCTTGTTTTGTCGACTTTTTATTTTACCTTTGTTATTTTTTGTCATCTGTCAAATCGTCGTTAGATCTGTTAACCATAAATTTAGATTTCCTTTATTCTCTTTATAAACAAAGGGATTCCCTTTTTTTCCCCTGAAATTTTGTGTTCTCAAAGTATTGTCCTGTTCAATGCATGCTAAGGCTAGGAAGGAATAAAGTGTGTCATACTGGCCATGTTCTTCTGACTAGGCACCTTCAATTCTCTAATCTGATAAGGATTTGGAGCAATGTTTTGGGTAAGTATGTGGAATTTGTGAATTTGAGTTATTGGTTGTTTGCTTCAGATGTTTAGATGCTGCAACTAGAAAATATCAATTCTTCTTTAGTAGGATCAGTACCAAATCTGCTTTCAACTTTCAAACTTTCCACTCAAATTCAAAATACAATTGCAAATTATGTGCATTTATCTCCATTTCCAATTTATGTTTCTAGACATAGTATGTAAGCTACTGATCCAAAATAATCAGCTCCGACCTCTCTTTTTCCTGGCGGTTGAGTTTCATTCTCTCACCTGAACGACTCCTTACTGAAAATTTGACAATCGTGAGAGGTACATCAATCCCCATCACATTTTTCATGCCAAACTTACCTAAAATTTGTGGAACCTCCGTTGATAATCCTTGGTTCAATAGTTTATGCTATGGTAACAGGAGGTACTAATATTGTTATATCTTGAATCGTTGATCATGATGAAATTTTTTCATGATAGGAATATCTCCACACATAATCTTTCTAGTCTTACAAAATGCAAATGTGCCTACGGCAATGGAAAATTAGTGCAGACAATGTTTGGACTGTTTACAGCAGTGGAAAACAAACGGAATATATTGCTTTCTTAAGCGTACCATTTTATCAGAAGCAGATTCAGAGTTTAGTAACTTTTTTACTGAATGAGAGAATTCATTGAATGGAGAAAGTTTACATACAAAAAAACTGTCCTGGTTATGGGTGTTTTCTACATTCAAAGACAAAATTTATGGATCAGAGAAAACGTTTTTGCTTTCTGTCGACCCAAACATGAATTTGACTTTAATGTCATAACTTAAGATTGAGTATTTGAGAAATAGAGCTACTAAAACAGAATATCATTAATAAATATCCTAGGAGATAGTCTCATTCTACATGGCTAAGTTATTATATGGTCTAAAACAAATTATAGTAGTTAAATGATCATTTTTAATTAGTATGATATGTATTATTTTATGAGTTGTCTAAAATACCTTTACCCACTGTTTTAGGATGCTGTTTTTTTTGAAATTCTGATTTTAAATATTGTAATTTTTTAAACCTCCATGATTATAGGTGATTATAGGGGTGGTTGTGGAAGATAATTCTAGATGAAAATCAAATAAATGTATTGTTGAGTTCAATTGTTTGATATTTTTCATCGATTTAATCTGCCATAATGAAATCAAATATAAACATGATCAACCGATAATGTTTTGCATCTATGGAATATATAGTAATCTAATTTAGAAATTCGAAGATAAAGAAAAATAATTAAAATTTTGAATCTGAATTGATGTTTGTAAAATGAAAATAAGAACACTCAATAGTTCATAGATTTTAATCGTATCGTCTGGGTGTGCGAATAAAAATACTCGATATGTTAAAATGTTCAAGATTTCGGTTTGGGGAAAAACATGAAAGTATTTTCATGCACTTCAAATTCAAATCAAGATCTTAAAAAAAAAGATAATGTCTTTTAACCTTCAATGACTTATCCGTCCAGTTGCTTGAAGTTTCATAGCGGAAATGGCTTTCGTCATTTTTTGAGATTTTTTTTTCAGATTTACAGCATGAATTTCCCTTCGAAGAACAATGTGCGTTTATGGGAGATGAAATCAGTATGCGCGGTAATGGAGAGTTATGATGAGAGGTTTTAGGGAAGATGATTTTGAGGATTTCCTGAAACTTAAGGAAATTTTTGTGGGATTTAGAGAGTTTATGTGAGAATCGTGAGATATGTGTAGGATCGATATGACAACTCAAGAGGAGGGTGAATTGAGTGATCGTGTTTAAATTAAAAAAAAAATTTCACACTCAAGTGAAAAATGAATGTTCAAGAATGAACTTCAATTTTCAACGAGTTTTAACTCTTGAAAAGTTAAATAAGTAATAGATAATTAAAGTAAACAATGCCTGTGATAATATAAATGTGGAAATATAAAGTAAGCAAATAAAATAATTACAGAAACTTAAAATACGAAAATTAAGTGCGAGAAATTGAAGTACAGAAAATAAGTATGAAAAATTAAAGTGTAAAAAATAAATGGTACAAAATAAAAAGAGAAGAGTGAGAAGAAAATAGACACACGATATTTTTACGTGGTTCGAGAAATCCTATCCTTACATCCATGCTTCAAGACCCCCTTGGAGATTTTTAATCCCACGATCTTGTTAAAAGTGAAGACTAAATCTTACAAACCCAATTGATTTATGGGTGTCAACTAAACCTCACAAGCCTATGCGTTTCGAAATTAAGTGAACTCTTACAATAACTTTCTCAAAAGAGTAGAATCTCCAATCTAAAGGTCACAAAAAAATAATCTTGCTCACTCAAGAAATTTATAAGTATAAAGCTCAAAATATTAAGAGAGATTTATGAGAGTACTATGAGAGTTTTATGAGAAAGTCTCTTGACTATGAATTGTGTTTTCAAAGTCTCTTGGCTATGAATTGTGTTTACTGAAAAAAAATGTGGTGTATTTATAGAGGAGATAAATGTTAGGGTTTAGGAGAGAAAAATTTTAAATTTTTGAATATAGACAAAGGAAAAGACACTGCATTTTTAATAAGGAGGACGAAAAATTCTTGACCTAAAAGGCAAGGAATATTTCTACCCAAAATAACGAAATATGATAAAAGGCAAGGAAACTTACTTTGTTTGTACTTTGTCATTATCTTCATCTCATGTATTTTGTCTATTGTACAAAAGACATGATTTTTGGTGTTTAAGCTTTTTATGGATGAAGATTTAATTTAAGGATTGACACCCCTAAATAAATTGAGCTTAATAAAAGCAAATAAAATGAGTAAGTTCTTAATAAAAATTACATGAAAGTAAATATCTTCATGATCTTCAATCTTCATGCTTTATGAGCTCCTATGAAAAAAATATTTTCATGATCTTTAATTGGAATGCCTTGTGGTAATTTTTCCAATAGCTTCTACAAACTTGATTTAATTTATTAGCAACGTCAATGTTTTGTTATTATTAGAAGTTGTCTCATAGAGATATATGACTAACAATCTCCTCCTTCTTTATGATGACAAACCACTGAGACAAAAAATATATTTAATCAAATAAATTTAATTTACTCCTCCTAAATATATGCTTACTCATCAAATAAAAACATAACTCTTAAGCATATTCTATTTTCTCCCCATTTGTTATCATAAAAAATAATAAACCAATAATAATGAGGGAAAAAACTTTTTATCTTGACATGGTAAGTAAAAAAAATATTTAACTAATATCTAAAATTCCCAAAGCAAGCCTATTTTTATAAAAACTTTCAACAGTTAATGATTTTGTGAAAATATCCGCAAGTTGATTTAATGTCTAAAAACTCTAGTGAAATATCCCTTTTTGCACTTGATCTCGAATAAGATGATATCTAAGATCTTCATACTTAGTACGAGAATGTAAAATAGGGTTTTTAGAAACATTAATTGCGCTAGTATTATCACATCTGATTGGAACATTTTCAAAAACTAAACTAAAATCTTTTAGAGTTTGCTTCATCCATAAAATTTGAACACAACAACTATCAACAAAAATATATTCTACTTCGGCGTTTGATAGTGCTACTGAATTTTATTTTTTGCTAACCCAAGAAACAAGTGAGTGTCCTAAAAGTTGACATGTACCACTCATACCTTTTCTATCGATTAAGCTGCCAACAAAATCTGAATCGGAATACCCAATTAAATCAAGATTATCCATTTTGGATACCAAAAGCCAAATTTAGTTGTTCCAAGTAAATATTTAAAATTATTTTAATAGCTTGTAAATGTGATTTTTTTGGGACAAGTTTGAAAACGAGCACATAAACATACACTAAACATGATATCGGATCTACTAGTAGTTAAGTAAAGTAGAGATCCAACCATACCTCGATATTTTTTTAAATCGGCATCTTTACCTTTCTCATCTTTGTCTAGCTTTGTCGTGGTACTGATAGGAGTATTGCTAGCCTTCACTTTTCCCATGCCAATCTTCTTGAGAAAACCCTTGGTGTATTTTTCTTGGTTTATGAAGGTTTCATCCTTCATTTGCTTAATTTGTAGTCTAAAGAAGAAGTTCAATTCTCCTATCATGCTCATTTCAAACTCATTGCTCATAGAGGTTGTAAATTTTTTACACAAAGATTCGTTAGTGGCACCAAAAAATATATCATCTACATATATTTGGACAATTAAGATATCATTGCCTTTTGATTTTATGAAGAGTATGTTATCTATTTTGTCCATGTTAAATCCATCATCAATAAAAAATTTATTTAGCCTTTCGTACCAAGCTCTAGGAGCTTGTTTTAGTCTATAGAGAGCCTTTATAAGTTTAAACACGTGATTTAGAAAATTCAAACTTTGAAAATCGAGAGGTTGTTCTACATAAACTTCCTTCATAATGTATCTATTTAAAAATACACTCTCGACATCCATTTGATATAAAATAAAATTTTTGAAACATGCAAAAGCTAATATCATTCTTATTAACTCAAGTCTAGCAACAAGAGGGAAAGTTTCATCATAATCTATACATTCTTCTTGATTATATCCTTTTGTCACTAATCTAGCTTTATTTCTAGTAACAATACCATTTTCATCTACTTTATATCTAAACACCCACTTAGTACCAATTACTGAGTGATTAGAGGGTCTAGACACAAGTTCCCATAAATTACTTCTTCCAAATTGATTAAATTCTTCTTGCATATCAACTATCCAATATTCATATTTTTCGGCCTCTATAAAGGTTCAAGTTGAGAAATAAAAGTAACATTACTAATACTATGAAGCGTAGAGCGGGTCTCTACCCCTTTTGATGTCTCCCACTAAGAGCTCATTTAGATGATCTTTTACAAACTTCCATTCTTTTGGAAGTTGGTTGCAATCTTGTACTTTGACATTTTCTCGGGGAGAGTGACTTGATCCTTCATTAGTATTGATATTAACCCCATTCTACCTTTCTTATAATTTCATCATCTTGATCATAAAAGATGTTAAAGGGAATATATTCATCAAAGATAGCATGCATGGATTCTTCCACAACTAATGTTCTTATATTATAAACTTTATATGCTTTGCTAGATGTGAAATATCCTAAAAATATTCCTAAGTCAGTTTTAGAATCAAACTTACTAAGGTTGTCTTTATTGTTTGAAATAAAACATTTACACCAAAAAATTTTGAAATAACTAATATTAGGAATTTTATTTTTCCAAAATTCATAAGGGATTTTGTTTAAAATAGGTCTAAGTAAAACCCGATTAATAATGTAGCAAGATGTATTAACGACTTCAGTGTAAAAATACTTAGGTAAGTCATTCTCATTTATCATTGTTCTTGTCATTTCTTGTAGGAACCAATTTTTCTTCTCAACAATACCATTTTGTTATGGAGTTATAGGAGTTGAAAACTCATGTGAAAAACCATTTTCATCGCAAAAAGTTTCAAAGTTTCTATTTTCAAATTCTCCATCATGATCACTTCTAATTTTTGTAAATGATTTAAAAGTTTCAGTTTTATTTTTGAGAAATAAAACTCAAGTATATCTTGAAAAATCATCAACTATGAAAAATGCATAGTGTTTACCCCAAGACTTGCAATTTTTGAAGGGCCAAATAGGTCCATAAGTAGTAATTGAAATGGTCTAGTGGTTGACACTATATGTTTTGATTTGAAAGAGCTCTTAACTTATTTATCCATTTGACATGCCTCACAAATTGTTTTCACAAAATTTATTTTTGAAAGACCTTTTACTAAATAACTTTTTGATAATTTTGAACATAAATCCATGCTAGCATGACCAAGTCTTCTATGCCATAGTCAACTATCATTGTCAAAAATAAGAAAACATTTTTCATTATGATTTTGGAAATCACTTAGATTAATAGTGTAGACATTTTGGTCTCTTTGTCCAATAAATAAAATTTTGTTTGACACTTTATCTATACTTATTTCAAAAATTACTCTTTAGTTTTATCACAAAGTTGACTTATGGTAAGAAAACTATACTTTAGACCATCTACAAGTAGAATTTTATCTATAGCACGAGAAGAGTCATTACTTACAGAGTCATTACTTACGGAGTCAATACCAATGATTTTGCGTTTCTTATCATCTCCAAAGATGACATGTCCTTTCTTTCAACAATTTTGAGTGAGTTTTGATTCATCACTGACCATATGTCTCGAGCATGCACTACCAAGATACCATTTATCTTTCTTCTTCAATGGTACCTCATTTTCTAGTGTCATGAAACACATGTTTGCAACTTCTTCTTCTTCACCATCGGAGTCGCTATCATCGGTCTCATCCTAAGTTACCTTGAATGCTCTTCTTTTGAACTTCTTTGGGCATTATTTAGATTTGGACAATCAACTTTTATATTTCTGGGCTTTTTGCACTCATATCACGCGAGTGTGTCACGTGATATCTTCTTATCATATTTTCTTAGAGCATTTTCCCTTTTATTTAAGAATTTCTTGAATTGTCTAGTGAGTAGGGCTATGTCATCTTCCTCATCGTAGTCATCATTCTCACTATCAAATTCTTCAAGTGTTGATTTTAGTGCAATGCTCTTCTTCTTTGATGTATCTTCTTCGTCATTTTCATTTAGCTTCATTTCATGCGTCATCGATAAGCCAATAAGTTCTTCAAGAAGAATTGTGTTGAAATCTTTGGCTTCTTAGATGGCGGTCGCCTTGACCTCCCAACTCTTTGGTAGACACCTAAGAATTTTTCTCACCATTTCAACATCAGAATAAGTCTTACCAAGAGATTTCAAACCATTAATATTATCGGTGAAACGAGTAAACATATTACATACGAATTCATGATGCTTCATTATAAAAAATTCATAGCTATGAACCAACATGCTAATTTTAGATTCTTCAACTTGATTTGTGACTTCTAACATGTGCCATATAGATTTAGCAGATTCATATTTAGAAATTCTATTAAAGTCATTTTTATCAGGAGCAAAAAACAAAATATTCATAGCCTTAGCATTTAAAGAAATTTTTTTTATCATCATCATTCCTTCATTACTTGATTTGGTAATATTTTTACCATTCACAGTTTTGAATGGAATGTGAGCACCATTTTTAACAATATCTCATAAGTAGTAGTCAATCAATTGAATATAAATCCTCATTCTCGCTTTCCAATAAATATTATCATTACCATTGAAAAACGGAGGTCTAATAGTAGATTGACTTTCAATGAAAGAACCACTCATAGATGCCATAACTCAAGACGATTAAGTCTTATGTCTAGAGTACCAAGCTTTGATACCAAGTGTAGGATTGAAATGACAACCCAAAAGAGGGGTGAATTGAGTAATCGTGTTCAAATGAAAAAAATTCGCACTCAAGTGGAAAATGAATGTTCAAGAAGGAACTTCAATGTTCCATGAATTTGACTCTTTAAGAGATAAATAAGTAATAGATAAAAATCTTAAATTAAATATGGCTTGCGATAATATAAATGCGAAATATAAAGTAAACAAATAAAATAATTACGAAAACTTAAAGTGTGGAAATTAAGTGCGAGAAATTGAAGTGTGGAAAATCAATGTGCAAAAAATAAATAGCACAAAATAAATTTCAGAAAATAAAAAGAGAAGAAGGAGAAGAAGATAGGAACACAATATTTTTACGTGGTTTGAGAAATCTTATCCCTACGTCCACGCTCTAAGGCCTACCTTAGAGATTTTTAATCCCATGATTTTCTTAAGGGTAAAGACCAAACCTTACAAACCCAATTGGTTTATGGGTGCCAATTAAACCTCACAAGGTTATGTGTTTCGAGATTAAATGATATATTAAAATAACTCTATCAAAAGAGTATAATCTCCGATCTAAGCTCATAAAACAAATCATCTTACTCACTCAAGAAATTTGTAAATATAAAGCTCAAAATATTAAGAGAGTATTGGGGAGAGATTTAGGAGCAAGTTTCTTGGCTATGAATTGTGTTTTGTAAAGAGAAATGAGATGTATTTATAGAAAAGATAGATGTTAGGGTTTAGGAGAAAAAAAATCAAATTTTGAATATATACAAATGAAAGGAAACTCCATCCTTAATAAGGGGGACAAAAAATCGTTGACCTAAAAAGCAAAGAATACTCCTACTTAAAATAACATAATATGATAAAAAAAATTATTTGGGTAAGCTCCATCGCTTTTTATCTACTTAAAATTGAAACTTACTCTGTTTGTGCTTTACAATTATCTCCATCTCATGTATTTTGTCTATTGTGCAAGAGAGATGATTTTTCGTATTTAGACTTTTTATGGATAATGACTTAATTTAAGGATATGCATCTCCAAATAAATTGAGCTTTAATAAAAGAAAACAAAATGAGTAAACACATATTAAAAATTACATGAAAGTAAATATTTTCATGATCTTCAATTTTCATGCTTTATGAGCTCTTATGAAGATAAATATTTCCAATAACCTCTGCAAACTTGATTAAAATTATTAGCATCGTCAATGTTTTGTTATTATAAAAAAATTATCTCATAAAAATATAGAGCTAACAATATGAAGAATTTATATTTTCAGAGAAGATGATCGAGTTCTATAGGGTTATTTTTGAAAACTACAAACACCCTGAAACAGTTTGTTTAGATAACGGCTTATTTTTGCTTGGTATCTTGATCATGTATTTAATTACACTATAAAAAGCGTCTACTCATGCCATTTTCCCCATCAATCACTTGGACTAAAATGGGCTTCAAAAGTGAGTTATTTTTTTATTTGGTTCTATATGGACACATTTTTTTTAAAAATTTTTACACCTAAAGTCAAGTTTTAACCTAACGTTTAGATAAACGTCAATTTTCTTAGAATTTTAGAAAAATCACAATGTTGTATAATCGTCAATAATTATATACTAAAATATATTTAATCTATTTAAAAGGTGTTTCAAATATAATGGTAATTTAAAATTAGTCAACAAAGTATTAAAAAGTAAATCTATAAACCTAATTTCTAAACGTTTACAACATATATACCATTAATTCAATAATGAGCTAAGGATAAAAATACATAGTCGAGAGATAACTACTAACCTTCTGAAACAATCAAGGGAGGGATAATTAATACTTGAGTTGATACCACCAAAAGATAATTTCAAAAAATTTGAAATTCTCTAGAAAATCGCAATAAATATCCACATCACCAACCGGAAAATTCAAACAAGTGATTACTAATCTAAAGTGTCCATTCTTTCAAGTAAACTAAATCTCACAAAATTAGAGATTTTTGTTTTGATTATATCTACATAATAAAAAAATTGAATCAAAATTGAAATTCTAGTATACTAATTATCCGCTTTAAACAACCACAGTTTCCCCTATTTATTAAAATCTCTAAATACACCAATTGTGCAAAACCGTGCATTGATATAACCTACAATTAAATCAATGATATACCGCATAAGTATTGACAACTAAAACTATATCATTGATAAAATTCTTAGTAAATAAATTTTACAGTAAAAATCAATCATTCGTTAAAGCTGCATATTGGTAGAAGTATATTTATAAACTACTAGTTTCTACCAAAGAAGTTGGACAGTCGAAGAAGGACTGATGATGTACCGTTGGTTGGTGGACCGCCTTCGTCAAAGATGGAACGCCTTGATGGACAGTAAAAAAAGATTGACCACTGGTTGATGGAGCGGTAGTTGATAATAAGGAGATGTTGATTGCTATTTAACAAATTATGCTGATTTTTAGGGACACAATCAAAACCCTAAAAAAGGAGAAAACAATTAAAACAAATCAAAGAATTAAAAACTACAAATCACTATTCTCAAATTAAAATTGGTATTATTGTTCATTACGTTTCTTATCATTAATTGATTGATGAGATAGCGTTTAAAAAGTTATATATTACTGCAAAGTAAAAAGAACGATAATATCTCAAATTGAGTTTTAAAACTTGACTATTTTGTGTAATTTTTTTTTCTAAGTTAGATATGGACATGCATTTGGGTAGATGTATTGGGACACAAATTCGAGAAAAAAGTTATTCAATTACATCATTACTTGTCAGCGTGCACTTTTTTTTAATTTAAAAAACTCATTCATTTTTTATGAATATATGAATACTTAAGATGCGCGTCGATAGATTATACGAAGAACTATTAAAAAATTTCTCTGAATGGATAATAACATTGTAAATGGTGAGCCACGTCATTAAGAGTAATGTATTAAAAGAAACAAGTACGTCCAAAGACAGGTCCATATGACACTTATGTGGAATAACATTTATCGGTGCCTGATAATAACAAAATAACGTATGTAAATGACGCTCCTATTTTATAAATGTAGCGATCCCATTATATGAAATTAGGTATTAAATATTATACTTCGTCTTTGAGTCTAGTAGCATTAGGATAGTGTTCGATATACCGTGATGAGAAGATCTTATTGAAGGATGTAGCCGCCTTACGAGTCTTGAAAGTATCTTATTTGGGCCACCTCAGGACAACCCCAGGACAACCCCTTGCGTGACTCCCCATGCCACTCGGGGGGAACCCCAGAGGTGGCTCCCCATGCCACCATGGGGGGAACCACGAGGGTGGCTCTCCATGCCACCACAGGAGAACCTCGGGCGCGGCTCCCCATGCCACCCCGGGGAAACCCCAAGGGTGACACCCAATGTCACCCATGGGGGAACCCCGAGGGGGCTCCCTATGCCGCCACGGGGTAACCCCAGGCACAATTTCCTATGTTTCACCGTTTTAGGGATGTGGAACATTTTAGGCATGGTGTCACATTTTTAGTGTGTGACCACGTTTTGAGCGTGAATTTTATTGGTGTCAGTTTCTGCCTGAACATGCATTTTGCATACGCTTGAAAGGGACATGTGTGTGGTCCCCACTCAACCACATCTATATAAATTGGTCCCTAATGCCATTATGGAGGCAATCGACTTTCACCACTCCCACGACCCAAACCTCGAGAATATTATCTCCTCGAAGTTCTCGCTCAATTTAAAGTCTTAGACGCATTTGTCACCTTCCGGCGGATGCTTAAGGTTGCTTGTCCTTCACCCTCCGGCCACCAACTCCCACATTCCCAAGCATACTTGGCATAGACTAGGTCGCTCATACACACATCACCCCTAAACGCCAAAAAATTTCAGTGACTCCATTGGGGAGTGATCAGTCTACCATCTTCTTCTCTCTTTGAGTATGGCTGGACGTAGTCGAATGATGGGAACTTCTTCTCATTTAGAAGGAGAGAATGTTAACCTAACTATTGAGAACCATGACATGGAAGATGCTACTTCCAGAGAGAGAATCAACATCCCCGTTGTTACTGCTGCTACAATGACGGTGACTGAGCACACTAACACCATTAAAGAGCTCCAAGCCTCTAACGCTGAGATCCGTACCCTTCTGAGTACGCTGGCCACTCTCCTCACGGCTACCCAAAACCCTTCACCACCACCTGTTAATCATATCGTCCCTCCTCACGCAGTGAACTAGACTGACGCTGATAGATAGATTCCATCTATAAATCCCAGGGGCTCACCCGAGCCAGGAATGGTAAATAATGACAAAAATGCGGATCACTCGAGCAACCCCGCAAATGTTATCATTCCATCGACAGGATTTTCGGCAGCTTTCGCACGTCCCATGTCGGCACTGGCACTTTCGTTAGCAAGAAGACACTACACAAGATGTCAGAGTGGAGTGTATCAAAGCCAATATGAGCGAGACGATAATAGACTTTCGTCCCCCTTACCAATGTGAGCTTTCCATGAAGCTATACATGTCCGATTATGCACCCCCAAGTTTTGTAAGTATAACGGGAAAGACAGATGTGCTAGGGAGCACATTATACATTTCATTGATGACTTGGGCTCGCACGGATGTGATGAGTCTAGGAGGCTGAGAGAGTTTTCGAAATTGCTGATTGAGCGGACATACACATGGAACATCAAGATGGCGCCATGATCAGTTTTAACATGGTCCCATATGGTTTTTGCCTTCATGACAAAGTTTTTTGTGTCTTAGGAAAATATGAGCATTCTAGAGTTGGGGTGTGAGCGTTAAAAAATAGATGAGGATCTGATGACTTACCTCAGACGGTTCAAAGACAAAGCACTGGATTGCCAGGAAGAGTGGAATGAGGTAGCCTTGGTGAAGATGTGCATAAGCGGAATGGTCAATGAGTATAGAGCGCATTTGGAGAACCTCGACATCGCCACTTTCTCACGCCTCCATGTAGCAGCTCAATGCATCGACACTTCGATGTCCAAGATAAAGGTTGCGGAGTAGGGTGAGTGGGGGTCTAACATGGAAGCCTGTAAGATACACACCACAAGTAGCCATGGCACAACCCCAGGGACAAGGTGTAAAATGAAACAAAAGTGAAAGGGATGATCCACCACATTTCCCTTGCTCCATGGATATGATGGAAGTGTTGTTGGATGCCTGGGTCAAAAATAAGGTCGTGCGGAGCCTCGCGTGAAAAACTTGTCCCCCAGAAAAGAAATAGAATCACATCGGTATTGGCGCTTCCACTAAGACACCACTCATGCAACCAAATATTGTAAAACTTTGGGATGGATTTTGTATGACAAGCTCCAAAAAGGGGAGATCATTAACACGGACATAGAAGTCATGGGGAATGAGCCTTTACCCCCACACGCTACATGACCATTGTGACAGGAAGTTGTTGATATGCTACAAAACCCGAGGAGCGGTACATTAAGAAAAAAGGCAATCATGTGTTGTACAGTCCAAAGATTATGTACTCGGAGTCATAATACGCATGTTTATTTATGAAATTCCTATTCTAAAAATTACAACTATTTGTCTATGTGCATGCTTGTACGAATAGGAAGGACCACATGAGACCACATCTACTGCTGATAATAGATGGAATTACCCCTAAACGCTTCAAGTCGTACCGATGATGTTCAATTTTAAGTGCCTAAAAAAACTATAGTGTTTAGCATTGTAATTTTTACTTCAACTTTTGTGATTATCAAAATAGCTTGAAAACTTATAACAAGTCCTTCATCCTGAAATGCACGTAAGACGTTTCAACAAAGTTAGTTCCTGGAACGCTTTCAAGACGTTTCAACAAAGATTGATCCTGGAACGCTTTTAAGACATTTTAACGAAAGTTGTTCCAGGAATGCATTTAAAATGTTTCAGCAAAGATTGTTCCTGAAACGCGTCTAAAACATTTTGGCAGAGTTTGTTCCAGAAATACGTGTAAGATGTTTCATCGAAGTTTGTTCATGAAACGCACTTAAGACATTTCAGCAAAGCTTGATCCTGGAACGCGTTTATGACATTTCAGTAAAGTTTGTCCCTTAAAAGTAATAGAAACATTTCAATAAATATAGTTGGGCAGAACTTAGCAATTATAGCAAATCCCTTCAAAGTAGAACTTGGCTGCCATAACGTGTTTGAAATACACAAGTTATTTTAATTGCTTACTTCGCTCGTTACCACAGAATAAGACCATTGTCATGTAGATTAAATCTAACTTAGAGATTTATTATGAATATGTTCATGTTAAAAGTCGTATGTAAGAGTGACGTATGTGCGAAGTAGGGATGCATGATAATGAGGCATGTTAGCGGTTTGAAGTAGGACGAATGACATGTCTAATGAAAATTTAAAGTATTAACTGATGCATGATAAGATCTAAAGTATGGATGGGTACATAACCATTTAAGCATGACCATTACAGATAGTCCAATATGCACGCGCCTCCTTAGGCAACTTGCTTATTCTTTTAGTACATGTGCGCCTTTTTAGGCAGTATCATGCATGTTTCTACATGTATGCACTTTCACAAGTCAAATCGTCTGTCGATGACACTCCAACATGTGCACTTACCGCATGGCCATTTCTTGATGAATTTCGCTCTGGTTAGTTATCTCAATATCAGAAAGTCGTGGTACGTTTGTTCATGATTCTAATGAATTATCTACAATAATGATTATGAACACATCATTGAGCTGCATCTGTCATATATGAGCATGCCTATATTAATATATCATGATACTTCGGCCTTTGGCCATACAGTATGAACATGCAAATAATGCATATATTACCATGTATATTCAGTCGTCATGATACTTTGGTATACGTGCTAACATTGAACTTGAGGTTGTGTATCGCTAGTGTGTGTACTTTCTTTAGCCTATTTGTTTAGTTGGAAACACCCTAAGGTTTGTGACATTTTTTTTGAAAAATGTTAGTATTTCTCTAGAGGCATTTTGCTTCAAAGTAAAGTGCAAAAAATGAAAATAAGAGAATGATCTTGGCCGACTAACTTTATAGAGGAGGAGAGCTCCCATGCCATGTTCCGTCCAATGAGGGGCTATGGCATCTCATCAAGGGAGGACTGGACGCAGCGCCACGTGCCTTGAGTTGAGACGCAATGCCTCTAAACGAGGCGTTGACATGCCTCGAGGCGAGACGCACGCCTCTGAATGAGACGTAAACGCCCCTCTGAACGAGGCGTTCTCACATGCCTGAGGGAGTTTTTGAATTGCATACTGAGGAAAAGATAAGCATTCTCAAGTTGGGGCGTGAGCGTCAAAAGAAAGATGAGGACTTGATGACTTATGTCAGACGGTTCAAAGATAAAGCACTAGATTGCCAGGGAGAGTAGAAGGAGGAAGACTTGGAGAACCTCGACATCGCCACTTTCTCACGCCTCCATGTAACTGCTCAACGCACCAACACTTCGGTGTCCAGGAAAAAATTGCGGAGTAGCATGAGCGCATGGGGCTAACATGGAAGCCTGCAAGATACACGACAGAAGTAGCAAATGCAAAACACCAAGGACAAGGTGCAAAATGGGATAGAAGCAAAAAGGGACGATTCGCCACATTTCCCCTACTCCATGGATAAGGTGGAAGCAATGTTGGATGCATGGGTCAATGAGAAGGTCATGCAGAGACCTTGGGTGGAAAACTTGCCCACTGGAGAAGAAATAGAATCACATTGGTATTGTCGCTTCCACCGAGACACCACTCGTGCAACTAAAGATTGTAAAATTTTGAGATGGATTTTTCATGACAAGCTCCAAAAGGGGAGATCATTAACGCGGATATAGAAGTCGTGGGGAACCATCCATTCCCCCAACACGCTACATGACCATTGTGACAGGAAGTGGCTGATACGCTATAAAGTCAGAGGAGAGGTACGTTATGAACAAAGGCAATCATGTGTTGTAAGGTCCAAAGATTATGTACTCGGAGACGCAATACGCAAATTTATTTATGAAATGCATATTCTAAAAATTACAACTATTTATCTATGTGTGTGCTTGTACGAATAGGAAGGGCCACATGAGACCACCTCTATTGCTGATAGTAGATGAGATGACCCTCAAACGCTTCAAGTCGTACCGACGATGTTCAACTTTAAGTGCCTAAAAAACTATCATGTTTGGCATTGTAATTTTTACTTCAACCTTTTTTATTATAAATAATACCTAAAACCTTATAACGGGTCCATCATCCTGAAATACGTGTAAGATGTTTTACCGAAGTTAGTTCCTGAAATGCTTTTAAGACGTTTCAACAAAGATTGATCCTGGAACGCTTGTAAGACATTTCAGTGAAAGTTGTTCCTGGAATGCATTTAAGGCGTTTCAACAAAGATTGTTCCTAAAATGCGTCTAAAACATTTCGGCAGAGTTTGTTCCAGAAATACGTGTAAGAGATTTCAGCGAAGTTTGTTCCTGAAACATACTTAAGACATTTCAGCAAAGCTTGTCCTGGAACACGTTTAAAAGCATGCATATTCACTCGTCGTGATACTTTGGTATGCATGCTAACATTGAACTTGAGGATGTGCATCGCTAGTGAGCGTATTTTCTTCAGCCTATTCGTTTAGTTGGAAACACCCCATGGTTTCAGCGAACACTTTGATGGGGTGGATTTGTTTTTGAAAATTATGAGTATTTCTTTAGAGGCATTTTGCTTCAAAGTAAAGTGAAAAAAATGAAAATAAGAGAATGATCTTGGCTGGCTAACTTTATAGAGGAGGAGAGCTCCCATGCCACGCCCCATCCAACGAGGGGCTATGGCGTCTCATCCAATGGAGGATGGGACGCAGCGCCTCATCCAATGGAGGATGGGATGCAGCGCCTCATTCGACGCGTTGACACGCCTCTAAATGAGGCGTGTTGTCGCATGTCTCTCAACGAGACACACACGTGCCTCTAAACGAGGTACTGACATGCCTCGATGCGAGGCGCTGACATGCCTCGAGGCAAGACGCGTGCCTCTAAACGAGATGCAGACGCACCTCTGAATAAGGCGTTCTCACGCGACTCTTTCAATGCGTAGCCACACACCTCATTCAACGTGTCCGAACAAGGTGTTCTTGTAGTGCCTCGATCGAGGTGATGTCATGCCTCGTTCGAGGAGCGCGTCTCGCCTCAAAGCATGTCAGTGCCTCATTCAGAGGTGTTGACATGTTGTGACATACATCATTAGAGGTATTGTGACTTACCTCACCTTCAGCGAAGTGCTGACACGCACCTTGGGTGAGGCTCTCCACCTCATTCCAGGTACGAATGATGGGAGTTTTCTAAAATGCATTTACACATAAATTATGACAGATATAAACTTTTTATGTTTTGATGTCTATAGTTATTAGAGAAAAAAAAGAAGACGTCTATCCCATGAACAAGTGCGAAAGACGCACGCAAAATTCAAATAAAAAAATATGTTCAAGCTTGGTTGTTGTGCCTTCAACCTTGAACATGAGGTTCATGTAAATTGTGAGCCACGTCGTTAAGAGTGACATATCAAAAGGAACACGTGGCATTTAAAGACAGGTTCATGTGGTACTTATGTGGAATAAGATTGATCGGTGCGTGATAATGACAAAATAACGTATGTAAAGGATGTTCCTATTTTATAAAAGTGGAGATCCCATAATATGATATTAGGTATTAAATGTTGTACTTCGTATTCGAGTTTAGTGACGAAGTTTCGAAGGTCTTTTCTTGCCTGCGAACAATTTGAGGACTGTGGTTGGTAGGATTAGGACAAGGACGGGAAGATCTCCTTGAAGGATGTAGCCACCTAGAGTGGCATGTGGGACAACCCCGGGCGCGGCTCCACATGCCACTCTAGGGGGAACCCCGGAGGTGGCTCCCTATACCACCCTAGGGTGAACCCCGAGGGTGGCTCTCCATGCCGCCACGGGGGGAACCTCGAGTGCAGCTCCCCATGCCACCCGGGTGAACCCTGACGGCGGCTCTCCATGCCACCATGGAGGTGCACGACTCCCCATGCCACTCTGGGGGAACCCCGGACGTGGTTTCCCATGCCATCTAGGGGGAACCCCGAGGGTGGCTCCCCATGCAGCCACGGGGGAATCCCCGACGCGACTCCGCATGTTGCCACGGGGGATCCCCAAGCACAGTTTTATATGTTGTGTCATTTTAGGGATGTGGCACATTTAAGGCATGATGTCACATTTTTAGTGTGACCACGTTTTGAGCGTGACTCTTATCGGTATCAGTTTCTGTCTGGACACGCGTTTTGTATGTGGTTGAAATGGACATGTGTGTGGCCCCCACTCGACCACATCTGTATAAAGGGGTCCCTAGTGCTATTATGGAGGCAATCAACTTTCACCACTCCTGAGACTTAAACCTCGTGAATGTTCTCTTTTCGAAGTTCTCGCACACTTTAGAGTCTTGAGGCATTTATCACCTTCCCGCGGTTGCTTAAAGTTGCTTGTCAATTACCTTCTGATCACCAACGCTCACGTTTTCAGACATACTTGACATAAACTAAATCACTCATACACATATCACCCCTAAACCCGAAACAAACATAATCATTTACACAAAATCTTTTTTTTACTTATTAGCTAGTAATTAAGAGAATTTCTGTGTAGTGGAGGTACTGCGTGACTCGGCACTCACCCACATGTTTTTCATCATGTGAATGTTTTTGAAGTCACCGTACGGCTCAATGAGTCCAAAACGATGTTTGTCCCTTTATTGCATGTAATAGCAAAACTAAACATTGTTGCGGGTAATAAAAAAATATCGCAGGTAACAAAAAAATATTCTACAAAGTAATACTTTTTTTTCTTAAATGCCAAAGAAAAGAACAGAGATAACGTCAAATCAGAGGCATAAATAGTGTTTTAGATTTGTTGATGTGGACGATGCGATGAAAAACTTATTCACGTGACGAAAAATGTGAGTCGGTACTCTTCGTGCACCAAAAAAATGTTGGCTAGTAATTGCACATATCTTTGGTGAAAAAACGTCTCTTATGTTCAAATAGTATTATTTTCTCCAACTTTCACTACAAAAAAAATAAAAAACAAAATAATTATAGAAAGAAAGCAGAACTCTAAGTAATTACAACCCATATTTTTTTCAAATAAAAGTAATAAAATTAAAAAAAAAATGAACTCCCCCTTATAATCCTACTGTTCAACATCAATGGAAGCAGCACAAGACAAGAACTTCCTGAAAATTCTAAACAAAGTGGTACATGACAATTCCTTCACTTTCCTCCAAACCAAACACTTTCTTCTCTTTCTCTTTCCCTTCCTTCGTTGACCCAATTTCTCTTTGACTTTCCCAAAGCATTTCTTGATTTTCTCAGTCACACTCTCTTTCCGGGAAAATTTGTAGCTCCTAATGTACATTTGCCTACATGATTTACTATCCACCACTCTTGCCTCACCATAAACACCTCTGTTCCTATTCGACCTCACCGACCTCATCCCGAACTCCGCGTCCGACTCCGACCATTTGGGCACGTTAACGTGGGCGGCAGTCACGGTGGCGCGTGAATCACGCGCGTCACGGATGCAGCTTTTTCCACAAACTCTGCTCATTTTTTCCCCAAAGCCTCTTCCTCTTGTGAGCTGGTGGTATAGTAGAACTCTGTGAAGGCTTTAAATGTGTTGAAGGGAGGTGGGTAAGTAACGAATTTGTGGGGTCGTAAATCTGAAAGCTTAAATTGCAAGAAAAGATACCTGTATGTGTATTGTTCTCTAGAGAGAGAGAGAGACAGAGAGGAAAATATAAGGTTAATGGGAATATTATGATGATAGGTGATAATTACTGTGGATTTTAAAGGTAGTGAAGGAATGATAATGATAGGGTTAGGCAATAATTAGATAAGCTAAACGGAAATTAACGTTTTTTGACTGAAAATTTCCTTGTTTATCTTTTAATTTAATTTAATTAATTAGTTTGACTGTGTTTATCTGAATTGTTCTTCAGATTCCCAATTAAAAGGGAGAGTTGAACGATAATAATATTCGAATTCAAACCCCAAAAAAGCACGGTCTCACTTAAGTATTTTGTAGGGATTATTAGTATCCTGTCATGTTTTACTAAACAAGAAATTTCTTGATCTTTTATCTAAGTTATTAGTGAGCAAGCAAAAAACCTGCACCATGCCACGTGGACGGAAATGAACAACCAAGAAGCAGTGAGAAGATCTCCTCGTGCGAGAACGGAAAGAAGGAGATTCGAGTCACCGGAAAAGATCACGTAAATGCGATTGATTTGGTGTTTGAAAGATTAGGGGATGAGACAATTGAAAGGAATGGATGGAGTGAAAGAGCCTACACCTTACAAGAGATCCCACGAGTATGGGTGAGATCTTATAGGTATAATAAAACATTCGAAAATATAAGGGAGAGAGTGATCATTCCCCTCCTTTTCACTATTTTATTATCAAAATTGTTATTCTATTTACACCCTGTGGCCTATATAAAGGCTTGGGTAATGAGAAATGATGTGATGAAACACAACTCGAAAAATTACTCAGTGCATTGACTACTGCTCTCTCTCACTCTCTAATCACATCGTCATATCTTGTTGATCACTAATGAGACTATTGGTGTGGAGGAAAAATCCATTTACATTTTGGTGCTTTCATTGAGAGACGAGAGAAAAACTCGATAAACCCACCCCGAAAACACTAAATATGCCTAAAAACAGATCAATCGCAGCCCTGGATGAAGACAACAGGATCAGAAATGGAGACGATCATGTGGATCAACCGACTCCACCAACAGAAATACTATAGACAATCCTAAACAGAATGCAGGAAATGGAAAGGAGGAACACAGAGGCACTGCACAACGCATGACATAATGTGCAGGACCATATCAACACGCTTCATCAAGAGCTAACAAGGACACGTGGTGAAGTCAGTCAAAGGGCGGATAACGAGGAACGAGAAATCCACTCGGGGGGCAACGAGCAAGACCTAAGACAGGAAACCACGATGATAACAGAAATGTACAACGAGAGAGGAAGTAGAAGTCCAATCCTAAAACCATATGAAGGAGGCTATGGGAGAAGCTCGCCAGTGCGGGGTCATAAGGAAAGAGGCGGTGGAGGAATTATTGGATCAAAAAATGTTGGAGATGAGAAACTGGAGAAGTATGAGAAACACTGACCAAGAATCCCTCACTTGTACTCCGTTAAGCCCTGAAATCGTGACGGCACGCGTACCTAGTAAGTTCGTGGCCTCCAAATTTAAATGTTATGAAAAGAAAACAAACCCTGTAGACCATCTCTGGTGATTCAGACAAATAATGGCGTTGTATCAACACAAGGATAAACTGATGTGTAGGATGTTCTTCATCAGTCTGGACGAGACAGCTCTGCAATGGTATCATTCCCTCCCTGTGCATTCGATCACTAATTTTTTTGTTATGTGTTCTGTCTCCCTAGACATTACTCTACCTATCGGGCGTTCATGGAGGACACAAAGTATCTCTTGACAATTTCCACCAAGAAATGGGAGCCTCTACGGGAATACACCCACAAATTTAGGACGAAATGGAAAAAGTTGAGAGTTGGAATGGTCCAGTTGCCAAATCGGCCTTCATATGGGGGTTAGACCCGAACTCACCCTTGTTCGAAGATCTATCTAAAATGAAACTGTTGTCCATGGTAGAACCATTCTAGCGGGTGCAAGCCTACATTACCTTGGAGAAGAGAAAAGAAGCATGCTGAAGGCCGTCGAATGGAAGAATGAGGAGTCAAGAAAACGGGAAAGAAGTTCAAAATCTAAAAGGAAAAAGTCTGACAGAATTAAAAGAGAAGACGAGAGAAACAGTAAAAAGGAGAACGGGATATTGAAGGCGGGACTCAGACAGGGTACACCCGAGAGATAAGGTCTACACCCCGCTGACCATACCAGTGAACCAGATCCTAGACATGATCAAGTACAAGCCTTGGATGAAGAGACCGACCCTGCTTACAAAAGAACTAAGCTACAAGGATAATGACAAGTACTGCTCCTTTCACAGGAGTAGCGAATATTACACGAGGGATTATTTCCACCTTAAAGACTGCATCGAACACCTGATCAAAGATGTGTACCTCCATCAGTTCATAAAAAAAGAAGAGTGGAAACAGGACAAATAAAAGGATAATCAAGGGGATAGCAGTAGAGACAACGAGAAACAACCCCTCCGCATTGTCGACACGGTTATTACAGTCATCGACATGGTTATGGCACTCACATAGCAGGAATGGACAATGAGAAAAGAAAGAAAAACCTATTGTAAAAATTTGATGCTGGAAAAGTGCCTAGAAGAATCCCCAAGTATCAATGGGAATCTGCCACTGGTACTCGATGATCTGGACTTGGAGCATGACGGGCATCACAATGATGCTCTTGTCATTTCGATACAAGTCGACAACTACTTACTAAGGAGAGTCCTGGTGGATGATGGGAGTGCAGTGAACATTTTTTATGGGGCAACCTTGGAGAAAATGTCAATGGGCGAACATGAGCTGCAAGGAACTAAATAGCCGTTGATAGGTTTCAATTTAGCCATCAGCTACTTAGAGGGAACCCTTGTTCTCTCGGTGAATGTAGACCCCTTCAACTAATGACTTAGTTCATGATACTGAGCACATCGTCCTCATACAACACTATCTTGGGAAGAACCTGACTCCACAAAATGAAAGCCGTCCCTTCAACTTTCTACCAAGTACTGAAATACCCATCATTGGATGGAGTTAAAATAATAAGGGGAGATCAAGCCGCTGCCCACATCTGCTCCATGACTGCTCTGGAATCTGTCAAGAAGAGGGCAATAGAAAAGGCAGAAGGCAAGCGACCTGCAGATTTATAATAATAATAGAAAGACAGGAAAGATGGTCTGAGGTACGAGGCAGGGGGAAGGAAATTGTATGCTTAGGGGAAAGAACCCAGAAGATGAAAAATATTTGTACTTGTCTTGAATGAAGTGAAAAGAAAAGTTAGTGAATTTCTTGAGGAAAAACAAGGATGTGTTTGCAACTATGGCACAGGAGATGCCAAGCATCCCTGAAGAAACCATCTGTCATAAGTTGAATATAGATCCTGGTGTGAAGCCAATAAAGTAGAGGAAGAGGAGCTTTGCCCTAGAACAAAATCAAGCAAACAAGGAAGAAGTCGAAAAGTTCTTGGTAGCAGATTTTATTCAGGAAGCGGACTACCTAGAGTGGTTAGCCATCATGGTAATGGTACGGAAGAAAAGTGAAAAATGGAGAATATGTGTGGACTTCATGATTTGAATAAAGCCTATCCCAAAGATGAATACCCGCTGCCAAGGATATATCAGATAGTTGATGCCACTTCGGGACACGGGTTACTCACCTTCATGGACGCATACTCCCGAATACAATAGGGTGAAATGTTCCAATCTGATAAGGGAAAAACTTCATTTATTACTGGATATGGTACCTATTGTTATAAAGTTAAGTCATTTGGACTGAAAAATCCAGGTGCTACCTATCAGGGACTAGTGAACAAAGTCTTTCATGAACATATTCTATGTAGATGACATGCTGGTCAAAATCCAAAAACGGGAGGCCATATTCGAGATCTCGAAGAATCCTTTGCAGTTTAAGAGAAAACTCCATGAAGCTAAATCAGGAAAAGTGTACGTTCGGGGTAGCTGCGAAAAAATTCCTCGGGCAGGTGACACAATGGGGAATCGAAGTAAACTCAGACCAAGTGAAGGAAATTATGAAATCTTCACGACGCCAAAAAGAGATACAGGGGTTAACGGGAAGGTTGACCTCCTTGAATAGATTCATCTTAAGGCCTACAAATAAATGTAAACCATTTTTTTAAAAGTTGAGAAAGAATTCTGCTGACGGGTGGAATGAGGAATGTGAAGAAACTCTCAGTAGAATTAAAGAATACCTGACAAATCCACCTCTACTCTCTAAACAGGTACCAGGTGAACAACTCCTGTTGTATGTTGGCGTTTCAGCAGTCGCCGACAGCTCCGTACTCATCAGGGAGGAAGAAAGAAAGATGGATCCCGTGTACTTCATCAGTAACTCTAAGCAGGTGACCTCGTGAAAAATTTGGGAACGGGCCTTGGAAATTATATGTTGATGGTGCCTCAAACAACAAAGGAGTATGAGCATGAATGGTGATACAAACCCCATTTAGAGAAACATTGGAGCATTCCATCTCATTCGGATTCAACACATCAAATAATGAAACAGAGTATGAAGCACTAATAGCGGGAAAATCCATGCTACAGGAATATAAGGTGACAATTGTAAAGATATTTTATGATTTCATGCTAATCGTGAAACATGTCACATGTGAATACATAGCAAAAGATGAAAGGATGATAAGCTACGTACAACGGGCAAAAGACCTCTTAAACATGTTGAAAACCTACCAGATCCAATAGATCTTGAGAATTAAGAATGGGCGCCCTGACACACTGGCGAACCTAGGATTATCATTGCAATTCTCGTACAAGAGGAATGTTCCTGTGGAATTTCTAGAAAGACCAAGTGCCTCACTTCCGTGGAACGGTGTAACTGATATCAAAGTAGAAGGAGAACCTAGTTGACAGGATGACATAATCCACTATATTAAGGAAGGAATACTCTTAGAAGACAAGCTCCTCGCTAGGAAGGTGCAGCATCAGAGCACCAGGTATACATTGATAAATGAACTTTTGTATAAAAAATCATTTGCAAGCCCATACTTGACGTGTCTATGGGAGAAGGAAGCCTGATATTTGTTAGCAGAAATTCATGAAGGGGTATGTAGAAATCGTACTGGGGGCAGATCTTCAGCACATAAAGTGATGAACGAAGGGTACTACTGGCCCAAGATTCACCAAGACGCTAAGTAGTATGCACAGAAATGTGAAAAAGTGTCAACGCTTTGCACCCATAGTCAAAATGCCCCCTAGAGTGCTCAAACCCATAAAAGTCCTTGGTCATTCATGTAGTGGGCCCTAGACATTGTTGGACCACTCCCCATGGCACCCACTCAGAAACGCTTCTTATTGGTCATAACAGATTACTTCAAAAATGGATTAAGGTTGAAGCCTTCGCTAGAATTCATGAAGAGAAAGTGAAAGAGTTCTTGTGGAAGAGCATAATATATTGAAAGGGAATTTCTTAGGTCCTCATATCTGACAACGGACTCCAGTTCATCAGGAACATGGTGAAAACCTTTTACGAAGGCTTAAAAATGATCAACCGATTCTCTACACCCTACTATCCATAGGGAAACAGACAAGCTGAGAGGTCAAACTGAATTATACTTAACAATTTAAAGAAACGACTAGATTCTTCCAATGGAAAGTGGGTGGAAGAATTTCCAACAGTACAATGGGAATTGAGAACAACTCCTAGGGAAGCAATAGGTAAAATACCATTTGCTCTAGCATATGGAGCAGAAGTAGTGATTCTTATTGAAATTAGAAGCCCCGCTATGAGATCTAGACTAAAAGAACAACAAAATGAAGAACTCCTAAAAATAACCTTGATGAGCTGGAAGAATGATGAGAAGGTGCCCTGATCCAGATGGCTCATTACAACTAGAAGATGAGATTTTACTTCTAGAAAAAGGTACGAAAATGGGAATTCTAGAAGTGAGACCAGGTCCTAAAAATGTTTTTCAAGACAGAGGGAAAGGTTGGGTCAACATGGGAATGGCCATATATAATCATTGGAATAGGGGGAATGGGCTACTACCATTTGAAAACAAGAAGAAGGAACGGATCTACCGAAACCCGAGAATGCGGCTCACCTAAGGAAATGCTTTGTTTTAAAATTGTAACATTCATTATAGTGAACACTTTTCCCGTGGTTTTTCCAGTAAGGATTTTTCACGTAAAAATTCTTGGTGTCAACTCTCTCCTTTACGCTAAAATCTAAAACGGAAATAAGGGCATAAAATCTTTGGGAGGGACAGTTTATAAGTCCTACTGTCAGAATAAAATAAGAGCATAAAGTCATTGAGAGTGGCAGTTTATAAGTCCTACTCCCAGAAATAAATAAGGACATAAAGTCATTGGTAGGGGCAGTTCATAATTCATACGCTCAGAAGGAAATAAGAGCATAAACATCCTTGGGAGGGGCAACCCGTAAGTTCTACTCCCAAAATGAACAAAGGGCATAAAATCCTTGGGGGGGGGGGGGGGGNGGCATTCCATAATTCCTGCTCTCAAAAGGAAAAACACCTTTTAAAGATGGGAAGAAAGGAACAAACAGAACGACAAATGTACTAGGGAAAACCAAAACACTGTGAAAATGGGTGACTCGATCAAACGAGAACGGACCCACTTTATTGGATCATGAATCAACCAAAGCAAACTCTACTTTTCATGCAGACTTCCAAAAAATGGAACAAGTACGGGTAAAACATGTAACTATAGGAATAATAAAATTTCTATTAAGTGTTTGAGAAGAGGAACTCCTTGCCAAAATATTTCTCTAACTTTTTGCGAAGTGTTTGAGAAAAGGACAGAAGAAATCAGAAGCAGAAAATTGCTTGAGTATTGAAAAAAGGAATTTTTCAGAAAATTCCCTTTCCTGTACTTTTACGAGGCCAACAAGCTAATGGTCAGTTAACCATTTTTTACACTGCCTCATCTAATAACGCTAATGATATAACCATGTTTTCCATCCAAAACCATTACCCTTACACCATTTGGGCTGCCGCCGTGCCTAGTGAAGGCAGGAAACTGAACCCGAGCGAGGTATGGATATTAGGAATCAGCACAAGTGTGGACTAGAGAAGTGGCAGAGTTTGTGCAAGAACAAATTGCACCTTCAACACCGGATCTCATGGAAATTGTCAGACTGGTGGCTGTGATGGACTCATTCAATGCCAAAATGGTGGTACACCACCCCACACCCTTGCTGGATACGCACTAAGTGGATTCAACAAACTTGATTTCGTCAACATGTCCCTTGTAAATGGGTTTAATGTTCCTATGGAATTTAGTCCTACCTCTCAAGGGTACACTAGAGGCATAAGGTATCATGCAGATATCAAAGGAAAGTGTCCGGCCGAGTGCATGGAGAAGTAAAAGTACAAGAAAGGGAAAATAAAAATGCAAGGAAATTGATCTAAGAGTCCTCTTCCGGAGTGACCTCTGTGGGAGGGTTAGAAGCAGGAACAGGAATATCCGGTTCAGGTTCCGAAGGGTCTTCGGGAAGGTCAACAAGAGGCATGCGGGGAGGCTTATCAGATTTGGCATCACGGTAACCCGCAATATAGGCCATACCATCAGCCTGATCAATGATGGCCTGGTACTTAGCCTCAAGTTCAATTTCCCGCTCCCCAGCCTTAGCCAAAGCTGCTGCCTCGGCGAGCCTCCCTTCGACAGCGGACAAGTTCTCCCCGTTGATCTCAACAATCCTCTCTGACTCCCGCAGAGACTCCCCCAAACTCACCCGCTCAACCGTAGTGGCGTCCAACTCTTCAGTGAGATGGGTGATGACCCCTTGGAGCTAAGCCTCAACCTTCCTCAAGATGATCCCATTCAGCAAGAGCGAGGCCGTGAGACTTGCGGATCTCCTGCATCTTCTTCCAGAAGCCCACCATCTCAAGCTCCACGAAGCGGATGTCCACTTGGAGCTCGTTGTCATAAGTCATATCCTGAACAAACCCCCCAAGTGTTAGTAAATAGAAAAGAATAAAGGAAAGAGCAAAGAGATTAAATCAAACAAAGTAAAAAGTTACTACATAAGACTATGACTAAGGCTGATGATATCGTCGTTAACGAACATATGGCGGAGGGCAGTCGTGTACGCATCAGACTTGATCCCCTTCATGACAGTATGCGAAGAACGGGGATCCTTCAAGAAGCTCACAAAAGCAGGAACAGGCGGAGCCGCCGTATACCGATGCCATCTCTAGACGTCACCCTCCTCGGGCATCCCCTGAGAACCAGTAGACGAAAGAGCTAGCCTCTAAACAGATGGGGGAGGAGGAGGAGAAACTTCTTCCCATGCTGAAATGTCCTTAACTATGGGGGAAGGATGATCAGTTAAAGCATGGGGTGGAACAGTAGCAGGAGCGGGAACGAGAATTGGCGGTGCAACAGCATCAGGGACGTTACATGAGGTGTTAGCGGCCTCCGTTCTCGAGCGGATGTTCCTCTCCCCACCAACAGTTTTCCATGAGTTACTCTGGAGGTCCTTTGACATCTCTAACTACTCGTGATCAAAGCAGAATAACGCATATTGATCTTCATCTTTTTCTGCTCTCTCTCCTATTCATCTTCTTTCTCTTCCTTCCGCTCAAACTTAGAAGACTTGGAAGAACTGGACACCACAATGCGGCAGAAAGCAGGAATAAGGTTGGCCCATGGAATTTCTGAAGTGAAATAAGGAAGAGCGAATTCTGCTACGGGAACAGGGGGTAGGCAACGTCAATCTGCCTCCTCGGATCGAGGAGATCTTTGTAGTCCCATTCTGGGCACCTATAGGCAGCGGAGATTCGTGCGACTACGTCTTTGGGGATGAAAGACTTTTTATTTAAATTCTTATCTGCATAAAAGGGGGAAATGGTTAATTTATTTAAAAAAAGAGAAAAGAGAAAAGATAAGTGGAAAAGAGAGATCGGAGCTCCGGCTACTTACTAAAAGATCCTCGGATCCCGGGGACGATCCAACGACCATCACCGCCCCTGCTCCCACCAATTATGAGGGTCCCATCCTCCTAGCCTTTATCTCCCCTCGAGAGATCAGTGACTAAACCTCCCTATTTCTCACTTGCACGGGGAGCCAAGTAGTAAGACGTGCAACACTTCTTAATAATGTACACGACACAAATCTTGTCTACACCTACATTGAGGTTATGCCTCCTGTGTAAAACTTTTATCCCTAAAAGAATTATGTATGTGTTAGGGGTGTGTTAGAAAGGGGCGAGGTAGAAAGTGACAAAAAATTCTTGAAAGAAGGGGGAGAATGAGGGTTTTAATCATGAAGCTATATACACGGGGGACGGGGTGATTTGATATGGAGGATTGTAGGGGAAAGACTTGGCTATCCTGTCCTCAAAACTATAAACAAAATCTGAGGGGAATGCATCTTTATGATGGCCCATAAAGCAGTTGAACTCGTCATGTTTCCTAACTAGTGGAACAATGATCTAAAACTCTCTCTCTCCTATAATTGATGAAGAAACCCCTAAGGAGAAGAAAGGAACATAAAAAGGAGTAAAAATGAAGGAAATAAATGGGACTTACAAGGGACAGAGTATGCATAGAAGCAAAATGAAGAATACAAAGACTTTAAAAAGACTCCATTAATGCAAAAAGGGAATGAAATTTAATTTACCGATTTGAAAGAAAAGCAAAAGAGCAATCAAATTCTTAAAAAAAGGTGCGGAATATAGCAGGCGCATAGGGACGGGACGTTTGAAATGACAAGTCAGCCATCATTTGCAACTACAAATGATTAAATGACAGCTAGAAAGAGAAGGAGGCGTGTCTTGACCCACACCGAGAACGGGAAGGCGAAGCAACGCACGTGATAACTAAGAGCGTGTTCTTAAAATACACGATTTGCACCAAGAGCCGAGTACAGGAAGGAGGAATGACGCATACCAGCAACAAAATGACATTCCCGAAAAATGCGTTAGATGAGGAAATAATGGAGAAAAAATATGAAAAAGGATGAAGCTACCAGTCCCCTGTCAGGACAAGGAGATCTCCCCGGCAAGAACGAGAAGAATGAGATTTGAGTCATGAGAAAGGATCACGTGCTGCGATTGATTTGGCGGTTGAAAGAATAGGGGATGAGGTAGTTGAAAGGAATGGATAGAGTGAAGGGGCATACACCTGAGAAGAGATCACACGAGTATGGGTGAGATCCTATAGGTGTAATAAAGCCTCCGAAAATATAGGGGAGAGGGTGATCATTCCTGTCCTTTCACTATTTTATTGTCAAAATTGTTATTCAATTTATACCTTGTGGCCTATATAAAGATTTGAGTAATAAATGAGAAAGGATCCGATGAAACACAACTCAAAAAATTACTCAGTGCATTGACTACTCTCTCTCATTTCTCTCACTCTCTAATCTCTTTGTCATTTCTCGTTGATAATTAATAAGACTCTATTGGTGTGGAGAAAAAATTCATTTACAATTAGATTAGATAAGGTCAGCTCAAAAATATGTTTAGACGATTTAATTGATAATAAATATATCCTATTTCATATGTTGATTGTGAAATGGATTGGTAATCAATTTAGACAGAAATTTGAATTGCATTCATTAGTCATTTATATGTTTTTTTTTCTTTGAAACTAATTGGATTAGTTAGTTGTTAAAGACTTGGTAGAGAACATGAGAGGTCAAAACAATGTGAAACGAATTTTCGATTTACACTTGGGCTCCATTTCAAACCTCAAACCTGCTTTTATATCGATCAGAATTTGTTAGTGCATGATCTATTTTATCGTTTTACATTTCAGAATGACTCGTATAGTAATTACAATTTCTAATTCAGAAAGTTCTATATTTAACTTTTATAGTTACTAATGAATTACTTATTTCGATCAGTTTATAATTCTTAGTTTATTTACCTATTTTCGCAGCTAATATTCTTTTACAGGTTATTTTGTTAATTGTTTCTATAATGGTGTATTCTTACTAAAACCCTCAAAATATAGTAACCAACTTCAGGCTATGTTCGACTTTCAATATAGTTGGCACAAACATTAACCCTATGGGTTTCACTATCCAACTCACACACAATCACGAGCTTAACTCATTTAGGGAAATAGTATATTTGTGAAAAAATAAGAGAAGGACAAAAATAAGTTGTATTTGTAAGAATAGTTAGTTTTTTTAGCTGTAATTTTTTTTTTGATAAATCTGAAAAAAAATTATGTATGTGTACTATGGTATATAAAAATATATCATGGTATATATTTATACATTATAATATATTTTAATATACTATCAATTATCGTAGTATATTTTCATATACCATCAGTGGTATGAAATGATATATTTATATGTCATAATATATACATAAGTCGTAGTATATATGTAGTATATTTTTATGTACCACTCGTGATAATTATACATCATACCAGTACCATACCCCTTATCACACCCAAACCCAAACCCGTCTCCTCTTTCTTCTCACCTCTCTCTCGCTTTTCTTCAATTCTCCATCTTAATTTGGTGTCTGCAATTAGTTTTGGGAAATTATAATACATCATATCAGATTCGTGGATTCAATTTAACGCAGACAAATCAGAATCATAGGTCTTCGCAACAACAAGATCAACCACCCAAAACTAGAGGTGATTAGCCTAGAACTAAAATCATATAAGTCAATATTTTGCAATCCTCCTCTCAAAATCTTACGACAAAAATGCACTTGATCCACAGCCCCGAGCAAGAAAGTTAAAGAAGCTAACTCTTTGACACAACAATCAATATATTCCAATAACCTAATAGATTCAGGCTTTGGCGCTACAAAATTTCACCTATTTACGAATCGCCCTTGCTCTACAGTCTAGCTTCTCTTGTGTCGAAGACTAGGAAGACAAATAATCCCTTCTAGAATCCTTTGTTCCCTTCATTTATTTTTTCTAATCTATATTATCCGTTTACTTATCTCTATCTTATTTTTCATATCGAATCGAATTTGATTCGATTAGAATAGAAATTGATAGATTTTATGACATTTCAATCGGACACTAGTGACATAATCATATGGCTCCCATTTGGATTGGAAAAAAAAAGAAGAGGTCAAATATTCTTCTTCACAATATACATACTATGACTAGTAATGCGGTACAAGTAATTCCTGAAATCCGGTAGAAAAAGAATATAAACAAGTAACAAGCTTTTCATAATTTTTTGATCATACATAATTATAGAATTGCCAACAAGAATTTTGTTCTTTTTATGAACTTGATGTTGATAAATCCACAGATCTATAAATTCATTACAGATCTAGAAATTCATTTCAGACAATTGAACCTTCTCAAACTGTTTCTTTTTAAGAACTAAAAAGATTTGTGCTAAAATCACAGATGCAAAAAAGACCAAAAGGCCTTGGACACGTAATGGATCTTGAAGCACTATTTTCGCATCCCCCCTGACCAAATCCACCCACATTAGGATTACTCATTAATGGTTGATCAAGTTTGATAGATTCACCCTCTGAAACAAGAAGTTCTGGTCTTGGGGGGATAATATCAACTACTTGACGGCCATCCGATGCACCATTATGGAGATTTCATATCCTCCTTTTCCTTTTCGTATGATTTTGCTTACTATCTCTGCTGCTGTAGCATTATAAACATTATTATTACTCTTACTCCCGTCGGGATAAATCAGACCCCTTCTCCTATTCCCGCCTACGTATATGAGATATTTTAAGAAGTGAACATCTTTCTTAGTAGCGGGGTCTGAGGTTTTCGAGGAATACAAATAACCTCTGGTTTTTTTTCGTTGCAATCAAATATAGTAATAATAAGTAATACAATGATTTATAAATTTAGAATCGCAGTACAATATTTCATTTTTCATTTATCTTGTATGATATTGTTGCCCTAGCTATCCAATATGCATTTCCGTTCTGTTCTCACTCTTTTATTAATTTAATTGGAACCTAGGCCCGAGTTTGAGTTTTACTGAGGGTGAATCCACTTTTATTCTTTTTCTTTTCTAACTTATTCTAATTCTAAAAAAAGAAAAGAAGGGGAGGGGGATTAGTCACATATATTTAATTGTATCTCTAATCTTCTTCATCCCTTCCCAGGTCAATAACTAGAATGAAAAAAAGGGGAATATCAACGCATCTAGGAATAAACGATTGATCTCTATTAATAGACCTGCTAAAGACCTGAACCAGAGAGTACTTACCACCGGTGCCACGGAGAGATATGTTTTTAGATCTCACATTGAAAACCCTCCTTCTTTATCGTAATTTCGAATATATAATGCTAATACATATATGATCAGATATATAGAGTTAATAACCGCTTATATTGTACGTGGAATCCCTAATGAAAATTGAAATAAATATACAAGAATTCGGTAAATAAACAAGAATGCAAATATTTTTGGGGATTTATCGTACTTCTCGCAAGCATATGTATTTTACAAATTATCACAAATCCAAGTTCTTAACTTATCTAAGTTAAGAACTGTCTTTCAATATCATGGAAAATATCTTTTTCTAAAAAATGAAATAAATGATTATTTTGTTGGACCACAAGGAATATTTAATTTCGAATTTAAACAAAAAAATCTTACAAATTTTGGAATGAATCAATGGAAAATTTGGTTAAGGGGTCATTATCAATATGATTTATATCCGATTAGATGGTTCAGATTAATACCACAAAAATGACGAAATAGAGTCAATCAAGGTCGTATGGCCCAAAAGAAAGATTTAAACAAATGTGATTCATATGAAAAAAACAAATTAATTCATTATAAAAAAAAATGATTTTGAAATATACTACTCATTATCGAATCAAAAAGGAAATTTTAAAAAACAATATATATATATATATATATATATATATATATAATCTGTTATAATATAAATCTATTAATTATGAAGATAAGAAAAAATCATCTATTTATAGATACCCAGTACAAGTAAATAATAACCAAGAAAGTGATTCTAATTACAACACAGATAAACGAAAATTATTTTATATGCTGGATTTTTTCCCTATCTATAATATCATTTTCTCTGATATTTTTTCTATTCTATATTATCCGTTTACTTATCTGTATCTTATTTTTCATATCAAATCGAATTTGATTTGATTAGAATAGAAATTGATAGATTTTATGACATTTCAATCGAACACTAGTGACATAATCATACGACTCCCATTTGGATTGGAAAAAACAAAGAAGAGGTCAAATAGTCTTCTTCACAATATATACGATCAAATAGGAAATGGTTCAAAATAAGAGGATCGAACCATTTCTTCTGACCCTTTTTCAAATTGGATAAATGTTGGTTGATCGTATATTTCATTATAGTTCTATGATTCAGAGTATCATTTCCTATTTGATCCCTTTGAATTCCATATTCGAAGTTGTGATCGGATCTATTCATTAAAAAGAATCGATTCAATACATTTCTTATGTACCCATAGGTGTTATATTGGATTTATAAAACATTCTTGATGGAAAAAATGTGAATGAAAGATCCCACTGAATTGAATTGGGTCCATGAATCTAAGAAATAGTGAGAATTCTTGA